>CM069863.1:1880750-2398250 GCA_036172795.1 Pelodytes ibericus | reverse complement strand
AACTTCTGTTTATAAACAAGGCCGCGGAATGGATGGCGCTAAACTGGACAGAAAACGCTCGCTGTCCCAAATCTGCTTTTATGTCTATAAATCTTCCCAGCGCCGTGTGATGATCTCTCAGATCATCTGGAAAAACAATCAGTGTGAGATTCAAACCAGGAGCAAACTGGTAAAAACACAGAATAACAAGAATAAAGCGAGAGGAATGCTGCTTCCTGCCAAATATCTGCACTGTGATCCCCTCCCAGAGCTACACGCAGGGCGCGGCTAACGAGGCCGCCATATTCAGACATCTGAGAAACAAATACTGACGGCTTATTAACTCCAACAAACTATAATAATAAACTAATATCACCAGAGAAACTCTAATCATAGCATTAACCCAAGAAACATAGAGAGTGTCACTGGCTGAGAACAACCATCATTAAACCAATCCACCCTGCCAACTACTGACTAGAAATCATCTGCATCCTTCCATTAGTCCCTGACCTTCTCTTATATTTAGGATAGCCTTATACCTATCCCACGCATGCTTAAACTCCTTCACTGTATTAACCTCTACCACTTCTACTGGAAGACTATTCCATACATCCACTACCCTCTCAGTAATGTAATACTTTCATTAGTCCCTGGCCTTATCTTATATCTAGGATAGCCTTATACCTATCCCATGCATGCTTAAACTCCTTCACTGTATTAACCTCTACCACTTCTACTGGAAGACTATTCCATACATCCACTACCCTCTCAGTAATGTAATACTTTCATTAGTCTCTGGCCTTATCTTATATCTAGGATAGCCTTATACCTATCCCACGCATGCTTAAACTCCTTCACTATATTAACCTCTACCACTTCTGCTGGCAGACTATTCCATACATCCACTACCCTCTCAGTAATGTAATACTTTCATTAGTCTCTGGCCTTATCTTATATCTAGGATAGCCTTATACCTATCCCATGCATGCTTAAACTCCTTCACTGTATTAACCTATACCACTTCTACTGGAAGACTATTCCATGCATCCACTACCCTCTCAGTAATGTAATACTTTCATTAGTCCTTGGCCTTATCTTATATCTAGGATAGTCTTATACCTATCCCACGCATGCTTAAACTCCTTCACTGTATTAACCTCTACCACTTCTACTGGAAGACTATTCCATACATCCACTACCCTCTCAGTAATGTAATACTTTCATTAGTCCCTGACCTTATCTTATATCTAGGATAGTCTTATACCTATCCCATGCATGCTTACACTCCTTCACTGTATTAACCTCTACCACTTCTACTGGAAGACTATTCCATACATCCCTTCCCTCTCAGTAATGTAATACTATCATTAGTCCCCAGCTCCCTATCTTATATCTAGGATAGCCTTATACCTATCCCATGCATGCTTAAACTCTATCACTGTATTAACCTCTACCACTTCTACTGGAAGACTATTCCATACATCCACTACCCTCTCAGTAATGTAATACTTTCATTAGTCACTGGCCTTATCTTATATCTAGGATAGCCTTATACCTATCCCACGCATGCTTAAACTCCTTCACTGTATTAACCTACCACTTCTACTGGAAGACTATTCCATACATCCACTACCCTCTCAGTAATGTAATACTTTCATTAGTCCCTGACCTTATCTTATATCTAGGATAGCCTTATACCTATCCCATGCATGCTTAAACCCCTTCACTGTATTAACCTCTACCACTTCTACTGGAAGACTATTCCATGCATCCACTACCCTCTCAGTAAAGTAATACTTTCATTAGACCCTGACCTTATCTTATATCTAGGATAGCCTTATACCTATCCCATGCATGCTTAAACTCCTTCACTGTATTAACCTCTACCACTTCTACTGGAAGACTATTCCATGCATCCACTACCCTCTCAGTAAAGTAATACTTTTATTAGTCCCTGGCCTTATCTTATATCTAGGATAGCCTTATACCTATCCCACGCATGCTTAAACTCCTTCACTGTATTAACCTACCACTTCTACTGGAAGACTATTCCATACATCCACTACCCTCTCAGTAATGTAATACTTTCATTAGTCTCTGGCCTTATCTTATATCTAGGATAGACTTATACCTATCCCACGCATGCTTAAACTCCTTCACTGTATTAACCTACCACTTCTACTGGAAGACTATTCCATACATCCACTACCCTCTCAGTAATGTAATACTTTCATTAGTCTCTGGCCTTATCTTATATCTAGGATAGCCTTATACCTATCCCATGCATGCTTAAACTCCTTCACTGTATTAACCTCTACCACTTCTACTGGAAGACTATTCCATGCATCCACTACCCTCTCAGTAATGTAATACTTTCATTAGTCCCTGGCCTTATCTTATATCTAGGATAGCCTTATACCTATCCCACGCATGCTTAAACTCCTTCACTGTATTAACCTCTACCACTTCTGCTGGAAGACTATTCCATACATCCACTACCCTCTCAGTAATGTAATACTTTCATTAGTCCCTGGCCTTATCTTATATCTAGGATAGCCTTATACCTATCCCATGCATGCTTAAACTCCTTCACTGTATTAACCTCTACCACTTCTGCTGGAAGACTATTCCATACATCCATTACCCTCTCAGTAATGTAATACTTTCATTAGTCCCTGACCTTATCTTATATCTAGGATAGCCTTATACCTATCCCATGCATGCTTAAACCCCTTCACTGTATTAACCTCTACCACTTCTACTGGAAGACTATTCCATACATCCACAACCCTCTCAGTAAGTAATACTTTCATTAGTCCCTGACCTTATCTTATATCTAGGATAGCCTTATACCTATCCCATGCATGCTTCAACTCCTTCACTGTATTAATCTCTACCACTTCTACTGGAAGACCATTCCATACATCCACTACCCTCTCAGTAATGTAATACTTTCATTAGTCGCTGACCTTATCTTATATCTAGGATAGCCTTATACCTATCCCACGCATGCTTAAACTCCTTCACTGTATTAACCTCTACCACTTCTACTGGAAGACTATTCCATACATCCACTACCCTCTCAGTAATGTAATACTTTCATTAGTCCCTGGCCTTATCTTATATCTAGGATAGCCTTATACCTATCCCATGCATGCTTAAACCCCTTCACTGTATTAACCTCTACCACTTCTACTGGAAGACTATTCCATACATCCACAACCCTCTCAGTAATGTAATACTTTCATTAGTCCCTGACCTTATCTTATATCTAGGATAGCCTTATACCTATCCCATGCATGCTTAAACTCCTTCACTGTATTAACCTCTACCACTTCTGCTGGAAGACTATTCCATACATCCACTACCCTCTCAGTAATGTAATACTTTCATTAGTCCCTGACCTTATCTTATATCTAGGATAGCCTTATACCTATCCCATGCATGCTTAAACTCCTTCACTGTATTAACCTCTACCACTTCTACTGGAAGACTATTCCATACATCCACTACCCTCTCAGTAATGTAATACTTTCATTAGTCCCTGGCCTTATCTTATATCTAGGATAGCCTTATACCTATCCCATGCATGCTTAAACTCCTTCACTGTATTAACCTCTACCACTTCTACTGGAAGACTATTCCATACATCCACTACCCTCTCAGTAATGTAATACTTTCATTAGTGCCTGGCCTTATCTTATATCTAGGATAGCCTTATACCTATCCCATGCATGCTTAAACTCCTTCACTGTATTAACCTCTACCACTTCTACTGGAAGACTATTCCATACATCCACTACCCTCTCAGTAATGTAATACTTTCATTAGTCCCTGACCTTATCTTATATCTAGGATAGCCTTATACCTATCCCACGCATGCTTAAACTCCTCACTGTATTAACCTCTACCACTTCTACTGGAAGACTATTCCATACATCCACTACCCTCTCAGTAATGTAATACTTTCATTAGTCCCTGGCCTTATCTTATATCTAGGATAGCCTTATACCTATCCCATGCATGCTTAAACTCCTTCACTGTATTAACCTCTACCACTTCTACTGGAAGACTATTCCATACATCCACTACCCTCTCAGTAATGTAATACTTTCATTAGTCCCTGGCCTTATCTTATATCTAGGATAGCCTTATACCTATCCCATGCGTGCTTAAACTCCTTCACTGTATTAATCTCTACCACTTCTACAGGAAGACTATTCCATACATCCACTACCCTCTCAGTAATGTAATACTTTATGACATGGGCCTGCTGGTTACCACAGCAACACGACACCTTTCCCGGAGCATTTTGTAAATGATGTAGATTTCATGTGAGATTTGGGGAGATAAATAATGAGACCATCGTGTTTTCACTCTATTCCCCCAACATATTACAGCTCTTTAAATGGAGATTAGTCCAGAAAACTAATTCGAATTAAACCAGTTTAACAGAGCAATGGAAGCGATAACTCTCAATGGACAAACATGTGTTTCCCCCACTGACCCCAATCTCTTATAACGCACAGCCCCACATTCGCTAATAAAGCTATCCCGCGACACAGGAATAAAACAAACAGATAAACCAATCATTAAACTTTCAAATTGTCAGAAACAAATGCATCTTGCAAACTAAGTCTGCAAGTATTTCTTTTTACACTATACACAGAATGGATAACACTGAATCCATATTCAAACCCCCATTCAGCAGCCCACCCCCCTACCCTGTAATCTCCTACCCAAGAACCGAACTGCGCCAGCAATGCGCCGTAGAAGCAAGAAACTGACGCACTTATGGCATAACGGCATTATGGGTATTATTAACCCATTGAATACCATGGGTGTCTCTGCAAGGTGGTGTGCAAAGATCATTTTCACCTTCAAATTTCACGCTTTTTAACCCATAGTCTGCCTATAGACCACAATTCCCATCATCTCTGTCTGTCCATTTCCGGTTGGCTTGAGATGATAGGAGTTGTATTCCAGGATCTTTGGGAAGTTTTGAGGCCAGGATAACCAGGGAAGTCATCGCTCTCTGCGGCTGTCACAGAGGGGAAGAAAGGGAATCCGTTTTTAGAGGACAGGCCCCAGGTACAATATGAAGAGCACATCAAACCCCTCCGCTAGCTGTGAGGCAAACATGCGGCTTGCATACAAATCCCCTGCTCAAAATGCACATATCGCATCTTCCTCACTGAGCAACTTTCAAATAAACAGGAAAAAAAGATATAAAATGTCCTTCAAGAGGGTCTCATTTGCATGTTCTCTCTGAGTCTCATTAGAAGGGATCAGTACTTTTATTCTCTATATTTCCCTGGGGATGTCTGCCTCCATGTCACATTAATTAAAAAGTGTCCCTTTTACTACTAAGGAAGAAGCCAAGAATGGATCTTTGGTTTGTTTATATATTTGTTTCTTTCTCCAGGGAATTAAACTCTACACAATATGCGCTGTTTGCATGGAGAATAGTATCTGTTTGTGATGTTGGCCCTGTCTGTGTACATATTCCTGGGATTGTGATGATTTTCTAGAAACAGAAATGATGGGGTTAAGTTCTAAAAATCGAGCAATCATCATGTATATATGAACAGTGATTTAAATATTACATAAGAAATTAGCTCTGATACCTCTTCCTTTATGTGCTCCCCCTGATAGAGCTATACAGAGCAAAGATTCTAAACAACATGTCTGCCCCCTGATAAGAGCTATGCTGAGCAAAGATTCTAAGCAACATGTCCACCCCCTGATAGAGCTATACAGAGCATAGATTCTAAACAACATGTCTGCCCCCTGATAGAGCTATACAGAGCAAAGATTCTAAACAACATGTCTGCCCCCTGATAGAGCTATACAGAGCAAAGATTCTAAACAACATGTCTGCCCCCTGATAGAGCTATACAGAGCAAAGATTCTAAACAACATGTCCTCCCCCTGATAGAGCTATAAAGAGCAAAGATTCTAAACATGTCCTCCCACTGATAGAGCTATTCAGAGCAAAGATTCTAAACAACATGTCCGCCCCTGATAGAGCTATACAGAGAAAAGATTCTAAACAACATGTCCGCCCCCTGATAGAGCTATACAGAGCAAAGATTCTAACCAACATGTCCTCCCCCTGATAGAGCTATACAGAGCAAAGATTCTAAACAACATGTCCGCCCCTGATAGAGCTATACAGAGCAAAGATTCTAAATAACATGTCCGCCCCCTGATAGAGCTATACAGATCAAAGATTCTAAACAACGTATTCATCTCTGCAATATCTCATGGAGATTTAGCTAAAGAATAAATGTGGTTAAGAGGTTCCTATGTAAAAGGCAGGTGCACAGAATGCTCTCTCCTCCCTCGGGATGATGGATTGGACATTAGTGGTCCATTAATCTAATCATTATGTTTGTGAACTCGCAGGGAACACTATGATAAGCCAACACAAGAGGGTAAGAGATCCAGTGACCTCCCAGTGCAAGAGAAATTACACATATAATGACTGTGCTAATACGAACAAGAGCCAGATATAACATCTTCATCATTACCCCAACCATGGAGGAAACATCAACACTGCTTATACTGTGACTGTATCACCCAAACACTGCTTATACTGTGACTGTGTCACCCAAACACTACTTATACTGTGACTGTGTCACTCAAACACTGCTTATACTGTGACTGTATCACCTAAACACTGCTTATACTGTGACTGTATCACCCAAACACTGCTTATACTGTGACTGTATCACCTAAACACTGCTTATACTGTGACTGTATCACCCAAACACTGCTTATACTGTGACTGTGTCACAGTGGCGTAGCGTGGGTTGTCAGCACCCGGGGCAAGGCAAGTAATTTGCGCCCCCTAACCCGTGGATTTTAGCACTCGAGTCTCTTCTACTAGATTAGTTAAAGAAACCCTTTCCCCCAAGCACATGTATTGTTTGTTATGAAAATACTTATGTAATTAAAGTAAAATGCATCTAAATACAAGTTTATTTTCCAACACTTTATTGAGTGCGAACATGCATTACACACATTCTCCACATTTTCAGCAGGTCTATGAATACAAATATACACATGTAGTAACCTAGCATGGGCCATGCTATTATATGTCGTCTCACAACCATCGTAAACGACAAAAAATATCAAGAACAAAAACTAAACATCAAAATAGAACCATACCCTGGAGATGATCCAAGACTGGGCTAGATGGAGCCAACTTCCTCAATCCTGTACCTCTAATTTTAATTCTTTAATAGAAGTGCAAGATATCAATCTGTATATAATATACAGATTAATTTAAATTCGCCTGCTTTTAACTTGGCTTGTTGCTCTGTCTCTTTAAGGTAAGTAACTGAAGGGAATTTAACCCCTTCAGCGCCACGGGAGTGGGACCCTGAGGGTGTGGGCACCCTCAGGGTACTAAAGTGTCAGGAAAACCGCTTTGTTTTCCTGACCCTATAGTGATCCTTTAAGAGTTTAAGGGGTTATTTTGGCCTGGGTAAGCCAAATGGTTATACACCTATGCTTTAAACCAGGAGTAGACATCCTTTGCCACTCCAGATGTTGTGGACTACACCTCCCATGATGCTTTGCAAGCCTTAATGGAGATGTAGTCAAAAAACAAAGGGAGTGTCCAAGGTTACCTACCCCTGCACTAAACCAAAAATATATAATACAGTTCCTACCCCATAAATATAATATTTAATGCTATGATATTTAATGCTCTCATCCAACCCCCTTCCCTCCACAGTTCCTAATAAATATATTACAAATATAATTCCCTCACCCCTGTAGCCCCACCTATTTACATTTCCTTCTACATACACACATATATATAGATTATTCATTAGGCCACAAATGTAAAAAATATAATCATTGCCTCATCTCAAATTCCCAAGTCAGATCTTTCCCATCCCCCCCCCTCTTCCCCTAATACACTGCTGACCCCCCTCCCCCTAATACACTGCTGACCCCCCTCCCCCTAATACACTGCTGACCCCTCCCTCCCCTAATACACAGTTGACCCCCATCCCCTAATACATTACTGCCCCCCTTCTTCCCTTCCCCAATACATTACTGCCCCCCTTCTTCCCTTCCCCAATACATTACTGCCCCCCTTCTTCCCTTCCCCAATACATTACTGCCTCCCTTCTTCCCTTCCCCAATACATTACTGCCTCCCTTCTTCCCTTCCCCAATACATTACTGCCTCCCTTCTTCCCTTCCCCAATACATTACTGCCCCCCTTCTTCCCTTCCCCAATACATTACTGCCCCCCGTCCCCAATACATTACTGCCCCCCCGTCCCCAATACATTACTGCCCCCCTCCCCATACATTACTTCCCTCCCTCCCCCATACATTACTTCCCTCCCTCCCCCATACATTACTTCCCCCCCTCCCCATACATTACTGACCCTCCCTCCCCCATACATTACTTCCCCCCCTCCCCATACATTACTTCCCCCCCTCCCCATACATTACTGACCCTCCCCTCCCCCATACATTACTTTCACCCTCCCCATACATTACTGACCCTCCCCTCCCCCATACATTAAATGACCCCCCTCCCCTCCCCCATACATTAAATGACCCCCCTCCCCTCCCCCATACATTTAATAAACCCCCCTCCCCCATACATTTAATAAACCCCCCTCCCCCATACATTAATGAACCCCCCTCCCCTCCCCATACATTAATGACCCCCTCCCCATACATTAATGAACCCCCCTCCCCTCCCCCATACATTGATGACCCCCCTCCCCTCCCCCATACATTAATGACTTCCCTCCCCCATACATTAATGACCCCCCCTCCCCTCCCCTCCCCTCCCCCATACATTAATGACCCCCTCCCCTCCCCCATACATTAATGACCTCCCTCCCCCATACATTAATGACCCCCCCTCCCCTCCCCTCCCCTCCCCCATACATTAATGCCCCCCCTCCCCTCCCCCATACATTAATGCCCCCCCTCCCCCATACATTAATGACCCCCCCTCCCCCTCTCCAATACATTAATGACCCCCTCCTCAATACATAATACAATAGGTCCCCCAAGCCCCTTTATTCTTACCTTTACAAATTCCACTTCCAACAGCTCAGGGAAGAAAGGCCGCGATGCAGTTTCAGAAGACCGGCCGCATAGGGCTAGTGCGCCCCCCCAGATATTGCGCCCGGTGCGGCTGGCCCCCCCTGCACCCCCCACGCTACGCCACTGCTGTGTCACCCAAACACTGCTTATATTGTGACTGTGTCAAACAAACACTGCTTATATTGTGACTGTATCACCCAAACACTGCTTATACTGTGACTGTATCACCTAAACACTGCTTATACTGTGACTGTATCACCCAAACACTGCTTATACTGTGACTGTATCACCCAAACACTGCTCATACTGTGACTGTATCACCCAAACACTGCTCATACTGTGACTGTATCACCCAAACACTGCTTATACTGTGACTATAACCTAAACACTGCTTATACTGTGACATTATCACCCAAACACTGCTTATATTGTGACTGTATCACCCAAACACTGCTTATACTGTGACTGTATCACCCAAACACTGCTTATACTGTGACTGTATCACCCAAACACTGCTTATACTGTGACTGTATCACCTAAACACTGCTCATACTGTGACTGTATCACCTAAACACTGCTTATACTGTGACTGTATCACCTAAACACTGCTCATACTGTGACTGTATCACCCAAACACTGCTTATACTGTGACTGTATCACCTAAACACTGCTTATACTGTGACTGTATCACCTAAACACTGCTTATACTGTGACTGTACCACCCAAACACTGCTTATACTGTGACTGTATCACCCAAACACTGCTTATACTGTGACTATCACCTAAACACTGCTTATACTGTGACTGTATCACCCAAAAACTGCTTATACTGTGACTGTATCACCTAAACACTGCTCATACTGTGACTGTATCACCTAAACACTGCTTATACTGTGACTGTATCACCTAAACACTGCTCATACTGTGACTGTATCACCCAAACATTGCTTATACTGTGACTGTGTCACCTAAACACTGCTTATACTGTGACTGTATCATCTAAACACTGCTTATACTGTGACTGTATCACCTAAACACTGCTCATACTGTGACTGTATCACCTAAACACTGCTTATACTGTGACTGTATCACCTAAACACTGCTCATACTGTGACTGTATCACCCAAACACTGCTTATACTGTGACTGTATCACCCAAACACTGCTTATACTGTGACTGTGTCACCTAAACACTGCTTATACTGTGACTGTGTCACCTAAACACTGCTTATACTGTGACTGTATCAGCTAAACACTGCTTATACTGTGACTGTATCACCCACAATTAACACAATGTTCCAGAGCAGAACTGTGCAAATCTTCAGGGTCCTTGAGGATTGATTAAGAAATAACCACATTTTTTTTTACCTACAAGTTTATTAAATTAAAAGTTTAATAAATCGCAGCCTTCGCACCAGGTTGATTGAAATATAAACCGGCATTTCTAATAAGGATTGAACAGCACAGCTCTAATCAAATTAATAGCATCACAAGTTTAGAATTCCCGGCTGTATTTGGTTGTTTTGCACAAAAACATTAAGAAACAATTTATCCAACAGAAAGAAAGCAGCTGGATATTCAACACACGGTGCAGCATAGGAGAGAGCTTTGTTCATCATCCCGCCAGCAAAGTGCATCTGGTATGTCACAGTTACAAGATGTGTCCGACTGCAGTGACATGAGCACCACTCGCCTTAGATACTGGTATGTGCTTGCTGAAGTCCCTGCTTTCACACAGGTGGTGTCTGCTGCGATATTAGTGATTTATTAAAACATTAAGTGCATGGATATTAGAATGACGGGGGTCACCATGGAGCTAGGAGGATATTAGAATGACTGGGGTCACCATGGAGCTAGGAGGATATTAGAATGACTGGGGTCACCATGGAGCTAGGAGGATATTAGAATGACTGGGGTTACCATGGTGCTAGTAGGATCTTAGAATGACTGGGGTCACAATGGTGCTAGAAGGATATTAGAATGACTGGGGTCACCATGGTTCTAGTAGGATATTAGAATGACTGGGGTCACCATGGTGCTAGAAGGATATTAGAATGACTGGGGTCACCATGGTACTAGTAGGATTTGAGAATGACTGGGGTCACCATAGTGCTATTAGGATCTTAGAATGACTGGGGTCACCATGGTGCTATAAGGATATTAGAATGACTGGGGTCACCATGGTACTAGTAGGATTTGAGAATGACTGGGGTCACCATGGTGCTAGGAGGATATTAGAATGACTGGGGTCACCATGGAGCTATAAGGATATTAGAATGACTGGGGTCACCATGGTGCTAGGAGGATATTAGAATGACTGGGGTCACCATGGTGCTAGGAGGATATTAGAATGACTGGGGTCACCATGGTGCTAGGAGGATATTAGAATGACTGGGGTCACCATGGTGCTAGGAGGATATTAGAATGACTGGGGTCACCATGGTTCTAGTAGGATATTAGGATAATAAAATACTATCCTGTACATGACCGGAGGTCTTTCAGTGCCAATAAGTAATATATAGAAGCAGCTTTAATGTACCCAAAAATGCAGTGTGAATCACCCCCCTGCCAGAAATGTTTAAATTATTAGAGATTGTGTTAAACCAGTGAAAGCTTTGTGTATGTCCTTTATAATACATGGAGAATCTGGGTTACGGCTTTCGATTCTATGGGTTAGTAAGAAATGTTCACTATTTTGTGTAAAATTTCAAATAATTACATGTGATTATTAACTAGTTATGAAAAGAGTAAAACATTTCACAAAATAAACAGAAAGTAACAAACAACTTCAGCAATTCTACCTGTCAGAAAATAACAAAACTCACATCCAAATGTAACATTAGCCAGTCACCTGTCCTTTTTCCAAATCCTCTACCCTGTCATACAGATATATTGACCTGATTTGCAGATAGTTCTGTCCTGGTGGAAGCGGTCCTGACCGCTGAGGAAGGAGCAGTGAGGTTAATAATGATGCACAAATGACAGCACAAGACACGTGAAGTTCTGCAGTGATAAAAGAATCGTTCGACTAACAAACCTAGTATCAAATGAACCAAAGAGTCTGGTACCAGCTAGCGAGCGACAAGTCCCCATTATTTTATAGTACTTTGCAGGTTTTCATTGTGACTTTCTTCCTTCTTGTCATGTCCAGAATAGGACAAAATAAAAAAAAACATAGAATTATCAGACACTTGAAGAAATTTGACAGATCAAACTAATAATTTTCCATAACTCTAGCCACAAACTGCTCACCGCCCCCCATAATCAAATGACTCCTTATACCCTCGAGTTCCCCTCTGCTCAGATTCCTGGCAGGCAAGCAGCGTTACTTTCAGGTAAACACACAGACAGCAATATTACCACTAATAATAATAATACTGATATCTCACACAGCATCTCACAGACATGTAACTAACAGAGATCTCAGCACACGCCAGGGGCGGGGTCTTACCATGTTTAGTGTATATTAAAGAGACTGACACCTAAAAAAATTTAAATCTCAAAAGTCACAGTATAAACAATGATGAAAAATGATCTATACAGTGTGATCTATACAGTATGATTATACAGTGTGATCTATCTATACATTGTGATCTAGGCACTGTGATCTATACATTGTGATCTATATAATGTGATCTATTCATTGTGATCTATATACTGTGATCTATTCACTGATATATACAGTATGATCTATACAGTGAGATCTATCTATACATTGTGATCTATATACTGTGATCTATACAGTATGATCTATACAGTGAGATCTATCTATACATTGTAATCTATATACTGTGGTCTATACAGTATGATCTATACAGTGAGATCTATCTATACAGTGAGATCTATCTATATACTGTGATCTATACACTGTGATCTATACAGTGTGATCTATAAACTGATCTATACAGTGTGATCTATACAGTGTGATCTATCTATACATTGTAATCTATACATTGTGGTCTATACAGTATGATCTATACAGTGAGATCTATCTATATACTGTGATCTATACATTGTATGGTTTAAATGTGTTTGTGAGTCTCCTGCTTATGACATCATCTTGTGGATTGCTATGTAAATTACATATTTCCCATTGAAAAGCAGTTTATTTGCATATAAAGCCGCAGATCATGTCATTAGCAGGAGATCAGTTTTCATCCTTTTTTATTCTCTACATTTTCAGTAAGAAATGATTAGTAACAGAAACCCTTTAATATTTCTTAATAATTCTACAGGAGGTGGACGTTTGGGTCTTGTGATGGTGCTTGTGTCGCCATGTGGTTACTTGGATCTCAAGCCCAGAGCTACTGCAGTTGGGTGTATTTTATTGGTTCTGCTATTCTTCATCAAGTTGGCTGTTTTTAAGGTTCCACATAAAGATGATTTCTGTGGTAGAGTTCTAATAAGCGATGGAATCAGCAGGGACATTCCATTGGTTTCCATGGTGATTCTGGGGTAGAGTTCTAATAAGTGATGGAATCAGCAGGGACATTCCATTGGTTTCCATGGTGATTCTGGGGTAGAGTTCTAATAAGCGATGGAATCAGCAGGGACATTCCATTGCTTTCCATGGTGATTCTGGGGTAGAGTTCTAATAAGCGATGGAATCAGCAGGGACATTCCATTGCTTTCCATGGTGATTCTGGCGTAGAGTTCTAATAAGCGATGGAATCAGCAGGGACATTCCATTGGTTTCCATGGTGATTCTGGGGTAGAGTTCTAATAAGCGATGGAATCAGCAGGGACATTCCATTGGTTTCCATGGTGATTCTGGGGTAGAGTTCTAATAAGCGATGGAATCAGCAGGGACATTCCATTGGTTTCCATGGTGATTCTGGGGTAGAGTTCTAATAAGCGATGGAATCAGCAGGGACATTCCATTGGTTTCCATGGTGATTCTGGGGGTAGAGTTCTAATAAGCGATGGAATCAGCAGGGACATTCCATCAGTTTCCATGGTGATTCTGGGGTAGAGTTCTAATAAGCGATGGAATCAGCAGGAACATTCCATTGGTTTCCATGGTGATTCTGGGGTAGAGTTCTAATAAGTGGTGTAATCAGCAGGATCATGCCATTGGTTTCCATGGTAACTGCTCCACTTTTAGAACTTTGACCCAGATTTTAGCTTTACACATAGATGCTGTGTTGCCACAGACTCGTTCTATGCTTGCTTTATTATGACAGGTTTTGTGAGATTATTTTCAGGAGATAGCTTATGCTCTTTAGCTTTGACAAGCAGTAGGGGGTCCACCCCTCAGAGTCCCCCGATGGCTTGTTTTGTCAATCAATCTAAGAGCACAGATAATTACAATCTCACAGAAATCCATTGTATTTCATCATAATGAATTTGCAATACCAGTCAAGTGTGTGTGATGTTTGGCACACAGAAAGCATTAATTATTGAGAGAACACAGACTGCTCTGCAGATACAAAAGGGAAATAATAGCCAACGGCCATCAGTATATATACCTGGGGCTCAGCGTGGAATCTGTGCACAGTCTAATTAGCACGCTTTCCTAATCACTGGAGGAGCAGGGATATATCTGTCATAATGTGTCACTATCAAACATGTTTACAGACAGAGCACTGAGTTATATGATACAGCGTGATCACTACATCCTCCTTCCACCTATAGAGAGGGTGATATACAATACAGGGTGATCACTACATCCTCCTTCCACCTATAGAGAGGGCGATATATAATACAGCGTGATCACTACATCCTCCTTCCACCTATAGAGAGGGCGATATACAATACAGGGTGATCACTACATCCTCCTTCCACCTATAGAGAGGGTGATATACAATACAGGGTGATCACTACATCCTCCTTCCACCTATAGAGAGGGTGATATACAATACAGGGTGATCACTACATCCTCCTTCCACCTATAGAGAGGGCGATATATAATACAGGGTAATCACTACATCCTCCTTCCACCTATAGAGAGGGCGATATATAATACAGCGTGATCACTACATCCTCCTTCCACCTATAGAGAGGGCGATATATAATAAAGGGTGATCACTACATCCTCCTTCCACCTATAGAAAGGGCGATATATAATACAGCGTGATCACTACATCCTCCTTCCACCTATAGAGAGGGCGATATATAATACAGGGTGATCACTACATCCTCCTTCCACCTATAGAAAGGGTGATATATAATACAGGGTGAACACTACATCCTCCTTCCACCTATAGAGAGGGTGATATACAATAAAGGGTGATCACTACATCCTCCTTCCACCTATAGAAAGGGCGATATATAATACAGTGTGATCACTACATCCTCCTTCCACCTATAGAGAGGGCGATATATAATACAGGGCAATCACTACATCCTCCTTCCACCTATAGAGAGGGCGATATATAATACAGGGTAATCACTACATCCTCCTTCCACCTATAGAGAGGGCGATATATAATACAGGGTGATCACTACATCCTCTTTCCACCTATAGAGAGGGCGATATATAATGTACCAGGGAAGCTGGGCCAGCGTCACATGACTGCGATACTAGAGAGGCGGTCTGTATGGACCACGCCTGCCATGTCCCAGCATTACCACTGCCTATGCACAGTGCACTGCACCTACTGCTCTCACTTCATGATCTACTCGCAAAGTGGATCATGGAGACTATGAGCTGTTCAGGCAGATCCTAAAGATCACTTAGGGCTTTATTAATGAGACAGGGAATTGAGAAGGAAATTGCAAAATCAAGGACAAAATATCAGGGTTTGAAGTACAGCTCGGCTACTTTGGCCTTAAGTTTCCTTCTCCATTCCCTGCAGTCACGATGGAATCCAATGTTCCCACTGATTATATCACTTTTTACCTCTGTCGGATTTGGTAAAATACTTTTATTCACTTTATTTACTTGTAATTTGCTAATTTAGTCATTTATTGTTTATCAATATCCAGCTCACCCACTGACCAAAATACTCAGCATTATTACAAAATATACTGATTATATGTGGAAGATCCGGTCTGATTATCAGAGATGAATTAATCCGAGAATGTAAGAGAGACCGCAATCCAGACGGCAGGCATTGCTGGCATGATGGTAACACAGGCCCCCCCAACAACAGGACAAGGGGGGCTGTAAATCTCTCTCAATAACCCGCAAAAAAAAAAAAGCTGGGAAATAGCCCGGCCGAACGAGTGTCAGCAGAAAGGTCAGGGAAATTGAAAGAGAAATGTTTTATTCTCTGCTTCCCTCGGGGCGTCCTTGACTGATTTGTTACCTGCACCATGTACAAACGCTTATATTTTATATATAAACATCGCTGGCTTCACAAGAAACACACAGCTCCCAGAAATATACAGGGGCTCTGTCACCTAAACACTGCTTATACTGTCACCTAAACACTGCATTTACTGTCACCTAAACACTGCATATACTGTCACCTAAACACTGCAACTGTATCACCTAAACACTGCTTATACTGTTACCTAAACACTGCTTATACTGTCACCTAAACACTGCATATACGGTCACCTAAACACTGCTTATACTGTCACCTAAACACTGCTTATACTGTCACCTAAACACTGCATATACTGTCACCTAAACACTGCAACTGTATCACCCAAACACTGCTTATACTGTTACCTAAACACTGCTTATACTGTCACCTAAACACTGCATATACTGTCACCTAAACACTGCTTATACTGTCACCTAAACACTGCATATACTGTCACCTAAACACTGCTTATACTGTCACCTAAACACTGCATTTACTGTCACCTAAACACTGCTTATACTGTCACCTAAACACTGCTTATACTGTCACCTAAACACTGCATATACTGTCACCTAAACACTGCAACTGTATCACCCAAACACTGCTTATACTGTTACCTAAACACTGCTTATACTGTCACCTAAACACTGCATATACTGTCACCTAAACACTGCTTATACTGTCACCTAAACACTGCATTTACTGTCACCTAAACACTGCATATACTGTCACCTAAACACTGCAACTGTATCACCTAAACACTGCTTATACTGCAACTGTATCACCCAAACACTGCTTATACTGTTACCTAAACACTGCTTATACTGTCACCTAAACACTGCTTATACTGCAACTGTATCACCCAAACACTGCATATACTGTCACCTAAACACTGCTTATACTGTCACCTAAACACTGCTTGAACTGTCACCTAAACACTGCTTATACTGTGACTATCAGCTAAACACTGCTTATACTGTGACTGTATCACCCAAACACTGCTTATACTGTGACTGTATCACCTAAACACTGCTTATACTGTGACTGTATCACCCAAACACTGCTTATACTGTGACTGTATCACCCAAACACTGCTTATATTGTGACTGTATCACCTAAACACAGCTTATACTGTGACTGTATCACCCAACCACTGCTTATACTGTGACTGTATCACCCAACCACTGCTTATACTGTGAGTGTATCAGCTAAACACTGCTCATACTGTGACTGTATCACCTAAACACCGCTTATACTGTGACTGTATCACCTAAACACCGCTTATACTGTGACTGTATCACCCAAACACTGCTTATACTGTGACTGTATCAGCTAAACACTGTTTATTCTGTGACTGTATCACCTAAACACTGCTTATACTGTGACTGTATCACCTAAACACTGCTTATACTGTGACTGTATCACCTAAACACTGCTCATACTGTGACTGTATCACCTAAACACTGCTTATACTGTGACTGTATCACCTAAACACCGCTTATACTGTGACTGTATCACCTAAACACTGCTTTTACTGTGACTGTGTCACCCAAACACTGCTTATACTGTGACTGTATCACCTAAACAATGCTTTTACTAAGAGTGTATCACCTAAACATTGCTTATACTAAGAGTGTATCACCTAAACACTGCTTATACTATGAGTGTATCACCTAAACATGATGAAACATTATCTATACATTGTGTTGGCAGAGTTGGTAGTAGTTCATTGACATATCAAGACACTGGCGATGTCCATCTGACCAAAGATGTCCACCCCTGATAGAGCTATGAATCCAGAGAGGGCTCAATCAGGCTATCTGGGGGCAGACATGTTGTTTAGAATCTTGGGTCAGATCTCCCTGCTTCATCATAAGCAGGATGTCTGCCTCCTGAATAGAGCTAAGCAGAAGGAAGTGAGCTCAAGTCATATGTAACATGTCAATTCGGACATTTTACCACCTCCGCCCAGAGCACCATAGCTCCCCCGAAGTATGTGGCGCACACTCCCTACACTAGTCAGGAGGGGTCACCTTTACACCTAGACATGGGACTAGCGCCAGTGTTAAGGCTTCTTTACAAATAACCCCCAGGGTGTCACATCAGCGGTTCATCTCTGAATCCATTTCATATCTAGATCTTCGGAAAGAAGCATCTAACACGGAGCTCTGTGCCCAGCAAGTCATCCGGGGGAAACGCATTTCACAATTTAACAGATGAAAAAATGCAGCTGTACCCTGTTCCCCACGCCTCACGGAGAGACATGTCCTTTCTAGCACGGCCGCGTCCTTGCTGTTTATCCGTCGTTCCTGGACGCGGAATCGTCTGACGGTTTCTACCAACATCATTTGTCCCCGTTTTCCAGCTTGATGAGCGGCAAATCTAATAGAGCAATGCGCGAGCCAGACGCCAGTTAAGCATGATAACAACTGCACAATACCATGACTGCTGCGTCCAGCCGCCATCTGGAGCCAAGGCCCAGACAGAAGGATCTCCGCGCTAATCCTCTGTGAAGAGGTTTCATAAGAGGGGATCATTCTGGGAAACAGAGCGTTTTACAGATGGACGTGGAGTGCGCCAAGGGACAAAAACCTGCAGGGTTATTGCACAGGAGACAGACAGCAAGGAAACCTGCCCTGAAGGAAGCTGCAAAATGAGGTCTGAGGATCTGTGACCATCAGACTATCTGACCTGCAGAGCAACTTTCAGCCGAATGCATCGCATGGGACTATCACAGGCCGTCAGCACATCCAACACACAGATTATTAGAACGTTACACCCTGGCTGGGATTATACTAAACGGCACCCTTTATTAATGAGGAGGGGCTCTAAACTTCCAAAATTATCATCAGTCACATTATTATTTCTGCTTGCTATAGGATCTAAACAGATTGCTCGGACTTTCAGACACAATGGCCGCTAATGATCGGGTCCAGGACCACGAATTAATATTGGCCAATGTGGACAATTTCTGTGCCCACATTTCGGCAGCTCAACTCCCCTGGAATTTTTGGTGACCCCCGTAGGCCTTCGACTTATTTCAAGGGCATTTAGGAAGGATTTCTGCTATTGCGAAACTAGATAAATTCATGCAGAAATAATCCCACAATGGTCCAAAGTTTAATAAAAACAAAAATCATTCAAAATAATAATATAATACATCAATCAAATATATACAAATATTGTAAATTAATATTACATTTTCTTGAAAAATGAACAATTAATATAATATATTTAACAACTATATTAACAATATACTGTATTAGTATATAATTAGTATCATGTTGTGCATTTATGTACATTACTTAATTTGATGTTAAAAGTTCTATTCTCCAATAAACAGCTATTGTAGCCGAATTCAGGGCCATTTCCTAGGCTTTTGGCCCATTACGAGTAGAGCCTATTTTGCCAAAACTGGATTTGGCCAAAGACTTGTAATACACTGGAAAATTCTGATTCCATATTGTGTAATTAACTTGCAGAACATTCCACAGTTCGGCTAGATCCCTGATGTGGCACAGTTCTTATCGCAGTGCTGTATTTACCGCGAGGCATCCTAGGCGGATGCCTAGGGCGGCAAATTTTGGGGGGCGGCAGCGCCCCCCAGCACTGAAAAAAAAAATGTAAGAATTTTTTTTTTTTTTTTTTTTTAAAGCTGGCCATTTAAAAAAAAAAAACGTGCTTGCAGGCAGAAACGGAGGTGAGAGGGGATCGGAAGATCCCCCCTCACCATCTCTACCTGCCTGCCAGGCTGCACGGGGAGCCGAACAGGCAGCACAGAGAAACCTCCGTGCAGAGTGACAGAGAAACCTCCGTGCAGAGTGACAGAGAAACCTCCGTGCAGTGTGTGACAGAGAAACCTCCGTGCAGTGTGACAGAGAAACCTCCGTGCAGAGTGACAGAGAAACCTCCGTGCTGCCTGTTCGGCTCCACGTGCAGTGTGACACGGAAGTGCCAACAGGTCACGTGACCGGCGCGCTGACGTCATACGCGTGCCGGGTCACGTGACCTGTCGGCACAACCACCTGGGAGCCGAACAGGCAGCATGGAGAAGACCATGCTGCCTGCCACTAACCACCAGGGAAAAAGGTAAGTGCTGGGGAAATGGGGGATTTGGCACATTGGCTGGGGCTTATTACCGTTAAATGGCAAATAACACTGTCATATTATTGGGCAAATTGGAAGGGGCTTATTAAATGGCAAATAACACTGTCATATTATTGGGCAAATTGGAAGGGGCTTATTAAATGGCAAATAACACTGGCATATTATTGGGCAAATTGGAAGGGGCTTATTAAATGGCAAATAATACTGGCATAATATTGGGCAAATTGGAAGGGGCTTATTAAATGGCAAAAAATACTGGCATAATATTGGGCAAATTGGAAGGGGCTTATTAAATGGCAAAAAATACTGGCATAATATTGGGCAAATTGGCTGTGACTTATTATTGGCAAATAATATTGGCAATGTGTATGTAATGGGGTGATGGAGGCATGTAAATGGGGTGATGTGGCATGTCCTTGGTGTGCAACGTGGGTTATGGGTCATTTCGTTGGTGTGCATCGTGGGTAGGGGGGGGGGGGTGCCCAAAATTTGTCTGCCTAGGGCAGCACAAAACCAAGATACACCACTGTCTTATCGGAGTAGATTCTGGTAAGTAACACCTGCAGATTTTTGATCTATGCATTTGCTGTGGGTGAGCGGGAAATCCACTTGCTAGGGTTAAACGGTACCAGTGGTTAATGTAGTCACACCCCTGATTTCGGTCCAGTCTCACCTCCCTCCAGTCACTGACTGGCTGTGTACTGTATCCTGCATACAGACCTCACAAGCCTGATCTCTGCAGAGACTGAATATAGACACAGAGCCCTGTGTGAGACGCAGAGGAAAACAGACAAAAAATATCTATCCCTGCAAAAAGAAGAACAAGACGTCTGTGTGCGGACATCTCAAACTCGCTCACCTTGATATAAACTTATAGGAAAACTTCTGACGAAGACTTAACTTATATTTAATACAGGCATAGCCTTTAATATGTAATAGAGAATAAACAAAAATACAATAAAACAGCTTGATCTTAAAAGCAGCACAGTACCTTATGCGGCAGTTCAAGGGACACTCCAGGCATCAAAGATTGATGCATCTGGTAATGTCGAACGTGTGCGTGGTATAGCTTTGTTTTGCTCCCCTCTTTCGTTTATGTATCACCTAAACACTGCATATACTGTCACTATCACCTAAACACTGCTTATACTGTGACTGTCACCTAAACACTGCTTATACTGTGACTGTATCACCTAAACACTGCTTATACTGTAACTGTATCACCTAAACACTGCTTATACTGTGACTGTATCACCCAAACACTGCTTATACTGTGACTGTATCACCCAAACACTGCTTATACTGTGACTGTATCCCCTAAACACTGCTTATACTGTGACTGTATCACCCAAACACTGCATATACTGTGACTATCACCCAAACACTGCTTATACTGTGACTGTATCACCCAAACACTGCTTATACTGTGACTGTATCACCTAAACACTGCTTATACTGTGACTGTATCACCCAAACACAGCTTATACTGTGACTGTATCACCTAAACACTGCTTATACTGTGACTGTATCACCCAAACACTGCTTATACTGTGACTGTATCACCTAAACACTGCTTATACTGTGACTGTATCACCCAAACACTGCTTATACTGTGACTGTATCACCCAAACACTGCTTATACTGTGACTGTATCACCTAAACACTGCTTATACTGTGACTGTGTCACCCAAACACTGCTCATACTGTGACTGTATCACCCAAACACTGCTTATACTGTGACTGTATCACCTAAACACTGCTTATACTGTGACTGTGTCACCTAAACACTAAACAGAAAATGCATAAGAAAAGCAGAAATATATGTTTTAAATGTGTCTCCTGTTTATGACATCAATATGTCTTGATATGCAAATTAACTGCTTTCACTGGGAAAATGAATAATCTAAAACATATCTGGCCACTTAACCTATACATAGCGTTATCCAAAAGAGTAAATGGAAAGAGATTGTTAGTTAAGTAGTTGTGCATACATGGATCCACCAGCAGGCATCTGTGGCTATAATGCACACTGACACACATTATAAAAATGATAAGAAGCACCAATAAAGTGATTTTGATCTGCACATCCAAGTTAAAGAAGGTTATTAGAGAGTCTCGTACAAGACTCAGCAGGATAGAAATACAGCTTCTGCCTCTGATTTGTGAAACACACTGGGGAAATGTGTAATTATCATGCGAAACACAAATACTATTGTGCAGAAACCTCCCCGCTTTCTGCAAAATAAATCAGCCAATTAGCATGCTAGGTGCTTCGACAAGGATAAAAAGAGAAATGATCAGTAATCACTGGAAGAGCTGCCCCTCGGTGCGGCAGAGAAAGCTCATATAACATCACAAATCCTGCACTTGCCTTGCTCCATGATGGGTAAATCTGACTGGTCTTCAAGTGAACCTCTCTACTAACAGAGCATCTCAGCTAGTAAGCACCTGTCCCTTTAGGAGGGTCAGTGAGAGACACTGTGCCCAGTGTCACAGCCACAGTTAGCCATATTGGCCTAGTGCGGGGGAGAGACAGAAATGAATAGTAGTATGATATCAGGCCTGTCTGGACCCCTGTGAGAGGCAATAGAGGGAAACAGACAGGACCAATAAGATTCAAAAGTACCGTGTTTATCGGCGTATAACACGCGCCGGCCTATAACACGCACCTCATTTTAAGAAGGAAATTTCAGGAAAAAAAACTTAAACTTCAAATAAAGAACTTTGAAGCCCAATATGCCATTTAATATGCCAGGATATTGCCCCCAATATGCCATTTAATATGCCAGGATATTGCCCCCAATATGCCATTTAATATGCAGGATATTGCCCCCAATATGCCATTTAATATGCAGGATATTGCCCCCAATATGCCATTTAATATGCCAGGATATTGCCCCCAATATGCCATTTAATATGCCAGGATATTGCCCCCAATATACCATTTAATATGCCATGATATTGCCCCCAATATGCCATTTAATATGCCAGGATATTGCCCCCAATATGCCATGTAATATGCCAGGATTTTGCCCCCAATATGCCATTTAATATGCCAGGATATTGCCCCCAATATGCCATTTAATTTGCCAGGATATTGCCCCAATATGCCATTTAATATGCAGGATATTGCCCCCAATATGCCATTTAATATGCCAGGATATTGCCCCAATATGCCATTTAATATGCAGGATATTGCCCCCAATATGCCATTTAATATGCCAGGATATTGCCCCCAATATGCCATTTAATATGCAGGATATTGCCCCAATATGTCATTTAATATGCCAGATATTGCCCCAATATGTCATTTAATATGCCAGATATTGCCCCCAATATACCATTTAATATGCCAGGATATTGCCCCCAATATGCAGGATATTGCCCCCAATATGCCATTTAATATGCAGGATATTGCCCCCAATATGCCATTTAATATGCCAGATATTGCCCCAAATATGCCATTTAATATGCAGGATATTGCCCCCAATATGCCATTTAATATGCAGGATATTGCCCCCAATATGCCATTTAATATGCAGGATATTGCCCCCAATATGCCATTTAATATGCCAGGATATTGCCCCTAATATGCCATTTAATATTACAGGATATTGCCCCCAATATGCCATTTAATATGCAGGATATTGCCCCCAATATGCCATTTAATATGCCAGGATATTGCCCCCAATATGCCATTTAATATGCCAGGATATTGCCCCCAATATGCCATTTAATATGCCAGGATATTGCCCCCAATATGCCATTTAATATGCCAGGATATTGCCCCCAATATACCATTTAATATGCCATGATATTGCCCCCAATATGCCATTTAATATGCCAGGATATTGCCCCCAATATGCCATGTAATATGCCAGGATTTTGCCCCCAATATGCCATTTAATATGCCAGGATATTGCCCCCAATATGCCATTTAATTTGCCAGGATATTGCCCCAATATGCCATTTAATATGCAGGATATTGCCCCCAATATGCCATTTAATATGCCAGGATATTGCCCCAATATGCCATTTAATATGCAGGATATTGCCCCCAATATGCCATTTAATATGCCAGGATATTGCCCCAATATGCCATTTAATATGCAGGACATTGCCCCCAATATGCCATTTAATATGCCAGGATATTGCCCCCAATATGCCATTTTAATATGCCAGGATATTGCCCCAATATGCCATTTAATATGCAGGATATTGCCCCCAATATGCCATTTAATATGCCAGGATATTGCCCCAATATGCCATTTAATATGCAGGATATTGCCCCCAATATGCCATTTAATATGCCAGATATTGCCACCAATATGCCATTTAATATGCAGGATTTTGCCCCCAATATGCCATTTAATATGCAGGATATTGCCCCCAATATGCCATTTAATATGCAGGATTTTGCCCCCAATATGCCATTTAATATGCCAGGATATTGCCCCCAATATGCAATTTAATATGCCAGGATATTGCCCCCAATATGCCATTTAATATGCAGGATATTGCCCCCAATATGCCATTTAATATGCAGGATATTGCCCCCAATATGCCATTTAATATGCCAGGATATTGCCCCCAATATGCCATTTAATATGCAGGATATTGCCCCCAATATGCCATTTAATATGCCAGGATATTGCCCCCAATATGCCATTTAATATGCAGGATATTGCCCCCAATATGCCATTTAATATGCCAGGATATTGCCCCCAATATGCCATTTAATATGCAGGATATTGCCCCCAATATGCCATTTAATATGTCAGGATATTGCCCCCAATATGCCATTTAATATTCCAGGATATTGCCCCCAATATGCCATTTAATATGCAGGATATTGCCTCCAATATGCCATTTAATATGCCAGGATATTGCCCCCAATATGCCATTTAATATGCAGGATATTGCCCCCAATATGCCATTTAATATGCCAGGATATTGCCCCCAATATGCCATTTAATATGCAGGATATTGCCCCCAATATGCCATTTAATATGCCAGATATTGCCCCCAATATGCCATTTAATATGCCAGGATATTGCCCCCAATATGCCATTTAATATGCAGGATATTGCTCCCAATATGCCATTTAATATGCAGGATATTGCCCTCAATATGCCATTTAATATGCAGGATATTGCCCTCAATATGCCATTTAATATGCAGGATATTGCCCCCAATATGCCATTTAATATGCAGGATATTGCCACCAATATGCCATTTAATATGCCAGGATATTGCCCCCAATATGCCATTTAATATGCAGGATATTGCCCCCAATATGCCATTTAATATGCCAGGATTTTGCCCCCAATATGCCATTTAATATGCCAGGATATTGCCCCCAATATGCCATTTAATTTGCCAGGATATTGCCCCAATATGCCATTTAATATGCAGGATATTGCCCCCAATATGCCATTTAATTTGCCAGGATATTGCCCCAATATGCCATTTAATATGCAGGATATTGCCCCCAATATGCCATTTAATATGCAGGATATTGCCCCCAATATGCCATTTAATATGCCAGGATATTGCCCCAATATGCCATTTAATATGCCAGATATTGCCACCAATATGCCATTTAATATGCAGGATATTGCCCCCAATATGCCATTTAATATGCAGGATATTGCCCCCAATATGCCATTTAATATGCAGGATATTGCCCCCAATATGCCATTTAATATGCCAGGATATTGCCCCCAATATGCCATTTAATATGCAGGATATTGCCCCCAATATGCCATTTTAATATGCCAGATATTGCCCCCAATATGCCATTTAATATGCAGGATATTGCCCCCAATATGCCATTTAATATGCCAGGATTTTGCCCCCAATATGCCATTTAATATGCCAGGATATTGCCCCCAATATGCCATTTAATTTGCCAGGATATTGCCCCAATATGCCATTTAATATGCAGGATATTGCCCCCAATATGCCATTTAATATGCCAGGATATTGCCCCCAATATGCCATTTAATATGCAGGATATTGCCCCCAATATGCCATTTAATATGCCAGATATTGCCACCAATATGCCATTTAATATGCAGGATATTGCCCCCAATATGCCATTTAATATGCAGGATATTGCCCCCAATATGCCATTTAATATGCCAGGATATTGCCCCCAATATGCCATTTAATATGCAGGATATTGCCCCCAATATGCCATTTAATATGCCAGGATATTGCCCCCAATATGCAATTTAATATGCCAGGATATTGCCCCCAATATGCCATTTAATATGCAGGATATTGCCCCCAATATGCCATTTAATATGCAGGATATTGCCCCCAATATTCCATTTAATATGCAGGATATTGCCCCCAATATGCCATTTAATATGCAGGATATTGCCCCAATATGCCATTTAATATGCAGGATATTGCCCCAATATGCCATTTAATATGCCAGGATATTGCCCCCAATATGCCATTTAATATGCCAGGATATTGCCCCCAATATGCCATTTAATATGCCAGGATATTGCCCCCAATATGCCATTTAATATGCCAGGATATTGCCCCTAATATGCCATTTAATATTACAGGATATTGCCCCCAATATGCCATTTAATATGCAGGATATTGCCCCCAATATGCCATTTAATATGCCAGGATATTGCCCCCAATATGCCATTTAATATGCCAGGATATTGCCCCCAATATGCCATTTAATATGCCAGGATATTGCCCCCAATATGCCATTTAATATGCCAGGATATTGCCCCCAATATACCATTTAATATGCCATGATATTGCCCCCAATATGCCATTTAATATGCCAGGATATTGCCCCCAATATGCCATGTAATATGCCAGGATTTTGCCCCCAATATGCCATTTAATATGCCAGGATATTGCCCCCAATATGCCATTTAATTTGCCAGGATATTGCCTTAATATGCCATTTAATATGCAGGATATTGCCCCCAATATGCCATTTAATATGCCAGGATATTGCCCCAATATGCCATTTAATATGCAGGATATTGCCCCCAATATGCCATTTAATATGCCAGGATATTGCCCCAATATGCCATTTAATATGCAGGACATTGCCCCCAATATGCCATTTAATATGCCAGGATATTGCCCCCAATATGCCATTTTAATATGCCAGGATATTGCCCCAATATGCCATTTAATATGCAGGATATTGCCCCCAATATGCCATTTAATATGCCAGGATATTGCCCCAATATGCCATTTAATATGCAGGATATTGCCCCCAATATGCCATTTAATATGCCAGATATTGCCCCCAATATGCCATTTAATATGCAGGATATTGCCCCAATATGCCATTTAATATGCAGGATTTTGCCCCCAATATGCCATTTAATATGCAGGATATTGCCCCCAATATGCCATTTAATATGCAGGATTTTGCCCCCAATATGCCATTTAATATGCCAGGATATTGCCCCCAATATGCAATTTAATATGCCAGGATATTGCCCCCAATATGCCATTTAATATGCAGGATATTGCCCCCAATATGCCATTTAATATGCAGGATATTGCCCCCAATATGCCATTTAATATGCCAGGATATTGCCCCCAATATGCCATTTAATATGCAGGATATTGCCCCCAATATGCCATTTAATATGCCAGGATATTGCCCCCAATATGCCATTTAATATGCAGGATATTGCCCCCAATATGCCATTTAATATGCCAGGATATTGCCCCCAATATGCCATTTAATATGCAGGATATTGCCCCCAATATGCCATTTAATATGTCAGGATATTGCCCCCAATATGCCATTTAATATTCCAGGATATTGCCCCCAATATGCCATTTAATATGCAGGATATTGCCTCCAATATGCCATTTAATATGCCAGGATATTGCCCCCAATATGCCATTTAATATGCAGGATATTGCCCCCAATATGCCATTTAATATGCCAGGATATTGCCCCCAATATGCCATTTAATATGCAGGATATTGCCCCCAATATGCCATTTAATATGCCAGATATTGCCCCCAATATGCCATTTAATATGCCAGGATATTGCCCCCAATATGCCATTTAATATGCAGGATATTGCTCCCAATATGCCATTTAATATGCAGGATATTGCCCTCAATATGCCATTTAATATGCAGGATACTGCCCTCAATATGCCATTTAATATGCAGGATATTGCCCCCAATATGCCATTTAATATGCAGGATATTGCCACCAATATGCCATTTAATTTGCCAGGATATTGCCCCAATATGCCATTTAATATGCAGGATATTGCCCCCAATATGCCATTTAATATGCAGGATATTGCCCCCAATATGCCATTTAATATGCCAGGATATTGCCCCAATATGCCATTTAATATGCCAGATATTGCCACCAATATGCCATTTAATATGCAGGATATTGCCCCCAATATGCCATTTAATATGCAGGATATTGCCCCCAATATGCCATTTAATATGCAGGATATTGCCCCCAATATGCCATTTAATATGCCAGATATTGCCACCAATATGCCATTTAATATGCAGGATATTGCCCCCAATATGCCATTTAATATGCAGGATATTGCCCCCAATATGCCATTTAATATGCAGGATATTGCCCCCAATATGCCATTTAATATGCCAGGATATTGCCCCCAATATGCCATTTAATATGCAGGATATTGCCCCCAATATGCCATTTTAATATGCCAGATATTGCCCCCAATATGCCATTTAATATGCAGGATATTGCCCCCAATATGCCATTTAATATGCCAGGATTTTGCCCCCAATATGCCATTTAATATGCCAGGATATTGCCCCCAATATGCCATTTAATTTGCCAGGATATTGCCCCAATATGCCATTTAATATGCAGGATATTGCCCCCAATATGCCATTTAATATGCCAGGATATTGCCCCAATATGCCATTTAATATGCAGGATATTGCCCCCAATATGCCATTTAATATGCCAGATATTGCCACCAATATGCCATTTAATATGCAGGATATTGCCCCCAATATGCCATTTAATATGCAGGATATTGCCCCCAATATGCCATTTAATATGCCAGGATATTGCCCCCAATATGCCATTTAATATGCAGGATATTGCCCCCAATATGCCATTTAATATGCCAGGATATTGCCCCCAATATGCAATTTAATATGCCAGGATATTGCCCCCAATATGCCATTTAATATGCAGGATATTGCCCCCAATATGCCATTTAATATGCAGGATATTGCCCCCAATATTCCATTTAATATGCAGGATATTGCCCCCAATATGCCATTTAATATGCAGGATATTGCCCCAATATGCCATTTAATATGCAGGATATTGCCCCAATATGCCATTTAATATGCCAGGATATTGCCCCCAATATGCCATTTAATATGCCAGGATATTGCCCCCAATATGCCATTTAATATGCCAGGATATTGCCCCCAATATGCCATTTAATATGCAGGATATTGCCCCAATATGCCATTTAATATGCCAGATATTGCCACCAATATGCCATTTAATATGCAGGATATTGCCCCCAATATGCCATTTAATATGCCAGGATATTGCCCCCAATATGCCATTTAATATGCAGGATTTTGCCCCCAATATGCCATTTAATATGCAGGATATTGCCCCCAATATGCCATTTAATATGCAGGATATTGCCCCCAATATGCCATTTAATATGCCAGGATATTGCCCCCAATATGCCATTTAATATGCCAGGATATTGCCCCCAATATGCCATTTAATATGCAGGATATTGCCCCCAATATTCCATTTAATATGCAGGATATTGCCCCCAATATGCCATTTAATATGCAGGATATTGCCCCAATATGCCATTTAATATGCAGGATATTGCCCCAATATGCCATTTAATATGCCAGGATATTGCCCCCAATATGCCATTTAATATGCCAGGATATTGCCCCCAATATGCCATTTAATATGCCAGGATATTGCCCCCAATATGCCATTTAATATGCAGGATATTGCCCCAATATGCCATTTAATATGCCAGATATTGCCACCAATATGCCATTTAATATGCAGGATATTGCCCCCAATATGCCATTTAATATGCCAGGATATTGCCCCCAATATGCCATTTAATATGCAGGATTTTGCCCCCAATATGCCATTTAATATGCAGGATATTGCCCCCAATATGCCATTTAATATGCAGGATATTGCCCCCAATATGCCATTTAATATGCCAGGATATTGCCCCCAATATGCCATTTAATATGCCAGGATATTGCCCCCAATATGCCATTTAATATGCAGGATATTACCCCCAATATGCCATTTAATATGCCAGGATATTGCCCCCAATATGCCATTAAATATGAAGGATATTGCCCCCAATATGCCATTTAATATGCAGGATATTGCCCCCAATATGCCATTTAATATGCAGGATATTGCCCCCAATATGCCATTTAATATGCCAGGATATTGCCCCCAATATTCCATTTAATATGCAGGATATTGCCCCCAATATGCCATTTAATATGCAGGATATTGCCCCCAATATGCCATTTAATATGCAGGATATTGCCCCCAATATGCCATTTTAATATGCCAGGATATTGCCCCCAATATGCCATTTTAATATGCAGGATATTGCCCCCAATATGCCATTTAATATGCAGGATATTGCCCCCAATATGCCATTTTAATATGCCAGGATATTGCCCCCAATATGCCATTTAATAAGCAGGATATTGCCCCCAATATGCCATTTAATATGCCAGATATTGCCACCAATATGCCATTTTAATTTGCCAGGATATTGCCCCCAATATGCCATTTAATATGCCAGATATTGCCCCCAATATGCCATTTAATATGCAGGATATTGCCCCCAATATGCCATTTAATATGCAGGATATTGCCCCCAATATGCCATTTAATATGCCAGGATATTGCCCCCAATATGCCATTTAATATGCAGGATATTGCCCCCAATATGCCATTTAATATGCCAGATATTGCCCCAATATGCCATTTAATATGCAGGATATTGCCCCCAATATGCCATTTAATATGCCAGGATATTGCCCCCAATATGCCATTTAATATGCAGGATATTGCCCCCAATATGCCATTTAATATGCAGGATATTGCCCCCAATATGCCATTTAATATGCCAGGATATTGCCCCCAATATGCCATTTAATATGCAGGATATTGCCCCCAATATGCCATTTAATATGCAGGATATTGCCCCCAATATGCCATTTAATATGCAGGATATTGCCCCCAATATGCCATTTAATATGCCAGGATATTGCCCCCAATATGCCATTTATTATGCAGGATATTGCCCCCAATATGCCATTTAATATGCCATGATATTGCCCCCAATATGCCAGGATATTGCCCCTTAGTATGCTCGTTATGCCACCCTCCTCCCCCCCCCCCCCTCCCCCAGACCCCAGTACTTACCTCGTTCCTGCTCCGTCCCCCGGTGCTCTGAAGCTGCGTGGCTGTGAGGGAAGCGTTGTGAGCTTCCCTCCAGCCGCGCGGAACAATAAAGTTTGTTTAAAAAAAACACACTTTGTTGACCGCGCGGCTGGAGGGGAGCGCACAACGCTTCCCTCACAGCCACGCAGCTTCAGAGCACCGGGGGACGGAGCAGGAACGAGGTAAGTTTTAGATTTTCTTTTTTTTCTTCATTATATCGGCGTATAACACGCACACATCATTTGCCACCTATTTTCAGGGAGAAAAACTGCGTGTTATACGCCAATAAATACGCCGATAAATATCTTATTCATGAAAGATGGAAAATAAAAGTGAATTTCAAACTTAAGACCTAAGTAGCAGAATTGGGGAAAGTCTCCCATTCAGTGGAATTATAGCATTTTTGCAGTTTCTCTACTGAAATTCCCTTATACAACATGACACCATTCCAGTGTTTGAGAATCCTGTGTTCTGGGGACGATGTACTATATGGGGTTGTTTTAGTGTTGAGTTTTATTAGGTAATCACAGTTACATCATCTTTAATAAAGTCATCATATTCCTTTTACAGAAGATAAAACACTGTTTAAAGCTAAGTGATGCTCTCAGCGCCTGTAACCTTATAACAATGGCATTTTACTCGTCAAAATTACTTCCAAAAATCATCTTGAATACTTATATTCTCCTTCAATGCACTTTGCTACGATACAGATCATCTGGTGCTGAAAATCAGAATAGTTCCCTTTCTTTGTAATTGTTTTGCAATGATAGCCAGTTATTTGTGCTTCAGTTAGCAGGCTCTGGTTTAACTGTGTTATTTATAGTTTTGTGGTGTTATTTTATAGTCTACTATTCCAAAGTGCCGGCATTACCAGTCAAGATGTTTATTAACAAGGGAGTCTGAAATTCATCTCTGATAAGATGTTACCAGCTTTGCCGAAATACAAGATCTTTACAAATTGCTTTCCAAAGTTAAAGCAGAGCTCCCCCTGAAACCATTAACATGTATGTAAACATACACGGTGCCCCGGCAGATAAGAACCATTTGGTCATCTGGTCTCCCCAATTACTGCCAAAAAAACATCTGAATACTTTCATTAGTCACTGGCCTTATCTTATATCTAGGATAGCCTTATACCTATCCCATGTATGCTTAAACTCCTTCACTGTATTAACCTCTACCACTTCTACTGGAAGACTATTCCATACATCCACTACCCTCTCATTAATGTAATACTTTCATTGGTCCCTGGTTATATCTTATATCTAGGATAGCCTTATACCTATCCCATGCATGCTTAAACTCCTTCACTGTATTAACCTCTACCACTTCAACTGGAAGACTATTCCATACATCCACTACCCTCTCAGTAATGTAATACTTTCATTAGTCCCTGGCCTTATCTTTTATCTAGAATAGCCTTATACCTATCTCATGCATGCTTAAACTCCTTCACTGTATTAACCTCTACCACTTCTACTGGAAGACTATTCCATGCATCCACTACCCTCTCAGTAATGTAATACTTTCATTAGTCCCTGGCCTTATCTTATATCTAGGATGGCCTTATACCTATCCCATGCATGCTTAAACTCCTTCACTGTATTAACCTCTACCACTTCTACTGGAAGACTATTCCATGCATCCACTACCCTCTCAATAATGTAATACTTTCATTGGTCCCTGGTTTTATCTTATATCTAGGATAGCCTTATACCTATCCCATGCATGCTTAAACTCCTTCACTGTATTAACCTCTACCACTTCTACTGAAAGACTATTCCATACATCCACTACCCTCTCAGTAATGTAATACTTTCATTAGTCCCTGGCCTTATCTTATATCTAGGATAGCCTTATACCTATCCCACACATGCTTAAACTCCTTCACTGTATTAACTTCTACCACTTCTACTGGAAGACTATTCCATACATCCACTACCCTCTCAGTAATGTAATACTTTCATTAGTCCCTGACCTTATCTTATATCTAGGATAGCCTTATACCTATCCCACGCATGCTTAAACTCCTTCACTGTATTAACCTCTACCACTTCTACTGGAAGACTATTCCATACATCCACTACCCTCTCAGTAATGTAATACTATCATCTTATATCTAGGATAGCCTTATACCTATCCCACGCATGCTTAAACTCCTTCACTGTATTAACTTCTACCACTTCTACTGGAAGACTACTCCATACATCCACTACCCTCTCAGTAATGTAATACTTTCATTAGTCCCTGGCCTTATCTTATATCTAGGATAGCCTTATACCTATCCCACGCATGCTTAAACTCCTTCACTGTATTAACCTCTACCACTTCTACTGGAAGACTATTCCATACATCCACTACCCTCTCAGTAATGTAATACTTTCATTAGTCCCTGGCCTTATCTTATATCTAGGATAGCCTTATACCTATCCCATGCATGCTTAAACTCCTTCAATGTATTAACCTCTACCACTTCTACTGGAAGACTATTCCATACATCCACTACCCTCTCAGTAATGTAATACTATCATTATCCCCTGACCTTATCTTATATCTAGGATAGCCTTATACCTATCCCACGCATGCTTAAACTCCTTCACTGTATTAATCTCTACCACTTCTACTGGAAAACTATTCCATGCATCCACTACCCTCTCAGTAATGTAATACTTTCATTAGTCCCTGGCCTTATCTTATATCTAGGATAGCCTTATACCTATCCAATGCATGCTTAAACTGCTTCACTGTATTAACCTCTACCACTTCTACTGGAAGACTATTCCATACATCCACTACCCTCTCAGTAATGTAATACTTTCACCAGTCCCTGGCCTTATCTTATATCTAGGATAGCCTTATACCTATCCCATGCATGCTTAAACTCCTTCACTGTATTAACCTCTACCACTTCAACTGGAAGACTATTCCATACATCCACTACCCTCTCAGTAATGTAATACTTTCATTAGTCCCTGGCCTTATCTTATATCTAGAATAGCCTTATACCTATCTCATGTATGCTTAAACTCCTTCACTGTATTAACCTCTACCACTTCTACTGGAAGACTATTCCATGCATCCACTACCCTCTCAGTAATGTAATACTTTCATTAGTCCCTGGCCTTATCTTATATCTAGGATGGCCTTATACCTATCCCATGCATGCTTAAACTCCTTCACTGTATTAACCTCTACCACTTCTACTGGAAGACTATTCCATGCATCCACTACCCTCTCAATAATGTAATACTTTCATTGGTCCCTGGTTTTATCTTATATCTAGGATAGCCTTATACCTATCCCATGCATGCTTAAACTCCTTCACTGTATTAACCTCTACCACTTCTACTGAAAGACTATTCCATACATCCACTACCCTCTCAGTAATGTAATACTTTCATTAGTCCCTGGCCTTATCTTATATCTAGGATAGCCTTATACCTATCCCACACATGCTTAAACTCCTTCACTGTATTAACTTCTACCACTTCTACTGGAAGACTATTCCATACATCCACTACCCTCTCAGTAATGTAATACTTTCATTAGTCCCTGACCTTATCTTATATCTAGGATAGCCTTATACCTATCCCACGCATGCTTAAACTCCTTCACTGTATTAACCTCTACCACTTCTACTGGAAGACTATTCCATACATCCACTACCCTCTCAGTAATGTAATACTATCATCTTATATCTAGGATAGCCTTATACCTATCCCACGCATGCTTAAACTCCTTCACTGTATTAACTTCTACCACTTCTACTGGAAGACTACTCCATACATCCACTACCCTCTCAGTAATGTAATACTTTCATTAGTCCCTGGCCTTATCTTATATCTAGGATAGCCTTATACCTATCCCACGCATGCTTAAACTCCTTCACTGTATTAACCTCTACCACTTCTACTGGAAGACTATTCCATACATCCACTACCCTCTCAGTAATGTAATACTTTCATTAGTCCCTGGCCTTATCTTATATCTAGGATAGCCTTATACCTATCCCATGCATGCTTAAACTCCTTCAATGTATTAACCTCTACCACTTCTACTGGAAGACTATTCCATACATCCACTACCCTCTCAGTAATGTAATACTATCATTATCCCCTGACCTTATCTTATATCTAGGATAGCCTTATACCTATCCCACGCATGCTTAAACTCCTTCACTGTATTAATCTCTACCACTTCTACTGGAAAACTATTCCATGCATCCACTACCCTCTCAGTAATGTAATACTTTCATTAGTCCCTGGCCTTATCTTATATCTAGGATAGCCTTATACCTATCCAATGCATGCTTAAACTGCTTCACTGTATTAACCTCTACCACTTCTACTGGAAGACTATTCCATACATCCACTACCCTCTCAGTAATGTAATACTTTCACCAGTCCCTGGCCTTATCTTATATCTAGGATAGCCTTATACCTATCCCATGCATGCTTAAACTCCTTCACTGTATTAACCTCTACCACTTCTACTGGAAGACTATTCCATGCATCCACTACCCTCTCAGTAAAGTAATACTTTCATTAGTCCCTGGCCTTATCTTATAACTAGGATAGCCTTATACCTATCCCATGCATGCTTAAACTCCTTCACTGTATTAACCTCTACCACTTCTACTGGAAGACTATTCCATGCATCCACTACCCTCTCAGTAATGTAATACTTTCATTAGTCCCTGGCCTTATCTTATATCTAGGATAGCCTTATACCTATCCCATGCATGCTTAAACTCCTTCACTGTATTATCCTCTACCACTTCTACTGGAAGACTATTCCATGCATCCTCTACCCTCTCAGTAATGTAATACTTTCATTAGTGCCTGACCTTATCTTATATCTAGGATAGCCTTATACCTATCCCATGCATGCTTAAACTCCTTCACTGTATTAACCTCTACCACTTCTACTGGAAGACTATTCCATGCATTCACTACCCTCTCAGTAATGTAATACTTTCATTAGTCCCTGACATTATCTTATATCTAGGATAGCCTTATACCTATCCCATGCATGCTTAAACTCCCTCACTGTATTAACCTCTACCACTTCTACTGGAAGACTATTCCATGCATCCACTACCCTCTCAGTAATGTAATCCTTTCATTAGTCCCTGACCTTATCTTATATCTAGGATAGCCTTATACCTATCCCACGCATGCTTAAACTCCTTCACTGTATTAACCTCTACCACTTCTACTGGAAGACTATTCCATACATCCACTACCCTCTCAGTAATGTAATACTTTCATTAGTCCCTGACCTTATCTTATATCTAGGATAGCCTTATACCTATCCCATGCATGCTTAAACTCCTTCACTGTATTAACCTCTACCACTTCTACTGGAAGACTATTCCATGCATTCACTACCCTCTCAGTAATGTAATACTTTCATTAGTCCCTGGCCTTATCTTATATCTAGGATAGCCTTATACCTATCCCACGCATGCTTAAACTCCTTCACTGTATTAACCTCTACCACTTCTACTGAAGACTATTCCATACATCCACTACCCTCTCAGTAATGTAATACTATCATTAGTCCCTGGCCTTATCTTATATCTAGGATAGCCTTATACCTATCCCACGCATGCTTAAACTCCTTCACTGTATTAACCTCTACCACTTATACTGGAAGACTATTCCATACATCCACTACCCTCTCAGTAATGTAATACTTTCATTAGTCCCTGGCCTTATCTTATATCTAGGATAGCCTTATACCTATCCCATGCATGCTTAAACTCCTTCACTGTATTAACCTCTACCACTTCTACTGGAAGACTATTCCATACATCCATTACCCTCTCAGTAATGTAATACTTTCATTAGTCCCTGGCCATATCTTATATCTAGGATATCCTTATACCTATCCCATGCATGCTTAAACTGCTTCACTGTATTAACCTCTACCACTTCTACTGGAAGACTATTCCATACATCCACTACCCTCTCAGTAATGTAATCCTTTCATTAGTCTCTGGCCTTATCTTATATCTAGGATAGCCTTATACCTATCCCATGCATGCTTAAACTCCTTCACTGTATTAACCTCTACCACTTCTTCTGGAAGACTATTCCATACATCCACTACCCTCTCAGTAATGTAATCCTCTCATTAGTCCCTGGCCTTATCTTATATCTAGGATAGCCTTATACCTATCCCATGCATGCTTAAACTCCTTCACTGTATTAACCTCTACCACTTCTACTGGAAGACTATTCCATGCATCCACTACCCTCTCAGTAATGTAATACTCTCATTAGTCCCTGGCCTTATCTTATATCTAGGATAGCCTTATACCTATCCCATGCATGCTTAAACTCCTTCACTGTATTAACCTCTACCACTTCTACTGGAAGACTATTCCATATATCCACTACCCTCTCAGTAATGTAATACTCTCATTAGTCCCTGGCCTTATCCTTTTTATAGGATATAAGGCTGCAGAATGTGCTTGGTGTTGGGTATAAAGCAGTGCCGGGGGTTTACGTTAGAGAGATTTATCCCTTCTGAAATGGACAGATTTCCCCATATAGGGGAATAATAATAGTTGCACAGTCTCCGCGTATAATGAGAAAGCAGGGAATTTACCCTAGTTCCCAATCTCCAGCTTCCTTCTGTTTTGGGATGTATAACACTGGAGCCATGTTATATAGATGACTGCACCTATATTCACTCTCCTGACACTTGCTCCTGTATTTATAAATCCCCCCTCATCCCCCCCAGGTGTAATAAAACAGCACAGGTTTCCTGTAAGAGAAAGTAATAAGAGATACGACAGTTACACAACATTACTCTCTAGCAGTGTGTCTTCCAACCTCTGTACTGGAGATATCTATACGCTTCACAAAACCTCTCTCAGCAAATCACCGAGAAGGTAAAACATTCAGTGCAAAGGACAGAGAGCTTCGTAGTATGGGAATTACTGGCACTGGAGTTAATAAATCCAATCTGTCTATTGCAGAATATATTTGCTGCAATCTCTTGATTTAATGGGGGGGCGGCGGGGGGGTTGGGGGTCAGAGTGTGGAGACCAGAGATCTGTGCATCGAAGCAGATCTCCCTTACAGGCTCCAACATCTTAGAGCTGGCATATGAATCAACCTGGCTCGGCTGATTAAGCAGATACTTTCCAAATCCAAATAGATATTTTCTAGACCAACTAGAAAACTGGGAATAGAAGTTTCGGCTTCAAGAAAAAAAAGTATTTTCTTATGCACGAAAAATAAAGATTTGTTTTGTTTACGATCAACTGCTGGATGAACCATATCTCCTTCTTACAAACAACCAATCCAAACAAACGTACCGTCACAGGCGATGTCAAGAACAGACATCCTGGTAAAACACATGTATCTTACTATTATGCATTTCCCATGATTCTACTAACACAATGTATAGATAGTTTTTTGTTCTCTACATTCACAGTATTTACAGTGTTTAGATGACAAGGTCCCTTTATGGTAAATACTAGGAATATTGGCAGTTACAGATCATGATCACTGAGATCAAGTCTCAGATTCCGTGGCACTAGGTCACGTGTGGACTTGCGGCAGGGCACTCACACTCTACTGTAATAGCCTTCATTCATCATCTTCCTTCTCAGCCTGTTTGAAGCCCTCTACGCTTTATATCAATAATTGGCTTCCCTTAAATTGATCTGCTCGCGGCGAATGTGTAATACTGGATTAAAAACGCACATTAAAATGTCTGGATTTTAATTAATTTTTCGAGACTTTCTGGAAAGAGCAAACAGCCTGTTACATACGGACATGTGAAGCGGTAATTAATAGCGGATTCCATGATTAATGAGGGAGGGGGTTGACAAATATTAGGTGCGGTTTCACTTTCTACCTTTCATTATTAAAGGACAAATGCGGGAAAAAACGACCTTAGCGTTTAAATGAACGATCGCCTCAAATGTAGGCATTTTAAAATTAATATACTTTAATTAAATAATATAAATAAAGCCCCATTTGAGCCCTCTTTGCTCTGTATAGCTCTATCAGGGGGAGGACATGTTGGTTAGAATCTTTGCTCTGTATAGCTCTATCAGGGGGCGGACATGTTGATTAGAATCTTTGCTCTGTATAGCTCTATCAGGGGGAGGACATGTTGGTTAGAATCTTTGCTCTGTATAGCTCTATCAGGGGTGGACATGTTGTTTCGAATCTTTGCTCTGTATAGCTCTATCAGGGGGCGGACATGTTGTTTAGAATCTTTGCCCTATATAGCTCTATCAGGGGGCGGACATGTTTCGAATCTTTGCTCTGTATAGCTCTATCAGGGGGTGGACATGTTGTTTAGAATCTTTGCTCTGTATGGCTCTATCAGGGGGTGGACATGTTGTTTAGAATCTTTGCTCTGTAAAGCTCTATCAGGAGGCAGACATGTTGTTTAGAATCTTTGGTCTGTATAGCTCTATCAGGGGGCAGACATGTTGTTTAGAATCTTTGCCCTATATAGCTCTATCAGGGGGCGGACATGTTTCGAATCTTTGCTCTGTATAGCTCTATCAGGGGGTGGACATGTTGTTTAGAATCTTTGCTCTGTATAGCTCTATCAGGGGGTGGACATGTTGTTTAGAATCTTTGCTCTGTAAAGCTCTATCAGGGGGCGGACATGTTTAGAATCTTTGCTCTGTAAAGCTCTATCAGGGGGCGGACATGTTGTTTAGAATCTTTGCTCTGTAAAGCTCTATCAGGGGGCAGACATGTTTAGAATCTTTGCTCTGTATAGCTCTATCAGGGGGCGGACATGTTGGTTAGAATCTTTGCTCTGTATAGCTCTATCAGGGGGTGGACATGTTGTTTAGAATCTTTGCTCTGTATAGCTCTATCAGGGGGCAGACATGTTTATAATATTTGCTCTGTATAGCTCTATCAGGGGGAGGACATGTTGTTTAGAATCTTTGCTCTGTATAGCTCTATCAGGGGCAGACACGTTGGTTAGAATCTTTGCTCTGTATAGCTCTATCAGGGGGCGGACATGTTGTTTAGAATCTTTGCTCTGTAAAGCTCTATCAGGGGGCAGACATGTTTAGAATCTTTGCTCTGTATAGCAGGGGCATCACTAGGGTTGGTGTCACCCGGTGCGGAAACTCATGGTGTCACCCCCTCTGGATTTCCTCCAATACAATGCCAAAAAGATTCCTTAGTAATGCCAGTTAGATGACCTATTAACTATGCCACACACAGGAACCCCATAAATTATGCCACACCAGAGCCCTCATAAATTATGCCACACAAAAGAGTCCCTTAATTATGCAACACACAGGAGCCCCACGAGGTGACAATTGTACAATTATAGATACCAGTAATATTGTGACACTCTGAGCCCAGTAATATTGTGCCAGTCAGATACCAGGAATATTGTGCCAGTCAGAGCCCAGTAATATTGTGCCAGTCAGAGCCCAGTAATATTATGCCACTCTGAGCCCAGTAATATTGTGCCAGTCAGAGCCCAGTAATATTATGCCACTCAGAGCCCAGTAATATTGTGCCAGTCAGATACCAGGAATATTGTGCCAGTCAGAGCCCAGTAATATTGTGCCAGTCAGAGCCCAGTAATATTATGCCACTCTGAGCCCAGTAATATTGTGCCAGTCAGAGCCCAGTAATATTGTGCCAGTCAGATACCAGTAATATTGTGCCATTCAGAGCCCAGTAATATTGTGCCAGTCAGAGCCCAGGAATATTGTGCCAGTCAGAGCCCAGTAATATTATGCCACTCAGAGCCCAGTAATATAGTGCCAGTCAGAGCCCAGGAATATTGTGCCAGTCAGAGCCCAGTAATATTATGCCAGTCAGAGCCCAGTAATATAGTGCCAGTCAGAGCCCAGGAATATTGTGCCAGTCAGAGCCCAGGAATATTGTGCCAGTCAGAGCCCAGTAATATTGTGCCAGTCAGAGCCCAGTAATATTGTGCCAGTCAGATACCAGTAATATTGTGCCAGTCAGAGCCCAGTAATATAGTGCCAGTCAGAGCCCAGTAATATAGTGCCAGCCAGAACCCAGTAATATTGTGCCAGTCAGATACCAGTAATATTGTGCCAGTCAGAGCCCAGTAATATTGTGCCAGTCAGATACCAGTAATATTGTGCCATTCAGAGCCCAGTAATATTGTGCCAGTCAGAGCCCAGTAATATTGTGCCAGTCAGAGCACAGTAATATTGTGCCAGTCAGAGCCCAGTAATATTGTGCCAGTCAGAGCCCAGTAATATAGTGCCAGTCAGATACCAGTAATATTGTGCCAGTCAGAGCCCAGTAATATAGTGCCAGCCAGAACCCAGTAATATTGTGCCAGTCAGATACCAGTAATATTGTGCCAGTCAGAGCCCAGTAATATTGTGCCAGTCAGAGCCCAGTAATATTGTGCCAGTCAGAGCCCAGTAATATAGTGCCAGTCAGATACCAGTAATATTGTGCCAGTCAGAGCCCAGTAATATAGTGCCAGCCAGAACCCAGTAATATTGTGCCAGTCAGATACCAGTAATATTGTGCCAGTCAGAGCCCAGTAATATAGTGCCAGCCAGAACCCAGTAATATTGTGCCAGTCAGATACCAGTAATATTGTGCCAGTCAGAGCCCAGTAATATTGTGCCAGTCAGAGCCCAGTAATATTGTGCCAGTCAGAGCCCAGTAATATAGTGCCAGTCAGATACCAGTAATATTGTGCCAGTCAGAGCCCAGTAATATAGTGCCAGCCAGAACCCAGTAATATTGTGCCAGTCAGATACCAGTAATATAGTGCCAGCCAGAACCCAGTAATATTGTGCCAGTCAGATACCAGTAATATTGTGCCAGTCAGAGCCCAGTAATATTGTGCCAGTCAGATACCAGTAATATTGTGCCATTCAGAGCCCAGTAATATTGTGCCAGTCAGAGCCCAGTAATATTGTGCCAGTCAGAGCACAGTAATATTGTGCCAGTCAGAGCCCAGTAATATTGTGCCAGTCAGAGCCCAGTAATATAGTGCCAGTCAGATACCAGTAATATTGTGCCAGTCAGAGCCCAGTAATATAGTGCCAGCCAGAACCCAGTAATATTGTGCCAGTCAGATACCAGTAATATTGTGCCAGTCAGAGCCCAGTAATATTGTGCCAGTCAGAGCCCAGTAATATTGTGCCAGTCAGAGCCCAGTAATATAGTGCCAGTCAGATACCAGTAATATTGTGCCAGTCAGAGCCCAGTAATATAGTGCCAGCCAGAACCCAGTAATATTGTGCCAGTCAGATACCAGTAATATTGTGCCAGTCAGAGCCCAGTAATATAGTGCCAGCCAGAACCCAGTAATATTGTGCCAGTCAGATACCAGTAATATTGTGCCAGTCAGAGCCCAGTAATATTGTGCCAGTCAGAGCCCAGTAATATAGTGCCAGTCAGATACCAGTAATATTGTGCCAGTCAGAGCCCAGTAATATAGTGCCAGCCAGAATCCAGTAATATTGTGCCAGTCAGATACCAGTAATATAGTGCCAGCCAGAACCCAGTAATATTGTGCCAGTCAGATACCAGTAATATTGTGCCAGTCAGATACCAGTAATATAGTGCCAGTCAGAGCCCAGTAATATAGTGCCAGCCAGAACCCAGTAATATTGTGCCAGTCAGATACCAGTAATATAGTGCCAGCCAGAACCCAGTAATATTGTGCCAGTCAGATACCAGTAATATTGTGCCAGTCAGATACCAGTAATATAGTGCCAGCCAGAACCCAGTAATATTGTGCCAGTCAGATACCAGTAATATTGTGCCAGCCAGAACCCAGTAATATTGTGCCAGTCAGATACCAGTAATATAGTGCCAGCCAGAACCCAGTAATATTGTGCCAGTCAGAGCCCAGTAATATTATGCCACTCAGAGCCCAGGAATATTGTGCCAGTCAGAGCCCAGTAATATTGTGCCAGTCAGAGCCCAGTAATATTGTGCCAGTCAGAGCCCAGTAATATTGTGCCAGTCAGATACCAGTAATATAGTGCCAGTCAGAGCCCAGTAATATTATGCCACTCAGAGCCCAGGAATATTGTGCCAGTCAGAGCCCAGTAATATTGTGCCAGTCAGAGCCCAGTAATATTGTGCCATTCAGAGCCCAGTAATATAGTGCCAGTCAGATACCAGTAATATTGTGCCAGTCAGAGCCCAGTAATATTGTGCCAGTCAGATACCAGTAATATTGTGCCATTCAGAGCCCAGTAATATTGTGCCAGTCAGATACCAGTAATATTGTGCCATTCAGAGCCCAGTAATATTGTGCCAGTCAGATACCAGTAATATTGTGCCAGTCAGAGCCCAGTAATATTGTGCCAGTCAGAGCCCAGTAATATTGTGCCAGTCAGAACCCAGTAATAGTGTGCCAGTCAGAGCCCAGTAATATTGTGCCAGTCAGAACCCAGTAATATTGTGCCAGTCAGATGCCTGTAATATTGTGCCAGTCAGAACCCAGTAATATTGTGCCAGTCAGAACCCAGTAATATAGTGCCAGTCAGAGCCCAGTAATATAGTGCCAGTCAGAGCCCAGTAATATAGTGCCAGTCAGAGCCCAGTAATATAGTGCCAGTCAGAGCCCAGTAATATTGTGCCAGTCAGATGCCAGTAATATTGTGCCAGTCAGAGCCCAGTAATATTGTGCCAGTCAGAACCCAGTAATAGTGTGCCAGTCAGAGCCCAGTAATATTGTGCCACTCAGAGCCCAGTAATATTGTGCCAGTCAGAGCCCAGGAATATTGTGCCAGTCAGAGCCCAGTAATATTATGCCAGTCAGAGCCCAGGAATATTGTGCCAGTCAGAGCACAGTAATATTGTGCCAGTCAGATGCCCAGGAATATTGTGCCAGTCAGAGCCCAGTAATATTGTGCCAGTCAGAGCCCAGGAATATTGTGCCAGTCAGAGCCCAGTAATATAGTGCCAGTCAGAGCCCAGGAATATTGTGCCAGTCAGAACCCAGTAATATTGTGCCAGTCAGAGCCCAGTAATATTGTGCCAGTCAGAGCCCAGGAATATTGTGCCAGTCAGATACCAGTAATATTGTGCCAGTCAGAACCCAGTAATATTGTGCCAGTCAGAGCCCAGTAATATTGTGCCAGTCAGAGCCCAGTAATATTGTGCCAGTCAGAGCCCAGTAATATAGTGCCAGCCAGAACCCAGTAATATTGTGCCAGTCAGAGCCCAGTAATATTGTGCCAGTCAGAGCCCAGTAATATTGTGCCAGTCAGAGCCCAGGAATATTGTGCCAGTCAGAGCCCAGGAATATTTTTCTAGTCAGAGCACAGTAATATTGTGCCAGTCAGATACCAGTAATATTGTGCCAGTCAGAGCCCAGTAATATTGTGCCAGTCAGAGCCCAGTAATATTTTTCTAGTCAGAACCCAGTAATATTGTGCCAGTCAGATACCAGTAATATTGTGCCAGTCAGAGCCCAGTAATATTGTGCCAGTCAGAGCCCAGTAATATAGTGCCAGTCAGAGCCCAGTAATATTGTGCCAGTCAGATACCCAGTAATATAGTGCCAGTCAGAGCCCAGTAATATTGTGCCACTCAGAGCCCAGTAATATTGTGCCAGTCAGAGCCCAGTAATATTGTGCCACTCAGAGCCCAGTAATAGTGTGCCAGTCAGAGCCCAGTAATATTGTGCCAGTCAGAACCCAGTAATATTGTGCCACTCAGAGCCCAGTAATATTGTGCCAGTCTGAGCCCAGTAATATTATGCCACTCAGAGCCCAGTAATATTGTGCCAGTCAGATACCAGTAATATTGTGCCAGTCAGAGCCCAGTAATATTGTGCCAGTCAGAACCCAGTAATATTATGCCACTCAGAGCCCAGTAATATTGTGCCAGTCAGAACCCAGTAATATTGTGCCACTCAGAGCCCAGTAATATAGTGCCAGTCAGAGCCCAGTAATATTGTGCCAGTCAGAGCCCAGTAATATTGTGCCAGTCAGAGCCCAGTAATATTGTGCCAGTCAGAGCCCAGTAATATTGTGCCAGTCAGAGCCCAGTAATATTGTGCCAGTCAGAGCCCAGTAATATTGTGCCATTAAAGTGCTCGTTTTCTTCCTCCCTCCTCCCCCATCACCGAATTGCTGCTGCTCTGTGTTCCCGGACGGACGCCTCCTCTGTGCAGTCTTCCCTCCTGCACGGAGGAGGGAAACACAGTCTCCAGATGTGACGTATCGTGTGTCACCCGTTGCGGTCAGCACACCCCCCCCCCCCCCCCTCGGGATGCCACTGCTGTATAGCTCTATCAGGGGGCGGACATGTTGTTTATAATATTTGCTCTGCATAGCCCTATCAGGGGTGGACATGTTGTTTAGAATCTTTGCTCTGTATAGCTCTATCAGGGGAGGACATGTTGTTTGGAATCTTGGATCAGATGAAGGAAGATTCTAAACAACATGTCCGCCCTCTGATAGAGCTGTACAGAGCAAAGATTCTAAACAACATGTCCGCTCCCTGATAGAGCTATACAGAGCAAAGATCCTAAACAACATGTCCACCCCCTGATAGAGCTACACAGAGCAAAGATTCTAAACAACATGTCCGCCCCCTGATAGAGCTACACAGAGCAAAGATTCTAAACAACATGTCCGCCCCCTGATAGAGCTATACAGAGCAAAGATTCTAAACAACATGTCCGCCTCCTAACAGAGCTATACAGAGCAAAGATTCTAAACAACATGTCTGCCCCCTGATAGAGCTATACAGAGCAAATATTCTAAACAACATGTCCGCCCCCTGATAGAGCTACACAGAGCAAAGATTCTAAACATGTCCGCCCCCTGATAGAGCTATACAGAGCAAAGATTCTAAACAACATGTCTGCCCCCTGATAGAGCTATATAGAGCAGAGATTCTAAACAACATGTCTGCCCCCTGATAGAGCTATACAGAGCAAAGATTCTAAACAACATGTCTGCCCCCTGATAGAGCTATACAGAGCAAAGAGGGCTCAATAAGGTACTTTATGTGTATTCTTTCGTTAATTTATCTTTCAATGATTTCAAGTTAAAACATCTATATTTCATGCAACCTTCCCATTGAAGTTCCTTTTTTGCTGTAGTTGTCCAGTAATTTACACTCTCAGCTTTACAAATCCTGTAATAAGCACATTTTGCTCTGATACAATAGGAAAGGATTATTTTCTGCTTTTATACTAATCATTCTTGTGATCGCTCCACTCACATTTAGTATATGTATCACTATCATTTCTACACCTGGGGTCTGTAAATATAGGTCTCTAATCTTTCAACATTGCCCTGAATATTGATTCCACGGGGGTCTCAGCTCCAACCTGCTGGATACTGAGACAGTAATTACAGAGATTCATTCAGTCTGTAGAGGGGGCTAATACATTCATCACATAATAAGGGGGGGGGGGCTCTAGGTACATTCCTGGCTGCAGGTGGGGGATCAGGGGTACAGCGAAGACAAAGTACTGAGATTAAATGAGCACTGTTTGTTCCTGTCAGGGATCCTCACACGCACACACATGATACATGCCCTCTGGGATCTGACTACACGTGACTTTATCATTCAGACATTTAAGGACAAGTTTCGACCAAAATATTAAGTTCTGTTTAATTGAAGTTAAAGTGTAGTAACAGCAATAATTTAATGGCAGAATATAAATAAATCTCTTCTAAACAGCATGCCCCCCCCCCCCTGATAGAGCTATACAGAGCAAAGATACTAAACAGCATGTCTGCCCCCTGATAGAGCTATACAGAGCAAAGATTCTAAACAACATGTCCTCCCCCTGATAGAGCTATACAGAGCAAAGATTCTAAACAACATGTCCTCCCCCTGATAGAGCTATACAGAGCAAAGATTCTAAACAACATGTCCTCCCCCTGATAGAGCTATACAGAGCATAGATTCTAAACAACATGTCCACCCCCTGATAGAGCTATACAGAGCAAAGATTCTAAACAACATGTCCACCCCCTGATAGAGCTATACTGAGCAAAGAGAGCTCAATAAGTTACTTTATCCTCTAGATTGTAAGCTCTGCAAGCCGGGCTCTCTACCTCATGTACCAGTCTGTTCTAGTTTAGTACTTAGTATGTAGTTCCCTTCTATGCTCTGTACCAAGCGCTACGTAAATTGTTGGTGCTGTATAAATAAATGTTAATGTTAAATGTAATGTAATTTGTATTCTTTCATTAGATATTTGTTTATACAATTCCTGCACGTCATCCCAGCTTTCAATTAGACAGAACTTCAGGCAGCAGATGTATAAATACAAATGTGGCCTGTATGTCCATCTCTGTGTGCCTGGTGTGTGTGTATTAATGGCCCCCACACTCCCCACCTCTGTATCGAGAATTCATGGCCCCTGTGTTTCAAGACAGAGCATATTATACCAGCTCTATTGAAACTAGTTTCACAAGGTCCCTTGCGGAGGTGGCTGTCTGGGGTGTGCAAGCCCCTGGGGTGTCTTGGTTTAATGGCACTAGCGAGGGTATGGAGCGAGGGTACGGGGAGGACTGTCTGTCAGTACAGTATGTCAGGCCTGCCAGGGGGAATCCAACAGGAGCCATCTGTCCTCTGTCTAATTCAGCAGCCCGGTCATGCAAGCAGTGAGGGATGGGAGCAGTGTACCGGAAACACATCCAATGTCACCGGAGTGCAAGGGTTAAAGGGTTAACCAGTCGCCTGGACCAGGGAGGAGGAGGGCAAGATGGAGTTTATTCATTTACTGATTGTAACACTGAAGGTTCGGCTGATACATTGTATCTCCGGCAGTCATCGGAATGTAACACACAGACTGATACAGACCCTCAGACGCGCGTATATTATGTGCTATATTATTCGGCAGACGTATAAAAACCTTTACGCATGGGGTGGGCCAGCGCTCAGTGCACATAGCAAGTCTGAGACCCCCACACATAGCGCAAACAAACTGCCCAAAGGTTCTGGATGTTGGTTTTATCCATTGGTGCACTAAGCGATGAAATCCCTACTAGAGCAGGAAGCGATGGCGTTACTATTGGCGCAGGCAGCGATGGCGTTACTATTGGCGCAGGCAGTGGTGGCGTTACTATTGGCGCAGGCAGTGATGGCGTTACTATTGGCGCAGGCAGCGATGGCGTTACTATTGGTGCAGGTAGTAATGGCGTTACTATTGGCGCAGGCAGTGGTGGCATTACTATTGGCGCAGGCAGTGATGGCGTTACTATTGGCGCAGGCAGTGATGGCGTTACTATTGGCGCAGGCAGGGATGGCGTTACTATTGGCGCAGGCAGGGATGGCGTTACTATTGGCGCAGGCAGTGGTGGCGTTACTATTGGCGCAGGCAGTGGTGGCGTTACTATTGGCGCAGGCAGCGATGGCGTTACTATTGGCGCAGGCAGCAATGGCGTTACTATTGGCACAGGCAGCGATGGCGTTACTATTGGCGCAGGCAGTGGTGGCGTTACTATTGGCGCAGGCAGTGATGGCGTTACTATTGGCGCAGGCAGGGATGGCGTTACTATTGGCGCACGCAGTGATGGCGTTACTATTGGCGCAGGCAGGGATGGCGTTACTATTGGCGCAGGCAGGGATGGCGTTACTATTGGTGCAGGCAGGGATGGCGTTACTATTGGTGCAGGCAGTGATGGCGTTACTATTGCGTTACTATTGGTGCAGGTAGTGATGGCGTTACTATTGGCGCAGGCAGGGATGGCATTACTATTGGCGCAGGCAGTGATGGCGTTACTATTGGTGCAGGCAGTGATGGCGTCACTATTGGCGCAGGCAGTGATGGCGTTACTATTGGTGCAGGCAGTGATGGCGTCACTATTGGCGCAGGTAGTGATGGCGTTACTATTGGCGCAGGCAGTGATGGCATTACTATTGGTGCAGGCAGTGATGGTGTTACTATTGGCGCTGAGCGGTGGATGGATGTGTTCTAGTGCTGAGCGGTGGATGGATGTGTTCTAGTGCTGAGCGGTGGATGGATGTGTTCTAGTGCTGAGCGGTGGATGGATGTGTTCTAGTGCTGAGCGGTGGATGGATGTGTTCTAGTGCTGAGCGGTGGATGGATGTGTTCTAGTGCTGAGCGGTGGATGGATGTGTTCTAGTGCTGAGCGGTGGATGGATGTGTTCTAGTGCTGTTATTTCAAGGGAAATAGACAATAATAAGCAAATCAATTGAGTCATCAACACCCCACCTATCTCTCTGGTCAGTTTCACTGACCTCTCCTGAAGTTACCTAGAGACTGGACCAGAGACGGCTCTTGGTGACCTTCTGACTCCCAAAGTGGTCCTAAAACGCACCAACTGACAGAATGAATATTAGTGTGTGGAGATTGCTGCCTGAATATGTATAATTACGATGTCATTAGAGATTTTCCTCTCCATTAAAAGCCTTGTTTAGACACAAAGACTCGACTTGCAGCATTTCGCCTATTGTTTTGTGGGTTATTTTTATTCCCTGTGAGCAGAGAGGGATCATTCAGCCCAGGAAGGCGACTGTTCCACAAACAGATCAAATGTCGAATTTTCTGTTGATTAAACACATCCTGCCTCATATATATAAACCTTATAATAAAGGCAGTGTTTATACAGAGGGGGGTGCAGTCACCCGCTCCTTCCCCAAACATCTCCTCCATGTAAAGAAAGAGAGAGTCTCCAAGTCTATTCAGGGGGCTGACCTTTGTGGTGGTCTCCATGCCGTGTATGCAGAGAACCAAAGGGGAAAAAATGCAATTATCTTCTTTCATCCACACTAGGTTATTACACACAGCTAGTTCCATGCTTTACTGGAACTGTGGTCAGTGCAACAAGCGCGTTGGGAAACCCTACTGGTGTAAGAGGAAGAGAATCCATCTCCCAAACTTTGGCAGGTGAAAGTTAATAAATGTTATTTTAGGGGGGGGGGGGGGGTCTAGAAAGTGCCAAACCACACACCTTCCCAGAAACAGATCCATTGTGAGTCTGTTTTGAGATTATATATTGCATGTTACATCTCAGTATCAGCAACAAGTTGTGATGCATCTGTCACAAGACATAAAAGAGTAACAAGAATCACAATGATAAAGTGTTTCATGTTGTGGGGAGAGATAAGTGGGAGGGAGAGGGGTTTGTTTTATTTGTAGTGGGAAATGTTATATAATAATCCTGTATCAGATCAGCTCTCAACATAATACCCTCTAGCGAATACTGCCTCTAAGTTATTTCAGCTTTAAAAGGGCTCAGTCACCCAAACACTGCTTATACTGTGACTGTATCACCCAAACACTGCTTATACTGTGACTGTATCACCCAAACACTGCATATACTGTGACTGTATCACCCAAACACTGCTTATACTGTGACTGTATCACCCAAACACTGCTTATACTGTTACTGTATCACCTAAACACTGCTTATACTGTGACTGTATCACCCAAACGCTGCTTATACTGTGACTGTGTCACCTAAACACTGCGTATACTGTGACTGTATCACCTCAACACTGCTTATACTGTGACTGTATCACCTAAACACTGCTTATACTGTAACTGTATCACCCAAACACTGCTTATACTGTAACTGTATCACCCAAACACTGCTTATACTGTGACTGTATCACCCAAACACTGCTTATCCTGTGACTGTATCACCTAAACACTGCTTATACTGTGACTGTATCACCCAAACACTGCTTATACTGTGACTGTTTTACCCAAACACTGCTTATACTGTGACTGTATCACCTAAACACTGCTAATACTGTGACTGTATCACCTAAACACTGCTTATACTGTGACTGTGTCACCTAAACACTGCTTATACTGTGACTGTGTCACCAAAACACTGCTTATACTGTGACTGTATCACCTAAACACTGTTCATACTCTGACTGTATCACATTTTATTTTCTGCCATCACATTATAAATAATATTTGGGTGACAGAAGCCCCTTCAATTCATCCCCTCATTATTCTCCGAATGGACCACTATAACGGCCATGAAAGCAGATGGCTGCAATATGCTTAATAAAGTCCCATCTGGGCAGCTCAGAGCTGCTCCAGTATAAGCCATACTGTGCACAGGTGTACAAATCTAAAAATATACACCTGTGCAGAAGCAGAGCAAAATAATCATTACGTGTAATTTAAAATAAACCTTGACTATCGACCAGCAACTCAAACTTTAATAACATACCAATCGCTAGCACTGTTTGAATAACATAATGGAGCAAAACGCAGATCGATACCTCTTCTAAAACGCAGATTTTTACACTATAAAATGAACAAAGGATTCTAACGAGATGTCTGTAACTTGGATACCAGATTCCAGCTTAGCAAAAACAGACCCAGCATCTCCTGAACCCTGTCAATAAGGATCAGGTTCTCAGCTCAGTAAATAAATGATCAGGAACTTTCTGAACCAACGCATTTCACACTCAGAACAGTTATTAATAATACCAAATAAATATTTCAAACAGCCTCTTCCTTTCTGCAGAATAAACAGCTGCCCAGGGACTTGTGTCAGAATTCAGCCGCATGTCAGTGTGCAGACAGCTTCTCAGAAAAGGTGGCTGAACCCCCCAGGGATGTGATCACTCAGGGGGACCAACCACGTTCCCATCTGCCATTTCTGGAATTTGGATTTCGGTTTTCGTTCCTCCCTGTCTGCCCTGCACCCCCCAGATCATTCTCTTTAATGCAATGTGCACCAATTATAGAATTGTAGCCTATTAAGGATAAACAAATGGCGCAAACGCCATGTGCGCCAAGTATAAAACAGACTCCCGGGAGTCTGTTTATACATATCAAATGGTGACAGGCCTGTTTATTTTGCAGTGTGCGAGTTTTTATTCATATCCCCCATTGTAAACCTTTTTTTCGGAAAACAGTTTTTTTTTTTTCCATTTATTAAAATTGTTTAATATTTGGGGAATACACAGAAGCATCTATAGGCTTCATGATGTTGAACTTTGTGATCTATGTCTCAGGAAGTTGCACACAATAATGTCATACACGTTTCTCCAGTGTGGACGCTGCGTGTCAAATGCGTTGGGGACATGTCAGAGAGAGGGGGGATAAATTAGACTGTGGAGCCCGTCTCTGGGGTAACGACTCCAGGTATTAGAAGGAGGCATAGCGGAAAGAGCTCGTTCTGGACGCAAACATTACCAGCAAAGACGCCAGCCGCGAGAAACGATACCGTAACTGCCAGCAGAATATAAAGTACATACAATAAAGACAGCGTTGAAACCTTCCTCTCTGTGCAAACGCAATAAAAACATTACAGGCCACGTTTGGTTTTATCTGTACAGTAAAAAGAACACAAAACATGACACGATGTGAAATCACCGCAGTATCCGTGGCGCTGAGAGAGGCGCCATTAACTGCGCCATCACCTTCCACGCCAGCCAACAGGGAACAAGGCTTATTTAATAATCCCTTCCTCTCATGTTTAATGCAACGGGGGAGGGTTTAATAGGGGGCAAGAGGGTAATTACTCTCTGATCTCTCTTAATTGGCTGGGACTGCGCCACTAATTTAAATGCCCCCTATCAGTAACACTTTCAATCAAATTGTCTTGTCTGTCTATCCCTGTATGGTATCTGCGTGGGTATCTGTCTATCGATCCCTGTATGGTATCTGCGTGGGTATCTGTCTATCTATCGATCCCTGTATGGTATCTGCGTGGATATCTGTCTGTCTATCCCTGTATGGTATCTGCGTGGATATCTGTCTATCTATCGATCCCTGTATGGTATCTGCGTGGATATCTGTCTGTCTATCCCTGTATGGTATCTGCGTGGATATCTGTCTATCTATCGATCCCTGTATGGTATCTGCGTGGATATCTGTCTGTCTATCCCTGTATGGTATCTGCGTGGATATCTGTCTATCTATCGATCCCTGTATGGTATCTGCGTGGGTATCTGTCTATCGATCCCTGTATGGTATCTGCGTGGATATCTGTCTATCTATCGATCCCTGTATGGTATCTGCGTGGGTATCTATCTATCGATCCCTGTATGGTATCTGCGTGGGTATCTGTCTATCGATCCCTGTATGGTATCTGCGTGGATATCTATCTATCGATCCCTGTATGGTATCTGCGTGGATATCTGTCTATCTATCGATCCCTGTATGGTATCTGCGTGGATATCTGTCTATCTATCGATCCCTGTATGGTATCTGCGTGGATATCTATCTATCGATCCCTGTATGGTATCTGCGTGGATATCTGTCTGTCTATCCCTGTATGGTATCTGCGTGGATATCTGTCTATCTATCGATCCCTGTATGGTATCTGCGTGGATATCTGTCTATCTATCGATCCCTGTATGGTATCTGCGTGGATATCTATCGTTCCCTGTATGGTATCTGCGTGGATATCTGTCTATCTATCGATCCCTGTATGGTATCTGCGTGGATATCTGTCTATCTATCCCTGTATGGTATCTGCGTGGATATCTGTCTATCTATCCCTGTATGGTATCTGCGTGGATATCTATCTATCGATCCCTGTATGGTATCTGCGTGGATATCTGTCTATCTATCGATCCCTGTATGGTATCTGCGTGGATATCTGTCTATCTATCGATCCCTGTATGGTATCTGCGTGGATATCTATCTATCGATCCCTGTATGGTATCTGCGTGGATATCTGTCTATCGATCCCTGTATGGTATCTGCGTGGATATCTATCTATCGATCCCTGTATGGTATCTGCGTGGGTATCTGTCTATCGATCCCTGTATGGTATCTGCGTGGGTATCTGTCTATCTATCCCTGTATGGTATCTGCGTGGGTATCTGTCTATCGATCCCTGTATGGTATCTGCGTGGGTATCTGTCTATCGATCCCTGTATGGTATCTGCGTGGATATCTATCTATCGATCCCTGCATGGTATCTGCGTGGATATCTGACTATAGATCCCTGTATGGTATCTGCGTGGATATCTGTCTATCGATCCCTGTATGGTCTCTGCGTGGATATCTGTCTATCGATCCCTGTATGGTATCTGCGTGGATATCTGTCTATCTATCGATCCCTGTATGGTCTCTGCGTGGATATCTGTCTATCGATCCCTGTATGGTATCTGCGTGGGTATCTGTCTATCGATCCCTGTATGGTATCTGCGTGGGTATCTGTCTATCGATCCCTGTATGGTATCTGCGTGGATATCTGTCTATCGATCCCTGTATGGTATCTGCGTGGATATCTGTCTATCGATCCCTGTATGGTATCTGCGTGGATATCTGTCTATCGATCCCTGTATGGTATCTGCGTGGATATCTGTCTATCGATCCCTGTATGGTATCTGCGTGGATATCTGTCTATCGATCCCTGTATGGTATCTGCAGAGCAGAGGAATGGGGGGGTAAGAGAAGAGGAATGGGGGTAGGGGTAAGAGCAGAGAAATGGGGGGTAAGAGCAGAGGAATGAGGGTAGGGGTAAGAGCAGAGGAATGGGGGGTAAGAGCAGAGGAATGGGGGTAGGGGTAAGAGCAGAGGAATGGGGGGTAAGAGCAGAGGAATGGGGGTAGGGGTAAGAGCAGAGGAATGGGGGGTAAGAGCAGAGGAATGGGGGGTAAGAGCAGAGGAATGGGGGGTAAGAGCAGAGGATTGGGGGGTAAGAGCAGAGGAATGGGGGTAGGGGTAAGAGCAGAGGAATGGGGGTAGGGGTAAGAGCAGAGGAATGGGGGTAGGGGTAAGAGCAGAGGAATGGGGGTAGGGGTAAGAGCAGAGGAATGGGGGGTAAGAGCAGAGGAATGGGGGGTAAGAGCAGAGGAATGGGGGGTAAGAGCAGAGGAAAGGTTAATTAAGCTCATAGTCTAGGACAGCAGTGGCACACGGCCAGGTTTAGCTCTCATCACTTGTCTGCTCCATCCGAGAGGAGCGGGCATCAGTGCTTAAAAAACAAGCGTCTGCTTCTTCTGTAGAAGCGTTCAAGTTGGAAAGCAATTAACTCTCGGACAGAGCAGACAAGGGGTGAGAGCTGAACCACTGCTATGTGTGTGTCAGTACGTGTGTGTGTGTGAGTACGAGTGTGTGTGTGAGTACGAGTGTGTGTCAGTATGAGTGTGTGTGAGAGTATGAGCACAAGTGTGTGTGTGTCAGTATGAGTGTGTCAGTATGAGTGTGTGTGAGAGTATGAGCACAAGTGTGTGTGTGTGTGTGTGTGTCAGTATGAGTGTGTCAGTGTGTGTGTGTGTGTATGAGTGTGTGTGTGTATGAGTGTGTGTGAGTATGAGTATGAGTGTGTGTGAGTATGAGTATGAGTGTGTGTGAGTATGAGTATGAGTGTGTGTGAGTATGAGTGTGTGCGAGTATGAGTGTGTGCGAGTATGAGTATAAGTGTGTGTGTGAGTACGAGTGTGTGTGTGAGTACGAGTGTGTGTCAGTATGAGTGTGTGTGAGAGTATGAGCACAAGTGTGTGTGTGTGTGTGTCAGTGTGTGTGTCAGTGTGTGTGTGTGTGTATGAGTGTGTGTGAGTATGAGTGTGTGTGAGTATGAGTATGAGTGTGTGTGAGTATGAGTATGAGTGTGTGTGAGTATGAGTATGAGTGTGTGTGAGTATGAGTATGAGTGTGTGCGAGTATGAGTATGAGTGTGTGCGAGTATGAGTGTGTGCGAGTATGAGTGTGTGCGAGTATGAGTGTGTGCGAGTATGAGTGTGTGCGAGTGTGAGTATAAGTGTGTGTGTGTGAGTATGCGGTGTTGGCACTTTGAAGTCTACCAATCAGTGTCGGCCAAACATTGGTCACTGGGGCCCGAAAGCGTTCGCCATCAGAGGTCTATGAGATGCTCTCACATGATGGGTGTAATGTGGGGTAAAATGTAGGCGCTATTCTCAATCTGCTGGATAGATGACCGTTTATCTCCCTGATTGTATCACATTTAGAAGTGAGTTCCCACTGGCGCCTCCCTCTGACCCCAATAATAACTGTGATAAGTCTCAACACACAAAGCAATCCGCGAAAACCACAACAGACGCAAACATTAATCTTCCAGCGCTACAGATCAGTGGCGTGATGAGATCTAATTAGGAGGCGCCTTGATCCGACGCATTTTACACGTGTCGCCAGCGGGACAGCCACACGCATGCTAAATATAGAACATCTTCTCACAGACCTGCCATCCATTCTCCAGGGAACTCATTAGGACAGACAGACAAAAGCCACTTTCTGAAAAATGCCGACACTGCAGAAATGAATCTGGATCAGCCTCACCCCGCAGATAATATACACTCGGCACCTTGCTCCAGGAGACATGGAGGGGCGAGGGGAGGAACGGATGGATTAGAAAGACGTTTGGGAGATTTTAAAGCAAATCAAACTCAGGGGCAGACACCAAAGATGCAAAAACGAGATGTTCCAGCCTTCAAAGGATCCATCACCTGGTGTCCCGATATGCAAATTACTGAAAATGAGTTCATTTGCATATCAAACCCACAAGGTGATGTCATAACCAGAAGACACATTTACAACATATATTTCTCTTCTGTTCTGCATTTTCGGCCAACACAATGTATTCTCTACATTACACCATTAGGAGATATTCCTGCTCGGTCGTCTATTATAAATCCCCTGCCATTGTTACAGAGTTTGTGCAATAATAACAATGTTATCTTGTGATTTGTACCAAAACTGTATTAAAAATAAAACCTTCCGCGGCAATTTCTTTTTTTAATAAAAGTAGAGAAACTTTGGGCTGCGAAAGTTACAGCTTTCTCCAGTGATGAGGTTCCGTTTTATTACCCTCAAATCCCAAATAACAAGCCCAGCTGGGGAGACGAAATCTCCGTCAATGAATGAAAACATCCTTTATCACTCTAATATCAGCTGGGGGGGGGGGTCTGATTCTGCAGACGGGTTATGGAGCATCATGTGGTCCGAGGAGACTGTGCCGAGAAGCGTAATAATCCACACCATCAATTCATCAACAAGCCATGGCCTGATAATGGCTCTAACCTCTGCAGCACATCAATTGGAGCCACAGAGCCCCCTATACACCGTCCTGTCAGATACCTGCCCTTAATCACTGCAAAGTCCAGAGCGTTGGAGGCCAGAACTTCTCCCCTGTTCAGACCCACTCTTAATAAAGCTGAATCAGTCTATTAAGAAATGTAAAATGTTATCAGACCAAGTGCTAAAAGGCAAATATTCTCTGCCATTCAGTTTATATATTAATGTCCAAGAGAGGGACCACACCAATTCAAAGACTTGATTTACTAGGACCCTGAAGCCTTAGTCTGCAGTTAGGAGAGGCCCTGTCACCTAAACAATGTTTATAGTGTGAATATATAGAATAGAAATCATGTACATTTAAATGTGTAACTTGCATATCAAGCCACGGGTGACCCGGAGGCACCACAGACACATTTAACACATGTTTTAATGTATAGATGTCCCCATTCACAGTCCCTTTCAAACATATATATATAATGTTATAAAATATACCCATTGCTTTATTACCAGTGTGTTTATTATATGATGTGTCAGTGGGCGGACATGTTTAGAATGATGGGTCAGATGGACCAACGATGATGGAAGATTTGACCCAAGATTCTCAACATGTCCGCCCCCTGATACAGCTATAAAGTCCTAAATAAAGCACTTTATTTATATTCTAAACTTGATGACATTTGTCCTCTAAACAGTTTAAATGTACAAAAGAGCTGTTTGAATTTTGAGATGTTCCATGTTTTCTTCTCTAAGAAATCGTACGTAGTTTGTTCTCATCGTTTTCCCATCACCTTGTTATTTATAAAGATGTCTTCCCGAATAGCGCAGGAATATGAGAGCAGCTGCCACTGAGATTGTAGTGTTTGATTTGTCTGGCAGATAAGTGCTGGTGTCTGAATGGGACTCATACATCCAGCCTCCGACCTCGCAAACACGCGACTCTCCCAGTATCTGACGGATGGAAACTTTAGCTTCATCATTCCAACGTCTTCCTGGCGGAGTATCCCTGCGCTGGGAAAAGGTCAGGTAAAGTTTGGAGGTTTTATTTTTAACCTTTAAATAACAGTAGGACTGGAGAAAAGACAAAAACATGCCCTGCCCCTAAATAAAAAGCCAAACTGAGATAAATCTCTGTTATTAGCCATTCACAAGATAATTCACTTTTTATGTAAGTACGTATTTCTCCAAGAGTTTCCATTCTGAAAAATATTCCTTGTTTAGAGATTTTCTAGTCTCTCCAGTGATCTGTTACAATGTTACATATCTGGAAGTATTACTTTACTGAGAGGGTAGTGGATGTATGGAATAGTCTTCCAGTAGAAGTGGTAGAGGTTAATACAGTGAGGAGTTTAAGCATGCATGGGATAGGTATAAGGCTATCCTAGATATAAGATAAGGTCAGGGACTAATGAGAGTATTACTTTACTGAGAGGGTAGTGGATGCATGGAATAGTCTTCCAGTAGAAGTGGTAGAGGTTAATACAGTGAGGAGTTTAAGCATGCATGGGATAGGTATAAGGCTATCCTAGATATAAGATAAGGCCAGGGACTAATGAAAGTATTACATTACTGAGAGGGTAGTGGATGCATGGAATAGTCTTCCAGTAGAAGTGGTAGAGGTTAATACAGTGAAGGAGTTTAAGCATGCATGGGATAGGTATAAGGCTATCCTAGATATAAGATAAGGCCAGGGACTAATGAAAGTATTACATTACTGAGAGGGTAGTGGATGTATGGAATAGGCTTCCAGTAGAACTGGTAGAGGTTATACAGTGAAGGAGTTTAAGCATGCATGGGATAGGTATAAGGCTATCCTAGATATAAGATAATGTCAGGGACTAATGAAAGTATTACATTACTGAGAGGGTAGTGGATGTATGGAATAGTCTTCCAGTAGAAGTGGTAGAGGTTAATACAGTGAAGGAGTTTAAGCATGCATGGGATAGGTATAAGGCTATCCTAGATATAAGATAAGGCCAGGGACTAATGAAAGTATTACTTTACTGAGAGGGTAGTGGATGTATGGAATCGTCTTCCAGTAGAAGTGGTAGAGGTTAATACAGTGAGGAGTTTAAGCATGAATGGGATAGGTATAAGGCTATCCTAGATATAAGATAAAGCCAGGGACTAATGAAAGTATTACATTACTGAGAGGGTAGTGGATACATGGAATAGTCTTCCAGGAGAAGTGGTAGAGGTTAATACAGTGAAGGAGTTTAAGCATGCCTGGGATAGGTATAAGGCAGTCCTAGATATAAGATAAGGTCAGGGACTAATGAAAGTATTACTTTACTGAGAGGGTAGTGGATGCATGGAATAGTCTTCCAGTAGAAACGGTAGAGGTTAATACAGTGAAGCAGTTTAAGCATGCGTGGGATAGGTATAAGGCTATCCTAGATATAAGATAAGGTCAGGGACTAATGAGAGTATTACTTTACTGAGAGGGTAGTGGATGCATGGAATAGTCTTCCAGTAGAAGTGGTAGAGGTTAATACAGTGAAGGAGTTTAGAATGCATGGGATAGGTATAAGGCTATCCTAGATATAAGATAAGGTCAAGGACTAATTAAAGTATTACTTTACTGAGAGGGTAGTGGATGCATGGAATAGTCTTCCAGTAGAAGTGGTAGAGGTTAATACAGTGAAGGAGTTTAAGCATGCATGGGATAGGTATAAGGCTATCCTGGATATAAGATAAGGCCAGGGACTAAATTACTTTACTGAGAGGGTAGTGGATGCATGTAATGCTATTGGCTTTCTATAAATCGAAATAGAGTCCCCATTTATAAGAAATTCTTATGAATGGGGACTCTATTTCGGTTTATAGAAAGCCAATAGCATTACATACAATGTAATCGCCGAACCCCAACACGAACATACAGTGGAATGTTCGGGTCTGGGGTCCAAAAACCGTAATGTTCGGTATGAACCCTAACAGTGTGGTTCGGGTTCGCTCAACACTAGTCTTTACACATAGCCCGGGACAGAGGTGCAGAGTCAGATAACTTCTCATGCACGGCTGTACTAGACAGTCTATACACATAGCCCGGGACAGAGGTGCAGAGTCAGATAACCTCTCATGCACAGCTGTACTAGACAGTCTATACACACAGCCCAGGACAGAGGTGCAGAGTCAGATAACCTCTCATGCACAGCTGTACTAGACAGTCTATACACATAGCCTGGGACAGAGGTGCAGAGTCAGATAACCTCTCATGCACAGCTGTACTAGACAGTCTATACACATAGCCTGGGACAGAGGAGCAGAGTCAGATAACCTCTCATGCACGGCTGTACTAGACAGTCTGTACACATAGCCCAGGACAGAGGTGCAGAGTCAGATAACCTCTCATGCACAGCTGTACTAGACAGTCTGTACACATAGCCCAGGACAGAGGTGCAGAGTCAGATAACCTCTCATGCACAGCTGTACTAGACAGTCTATACACATAGCCTGGGACAGAGGTGCAGAGTCAGATAACCTCTCATGCACAGCTGTACTAGACAGTCTATACACATAGCCTGGGACAGAGGTGCAGAGTCAGATAACCTCTCATGCACGGCTGTACTAGACAGTCTGTACACATAGCCCGGGACAGAGGTGCAGAGTCAGATAACCTCTCATGCATGGCTGTACTAGACAGTCTGTACACATAGCCCAGGACAGAGGTGCAGAGTCAGATAACCTCTCATGCACAGCTGTACTAGACAGTCTGTACACATAGCCCAGGACAGAGGTGCAGAGTCAGATAACCTCTCATGCACAGCTGTACTAGACAGTCTATACACATAGCCCAGGACAGAGGTGCAGAGTCAGATAACCTCTCATGCACGCTGTACTAGACAGTCTATACACATAGCATGGGACAGAGGAGCAGAGTCAGATAACCTCTCATACACAGCTGTACTAGACAGTCTGTACACATAGCCCGGGACAGAGGTGCAGAGTCAGATAACCTCTCATGCACAGCTGTACTAGACAGTCTATACACATAGCCCGGGACAGAGGTGCAGAGTCAGATAACCTCTCATGCACGGCTGTACTAGACAGTCTATACACATAGCCCAGGACAGAGGAGCAGAGTCAGATAACCTCTCATGCACAGCTGTACTAGACAGTCTATACACATAGCCCAGGACAGAGGAGCAGAGTCAGATAACCTCTCATGCACGGCTGTACTAGACAGTCTATACACATAGCCCAGGACAGAGGAGCAGAGTCAGATAACCTCTCATGCACGGCTGTACTAGACAGTCTATACACATAGCCCGGGACAGAGGTGCAGAGTCAGATAACCTCTCATGCACGGCTGTACTAGACAGTCTATACACATAGCCCGGGACAGAGGTGCAGAGTCAGATAACCTCTCATGCACGGCTGTACTAGACAGTCTATATACATAGCCCAGGACAGAGGTGCAGAGTCAGATAACCTCTCATGCACAGCTGTACTAGACAGTCTATACACATAGCCCAGGACAGAGGAGCAGAGTCAGATAACCTCTCATGCACAGCTGTACTAGACAGTCTGTACACATAGCATGGGACAGAGATGCAGAGTCAGATAACCTCTCATGCACAGCTGTACTAGACAGTCTATACACATAGCCCGGGACAGAGGTGCAGAGTCAGATAACCTCTCATGCACGGCTGTACTAGACAGTCTATACACATAGCCCAGGACAGAGGTGCAGAGTCAGATAACCTCTCATGCACAGCTGTACTAGACAGTCTATACACATAGCCCGGGACAGAGGTGCAGAGTCAGATAACCTCTCATGCACGGCTGTACTAGACAGTCTATACACATAGCCCAGGACAGAGGAGCAGAGTCAGATAACCTCTCATGCACAGCTGTACTAGACAGTCTATACACATAGCCCAGGACAGAGGTGCAGAGTCAGGTAACCTCTCATGCACAGTTAATACAGGTTAATACAGTGAAGGAGTTTAAGCATGCGTGGGATAGGTATAAGACTATCCTAGATATAAGATAAGGCCAGGGACTATTGAAAGTATTACATTACTGAGAGGGTAGTGGATGCATGGAATAGTCTTCCAATAGAAGTGGTAGAGGTTAATACAGTGAGGAGTTTAAGCATGCATGGGATAGGTATAAGGCTATCCTAGATATAAGATAAGGCATGTAATGCTATTGGCTTTCTATAAATCGAAATAGAGTCCCCTAGAGTACTAGACAGTCTGTACACATAGCCCAGGACAGAGGTGCAGCGTCAGATAACCTCTCATGCACGGCTGTACTAGACAGTCTATACACATAGCCCAGGACAGAGGTGCAGAGTCAGATAACCTCTCATGCACGGCTGTACTAGACAGTCTATACACATAGCCCAGGACAGAGGTGCAGAGTCAGATAACCTCTCATGCACAGCTGTACTAGACAGTCTATACACATAACCCAGGACAGAGGTGCAGAGTCAGATAACCTCTCATGCACAGCTGTACTAGGCAGTCTATACACATAGCCCGGGACAGAGGTGCAGAGTCAGATAACCTCTCATGTACAGCTGTACTAGACAGTCTATACACATAGCCTGGGACAGAGGTGCAGAGTCAGATAACCGCTCATGCACGGCTGTACTAGACAGTCTATACACATAGCCTGGGACAGAGGTGCAGAGTCAGATAACCTCTCATGCACGGCTGTACTAGACAGTCTATACACATAGCCCGGGACAGAGGTGCAGAGTCAGATAACCTCTCATGCACAGCTGTACTAGACAGTCTGTACACATAGCCCGGGACAGAGGTGCAGAGTCAGATAACCTCTCATGCACAGCTGTACTAGACAGTGTGTACACATAGCCTGGGACAGAGGTGCAGAGTCAGATAACCTCTCATGCACAGCTGTACTAGACAGTCTGTACACATAGCCCGGGACAGAGGTGCAGAGTCAGATAACCTCTCATGCACAGCTGTACTAGACAGTCTATACACATAGCCCGGGACAGAGGTGCAGAGTCAGATAACCTCTCATGTACAGCTGTACTAGACAGTCTGTACACATAGCCCAGGACAGAGGTGCAGAGTCAGATAACCTCTCATGCACGGCTGTACTAGACAGTCTATACACATAGCCCAGGACAGAGGTGCAGAGTCAGATAACCTCTCATGCACAGCTGTACTAGACAGTCTATACACATAGCCCGGGACAGAGGTGCAGAGTCAGATAACCTCTCATGCACAGCTGTACTAGACAGTCTATACACATAGCCCGGGACAGAGGTGCAGAGTCAGATAACCTCTCATGCACGGCTGTACTAGACAGTCTATACACATAGCCCGTGACAGAGGTGCAGAGTCAGATAACCTCTCATGCACGGCTGTACTAGACAGTCTATATACATAGCTTGGGACAGAGGTGCAGAGTCAGATAACCTCTCATGCACAGCTGTACTAGACAGTCTATACACATAGCCCAGGACAGAGGTGCAGAGTCAGATAACCTCTCATGCACGGCTGTATTAGACAGTCTGTACACATAGCCCAGGACAGAGGTGCAGAGTCAGATAACCTCTCATGTACAGCTGTACTAGACAGTCTATACACATAGCCTGGGACAGAGGTGCAGAGTCAGATAACCTCTCATGCACGGCTGTACTAGACAGTCTATACACATAGCCCAGGACAGAGGTGCAGAGTCAGATAACCTCTCATGCACAGCTGTACTAGACAGTCTATACACATAGACCGGGACAGAGGTGCAGAGTCAGATAACCACTCATGCACGGCTGTACTAGACAGTCTATACACATAACCCAGGACAGAGGTGCAGAGTCAGATAACCTCTCATGCATGGCTGTACTAGACAGTCTATACACATAGCCTGGGACAGAGGTGCAGAGTCAGATAACCTCTCATGCACGGCTGTACTAGACAGTCTATACACATAGCCCAGGACAGAGGTGCAGAGTCAGATAACCTCTCATGCACAGCTGTACTAGACAGTCTATACACATAGCCCGGGACAGAGGTGCAGAGTCAGATAACCTCTCATGCACAGCTGTACTAGACAGTCTATACACATAGCCCGGGACAGAGGTGCAGAGTCAGATAACCTCTCATGCACGGCTGTACTAGACAGTCTATATACATAGCTTGGGACAGAGGTGCAGAGTCAGATAACCTCTCATGTACAGCTGTACTAGACAGTCTATACACATAGCCCAGGACAGAGGTGCAGAGTCAGATAACCTCTCATGCACGGCTGTATTAGACAGTCTGTACACATAGCCCAGGACAGAGGTGCAGAGTCAGATAACCTCTCATGTACAGCTGTACTAGACAGTCTATACACATAGCCTGGGACAGAGGTGCAGAGTCAGATAACCTCTCATGCACGGCTGTACTAGACAGTCTATACACATAGCCCAGGACAGAGGTGCAGAGTCAGATAACCTCTCATGCACAGCTGTACTAGACAGTCTATACACATAGCCCGGGACAGAGGTGCAGAGTCAGATAACCACTCATGCACGGCTGTACTAGACAGTCTATACACATAACCCAGGACAGAGGTGCAGAGTCAGATAACCTCTCATGCACGGCTGTACTAGACAGTCTGTACACATAGCCTGGGACAGAGGTGCAGAGTCAGATAACCACTCATGCACAGCTGTACTAGACAGTCTATACACATAGCCCAGGACAGAGGTGCAGAGTCAGATAACCACTCATGCACGGCTGTACTAGACAGTCTATACACATAGCCCGGGACAGAGGTGCAGAGTCAGATAACCTCTCATGCACGGCTGTACTAGACAGTCTATACACATAGCCCAGGACAGAGGAGCAGAGTCAGATAACCTCTCATGCACAGCTGTACTAGACAGTCTATACACATAGCCCAGGACAGAGGTGCAGAGTCAGATAACCTCTCATACACAGCTGTACTAGACAGTTTATACACATAGCCCGGGACAGAGGTGCAGAGTCAGATAACCTCTCATGCACAGCTGTACTAGACAGTCTATACACATAGCCCAGGACAGAGGCGCAGAGTCAGATAACCTCTCATGCACAGCTGTACTAGACAGTCTATACACATAGCTCGGGACAGAGGTGCAGAGTCAGATAACCTCTCATGCACAGCTGTACTAGACAGTCTATACACATAGCCTGGGACAGAGGTGCAGAGTCAGATAACCTCTCATGCACAGCTGTACTAGACAGTCTATACACATAGCCTGGGACAGAGGAGCAGAGTCAGATAACCTCTCATGCACAGCTGTACTAGACAGTCTATACACATAGCCCAGGACAGAGGTGCAGAGTCAGATAACCTCTCATGCACGGCTGTACTAGACAGTCTGTACACATAGCCTGGGACAGAGGTGCAGAGTCAGATAACCTCTCATGCACGCTGTACTAGACAGTCTATACACATAGCCCAGGACAGAGGTGCAGAGTCAGATAACCTCTCATGCACAGCTGTACTAGACAGTCTATACACATAGCCAGGGACAGAGGTGCAGAGTCAGATAACCTCTCATGCACAGCTGTACTAGACAGTCTATACACATAGCCCAGGACAGAGGTGCAGAGTCAGATAACCTCTCATGCACAGCTGTACTAGACAGTCTATACACATAGCCAGGGACAGAGGTGCAGAGTCAGATAACCTCTCATGCACGGCTGTACTAGACAGTCTATACACATAGCCCAGGACAGAGGTGCAGAGTCAGATATCCTCTCATGCATGGCTGTATTAGACAATCTCTACAAAAATATGCATTTTTTTTAGTTTTTAATATATTTTGAATCTGGAACAATCCTTCCAAGGAGGCAGTAGATGAGTCAATCAGTTGTGTCAGTGAGAGCTGGCTGCTTCAGACAGCGAGCGTGGGAGGGAGGTATGGGAGACAGCTGGCAATCTGCACTGTATTAGGCTTCAGCAGACTGGTATTTGCCCGTCATGGGGTACATGCAGGAGATGGCAGGAATCTAGAGGGGTAAAGGAGTTTCTGCCAACAGTTGTGCTTTAAAACTCATCTCACAGACCCAGAGTCCTCAGGGAGGTACAGGGACTGCGGAGCCAAGATCCCCGGGATCAATTTAACCCCTAAGGGAAAGAGAAGGATCACAATAATTATGTTTTCTATTAAATTCCCTGCAGTGACATCTGTGATAAAAAGCAAATTAATCAGAGAATCCAGAGTCTGCTTCAATTCCTATGATAACATCCGCTGTATGTACAGAGTTACAGTCCAATGGAGATCAGTATCTGGAGTGAACACCTTGTCAGACAGCTATCACTGCGTATACTGGGCATGTAGAGAATATAAAATGATCTATACAGCGTGTTAGCTGAATTACAGCAAATGCATGAAATAAGATTCAAAAAATAGGTTGTAAATGTATGTTGTGTCGCCTGCTTATGACATCACCTGCGACTTGATATGCAAATTAACTTTCAATGGGAAACGTGTAATTTGCATATCAAGCCACAAATGATGTCATAAGCAGGCGACACACACACATTTAAACCACATATTAGTCTTATTTTATGCATTTTCTGCAATTCAGATAACACAATGTTTAGATCATTCTTTGTCATTTTTCTATTGTCTTTATTCTCAGTATAAGTGGTGTATAGCATGGCCGAATCACTGCATTACTATCTCAGCTGATCCCTGTATAATTTACAGAAAGAGTAATTGATACATAGAACAACCTTCCAGTAGAGGTGATGGAGCATGGTGGCAGCACTGTGGATGCAGAGTCGTTTGCAGACTTTGTAAAGCTCTGGAATATTGTCTGTTTAACATTATCCTTTATAAATTAAAGATGCTTTAACTCAGTTGGTCTTTATCGTTCATCCACAGGTACGGGACGCAGAATATAACCTTGGACTCCGGAAGCTTTAATACAAAACATTTTTGTTTCATTAAAAGAAAATGTCAACCCCGAGATTCTCATTAAACTTGGCTTTTGACAGCTCGCTACTTTGTGGCTTCATTTGCGGAAGGGTAAAAGTTTAGTAAACACAAGGATTATTTGAAAGTGAAAAAATAGTGAATAACACACAAAAAGAGCAAAGCAATATATAACAGAATGTATAAACAATAATAAACAAAGAATACAGCGCATGCAAAAACAATATTGCACATTGGGTTAGTTTGGATATCAGATTTGTTGTTAAAAAATAGACTTTAAAACAACAAAAAGGTAATGCAACTGCATAACAAAATAATTGTAAAGCATAAGGATAAATAAAAGTCACACTCCTATCCCCAACCACACTCCTAACTTCAGCCACACTCCTAACCCCAGCCACAGCCACACTGCTTACCCCAGCCACAGCCACACGCCTATCCCCAGCCACACGCCTATAGCCACACTCCAAACCTCAGCCACACTCCTATCCCCAGCCACACTCCTATCCCCAGCCACACTCCTATCCCCAGCCACACTCCTATCCCCAGCCACACTCCTATCCCCAGCCACACTCCTAACCTCAGCCACACTCCTAACCTCAGCCACACTCCTAACCTCAGCCACACTCCTAACCTCAGCCACACTCCTAACCTCAGCCACACTCCTAACGCCAGCCACACTCCTAACGCCAGCCACACTCCTAACGCCAGCCACACTCCTAACGCCAGCCACACTCCTAACCTCAGCCACACTGAGCTCTATATAGAACAAGCTGCCCGTCCTCCATGGTCTCCTTGGCTTCCAAAGGGCCCAGCTCAGCACAGAATACCCCCTCTGGGTGCACACACGGGTGATACAAGAAGGATTTAAATTGTAAAATATTTAACTTCTGTAAACCACTAAAAGGATAGAAATGATTTATTCCTGACATGTTCTAACCAGTGGATCCAGGAAACAGGGAGCGGAATTACTTACATTTTACTAAGAAATTACCTGCAAGGTTTAACCATGAATATACCAGGAAGCTGGTATTTCCTCCCCTGCCCCCCATAGAGAGGGGCCAGTATTGTAACCCTGGCTGTGTTTCCAGGACTGAGCAGCTTTCAGCAAAGGGGAAAATAAGCTGTGGGAGTTTTAAAGTCTTTAATGCTGACTCATTTATTAAGGGGATAAATATTTAATGGAGAGAGAGGAAAGTGACCATTAGTCTTTTAATGCACGGCTTCAAAGTGTGTGTGTGTGGGGGGGGGGGGGGGGGGGGGGTATCATTAACCCCTGCTCTCCTGTAGCGTTCACACAGACTGACAGAACCTTTTCAGCCCCCCAGGTCCGAGTGTCCTCGCATGGGGCTTGTTATGTTGCAGGGTGGCTTCGAATCCTTCCGTCAGACCATCCTCAATCACTTATGGATAAATAATAAGAAACGATCAAACATCCTGCTGCAGTTACACAAGTGGGAGAGGTGATTTCAGCAAACGCAGGGTTAGTAAATGAGAGAATCCACTGCCACAACTGCAGAGCTCCAGTCACATTTTCCACATTCCTACTACTAGAAGGGGCATGTTGGCACTCACAAGGGGGAACAGAGCCACCCAGCGACACTGCATGGGGGGGGGGGGGGGGGGCAGAGACACAGCTACAGAGGCACCCAGTACACAGGAGGAACAGAGGCACCCAGCGATATTACACAGGGGGAACAGAGGCACCCAGCGATATTACACAGGGGACCAGAGGCACCCAGCGATATTACACAGGGGGAACAGAGGCACCCAGCGATATTACACAGGGGGAACAGAGGCACCCAGCGATATTACACAGGGGGAACAGAGGCACCCAGCGATATTACACAGGGGGAACAGAGGCACCCAGCGATATTACACAGGGGGAACAGAGGCACCCAGCGATATTACACAGGGGGAACAGAGGCACCCAGCGATATTACACAGGGGGAACAGAGGCACCCAGCCATATTACACAGGGGGAACAGAGGCACCCAGCGATATTACACAGGGGACCAGAGGCACCCAGCGATATTACACAGGGGGAACAGAGGCACCCAGCGATATTACACAGGGGGAACAGAGGCACCCAGCGATATTACACAGGGGGAACAGAGGCACCCAGCGATATTACACAGGGGGAACAGAGGCACCCAGCGATATTACACAGGGGGAACAGAGGCACCCAGCGATATTACACAGGGGGAACAGAGGCACCCAGCCATATTACACAGGGGGAACAGAGGCACCCAGCGATATTACACAGGGGAACAGAGGCACCCAGCGATATTACACAGGGGGAACAGAGGCACCCAGCGATATTACACAGGGGGAACAGAGGCACCCAGCGATATTACACAGGGGGAACAGAGGCACCCAGCGATATTACACAGGGGGAACAGAGGCACCCAGCGATATTACACAGGGGGAACAGAGGCACCCAGCGATATTACATAGGGGGAACAGAGGCACCCAGCGATATTACACAGGGGGAACAGAGGCACCCAACGATATTACACAGGGGGAACAGAGGCACCCAGCGATATTACACAGGGGGAACAGAGGCACCCAGCGATATTACACAGGGGGAACAGAGGCACCCAGCGACACTACACAGGGGGAACAGAGGCACCCAGCGATATTACACAGGGGGAACAGAGGCACCCAGCGATATTACACAGGGGGAACAGAGGCACCCAGCGACACTACACAGGGGGAACAGAGGCACCCAGCGATATTACACAGGGGGAACAGAGGCACCCAGCGATATTACACAGGGGGAACAGAGGCACCCAGCGATATTACACAGGGGGAACAGAGGCACCCAGCCATATTACACAGGGGGAACAGAGGCACCCAGCCATATTACACAGGGGGAACAGAGGCACCCAGCCATATTACACAGGGGGAACAGAGGCACCCAGCGATATTACACAGGGGAACAGAGGCACCCAGCGATATTACACAGGGGGAACAGAGGCACCCAGCGATATTACACAGGGGGAACAGAGGCACCCAGCGATATTACACAGGGGGAACAGAGGCACCCAGCGATATTACATAGGGGGAACAGAGGCACCCAGCGATATTACACAGGGGGAACAGAGGCACCCAGCGATATTACATAGGGGGAACAGAGGCACCCAGCGATATTACACAGGGGGAACAGAGGCACCCAACGATATTACACAGGGGGAACAGAGCCACCCAGCGACACTGCATGGGGGGGGGGGGGGGGCAGAGACACAGCTACAGAGGCACCCAGTACACAGGAGGAACAGAGGCACCCAGCGATATTACACAGGGGGAACAGAGGCACCCAGCGATATTACATAGGGGGAACAGAGGCACCCAGCGATATTACACAGGGGGAACAGAGGCACCCAGCGATATTACATAGGGGGAACAGAGGCACCCAGCGATATTACACAGGGGGAACAGAGGCACCCAACGATATTACACAGGGGGAACAGAGCCACCCAGCGACACTGCATGGGGGGGGGGGGGGGGCAGAGACACAGCTACAGAGGCACCCAGTACACAGGAGGAACAGAGGCACCCAGCGATATTACACAGGGGGAACAGAGGCACCCAGCGATATTACACAGGGGACCAGAGGCACCCAGCGATATTACACAGGGGGAACAGAGGCACCCAGCGATATTACACAGGGGGAACAGAGGCACCCAGCGATATTACACAGGGGGAACAGAGGCACCCAGCGATATTACACAGGGGGAACAGAGGCACCCAGCGATATTACACAGGGGGAACAGAGGCACCCAGCGATATTACACAGGGGGAACAGAGGCACCCAGCGATATTACACAGGGGAACAGAGGCACCCAGCGATATTACACAGGGGGAACAGAGGCACCCAGCCATATTACACAGGGGGAACAGAGGCACCCAGCGATATTACACAGGGGAACAGAGGCACCCAGCGATATTACACAGGGGGAACAGAGGCACCCAGCCATATTACACAGGGGGAACAGAGGGACCCAGCGATATTACACAGGGGAACAGAGGCACCCAGCGATATTACACAGGGGGAACAGAGGCACCCAGCGATATTACACAGGGGGAACAGAGGCACCCAGCGATATTACACAGGGGGAACAGAGGCACCCAGCCATATTACACAGGGGGAACAGAGGCACCCAGCGATATTACACAGGGGGAACAGAGGCACCCAGCGATATTACACAGGGGGAACAGAGGCACCCAGCAATATTACACAGGGGGAACAGAGGCACCCAGCGATATTACACAGGGGGAACAGAGGCACCCAGTACACAGGAGGAACAGAGGCACCCAGCGATATTACACAGGGGGAACAGAGGCACCCAGCGACACTACACAGGGGAACAGAGGCACCCAGCGATATTACACAGGGGGAACAGAGGCACCCAGCGATATTACACAGGGGGAACAGAGGCACCCAGCAATATTACACAGGGGGAACAGAGGCACCCAGCGATATTACACAGGGGACCAGAGGCACCCAGCGATATTACACAGGGGGAACAGAGGCACCCAGCCATATTACACAGGGGGAACAGAGGCACCCAGCGATATTACACAGGGGGAACAGAGGCACCCAGCGATATTACACAGGGGGAACAGAGGCACCCAGCCATATTACACAGGGGGAACAGAGGCACCCAGCGATATTACACAGGGGGAACAGAGGCACCCAGCGACACTACACAGGGGAACAGAGGCACCCAGCGATATTACACAGGGGGAACAGAGGCACCCAGCGATATTACACAGGGGAACAGAGGCACCCAGCGACACTGCATGGGGGGGGGGGGGGGACAGAGACACAGCTACAGAGGCACCCAGCGATATTACACAGGGGGAACAGAGGCACCCAGCGATATTACACAGGGGGAACAGAGGCACCCAGCGATATTACACAGGGGGAACAGAGGCACCCAGCGATATTACACAGGGGGAACAGAGGCACCCAGCGATATTACACAGGGGGAACAGAGGCACTCAGCGATATTACACAGGGGAACAGAGGCACCCAGCAATATTACACAGGGGGAACAGAGGCACCCAGCCATATTACACAGGGGGAACAGAGGCACCCAGCGATATTACACAGGGGAACAGAGGCACCCAGCGATATTACACAGGGGGAACAGAGGCACCCAGCGATATTACACAGGGGGAACAGAGGCACCCAGCGATATTACACAGGGGAACAGAGGCACCCAGCGATATTACACAGGGGGAACAGAGGCACCCAGCGACACTGCATGGGGGGTGGCGGGGGACAGAGACACAGCTACAGAGGCACCCAGCGATATTACACAGGGGGAACAGAGGGACCCAGCGATATTACACAGGGGGATTAGTTCATATAATGTTATATATGCATATATATATATATATATATATATATATATATATATATATATATATATATACACACACACACATATACATATACACACACATACTTAAAATTGCAGTTGATAAATATGCAAAATTCCAAATATTAATGATTTGGATTTCTGCTGATTTATCACATGGATATGTTTTTACATTATATTCGTTTTCTGAAATTGGTTCTTTTTTCTGGATTAAATGTTTATAGAATTTTACACTTGTTTCAGAGATATTAGCGTCATTTGGGGGGATGCAAAATACAACAAACCAAAGTCTTTCGGGGCGGGGGTCTGTCCTCCTCTTCATCACAGATATTCCCAGTTTTTCGATAGTAACAGTTTGATTACTCAAACTGCAATAACAAAGCTGTTTTTTTACTTTAAAAGAAGTGTTGTTTCCTCTCCTGGATCTTTCCTTGTTTTAGACATAATCCAGAAGCCTTGTTTATTAGTTTGATCTCAGTTGGTTTGCTTCCTAACACATCAGTAATTGATGTAAGATTATTTAAGGGATTTGCAAAGAGTTAATTAAAACAATATATACTGGTAGAGCCCAGTAAAAAAGACACAGCACTGGAATATATTCTACATCATCCAGATAAGAAAGAAGGGAAATCATCTAAATCATCCTGAAACTTAGATTTAAGATCAATGTAAAATCTCTGTGTTTAACATAATGTGTTTATAGGAATCATTGGGCGCAGCCCACCCAGCCGCTACGATCTCCTGACACGAGGGTCTGTAACTTTCATTACTAGCATTTCACCTGACCTTGGCAGTGTATTAAGAAAATATAAAAATCGAACAAGCTGTAACTGTATTATATGGCGTTGGCCTGATCGGCAAGCATTAGTATTCTTATTCTCACGCCTAATGGAGACGCTGTCAGTCCGCTAAAATCATTCAGTAGGTAGATCGTCAATCAAAGATAATTAGCAGATTATATACTCTGCGCTGAGAACCACTCGAAGCTGTTATATAATGTTTCAGTGACATTCATTTACATCGGAAACTTGTGGTATGATGACATGTATGTCCTTACTCACAGGGGACTAGGAACAAAATGGCAATTTCGCTGTAAAATTCTAAAAGTGGAGTAATCAGCAGGAACATTCCATTGGTTTCCATGGTGATTCTGGGGTAGAGTTCTAATAAGCGATGGAATCAGCAGGAACATTCCATTGGTTTCCATGGTGATTCTGGGGTAGAGTTCTAATAAGCGATGGAATCAGCAGGAACATTCCATTGGTTTCCATGGTGATTCTGGGGTAGAGTTCTAATAAGCGATGGAATCAGCAGGAACATTCCATTGGTTCCCATAAACCACTTAGTGGTTCAGGATGAAAGGGTAAGTGTAAAAATACACATCTCCAAGACAGAGAGTCAAAATATTTGTCATCTGGTGACACTGCTGTCTTATTACACAGCTCTGGAATGTGCGATGCCAAAGCTTTATAATTAGCCAACAGGGTAAAGTACAACTATAAACAACATCCCTGGAGTTATATTATTATAACCTCTGCTGCAAACACATATATTCCTCAGGCTATTCGTAATGTTTGGGTTTATCTTCCTTAGCCAGTAATCAGGACAGGCCGAGTATTGCCGGTCACAAGGCAGGGCTAGAATAGAGAGTACCAGAACCTTGTATTCCCTAGTATAGGAGAGTACCGGAACCTTTTATTCCCTAGTATAGGAGAGTACCGGAACCTTGTATTCCCTAGTATAGGAGAGTACCGGAACCTTGTATTCCCTAGTATAGGAGAGTACCGGAACCTTGTATTCCCTAGTATAGGAGAGTACCGGGACCTTTTATTCTCTAGTATAGGAGAGTACAGGAACCTTTTATTCCCTAGTATAGGAGAGTACCGGTACCTTTTATTCCCTAGTATAGGAGAGTACCGGAACCTTTTATTCTCTAGTATGGGAGAGTACCGGAACCTTTTATTCTCTAGTATAGGAGAGTACCGGAACCTTTTATTCTCTAGTATAGGAGAGTACCGGAACCTTTTATTCCCTAGTATAGGAGAGTACCGGTACCTTTTATTCCCTAGTATAGGAGAGTACCGGAACCTTTTATTCTCTAGTATAGGAGAGTAACGGAACCTTTTATTCTCTAGTATAGGAGAGTACCAGAACCTTTTATTCTCTAGTATAGGAGAGTACCGGAACCTTTTATTCTCTAGTATAGGAGAGTACCGGAACCTTGTATTCCCTAGTATAGGAGAGTACCAGAACCTTTTATTCTCTAGTATAGGAGAGTACAGGAACCTTTTATTCCCTAGTATAGGAGAGTACTGGTACCTTTTATTCCCTAGTATAGGAGAGTACCGGAACCTTTTATTCTCTAGTATGGGAGAGTACCGGAACCTTTTATTCTCTAGTATAGGAGAGTAACGGAACCTTTTATTCTCTAGTATAGGAGAGTACCGGAACCTTTTATTCTCTAGTATAGGAGAGTACCGGGACCTTTTATAATAAGTCACAAGTGAAACACTATATTTTTCCATTTATAGGATCAGCACCTTTGTCATTTCAATCCTTTTCATCGTCTGCTCTCAGGACTTGGTTCACACTAATTCAGCATTTTAATAAAACGTTGGCAGATGTCCTTACTAAGGGTGACAGATCCGTGGAGACCCCAGCGCTGAGTTACTAATTAGATTTGAGGGGGATGTCTGCATGATCTGTCGCTGTGTAAATACACTTTACAGTCAGTACGTAGGCTGCATGGATAGCGTATAAGCCTCTGGATTTCTCAGGTGTTAATGGGCGCGTCGGGGAGGATGGAGGCAGCAGATTTAATACTGTCAGCCTCTGCCAGGGAATCTATTAAGACTGATTTGTAATATTTTCGCTGGGAGCTTTGATCAGAACAGATGTTGTGTTCGTGAAACTCTCAGGCACCTGAACCTGACAAACAACTCCCAAAACCATTTCCAACCATCGCTGAATTGGCAGAGCTCGGATTAGCAATTTACTGACAGTAAATACAGACGGAGTCGGGGGGGATCCAGGCTGATTCCTCGAGAGGCAATCCACGAAACGTGCAAAGATCCTAAACTTCATTCCTTTGCTGGCGAGGGACCTGGGAAAGGAAATCTCCATCCAGCCCACGGAAAAATGCAAAGGTTTATAATTAGCCAACAGGATATAGCAACTACTCCAATAAACAACATGAAGCCGATCACTGGGGACTTCGTAATACAGTGTGCAAACAAACAGCAAAAACATTCTCAATGTACAATTGGGTTTTCAGCCATTTATCATCCAATATTGGTTGAAACACACCTTCCAATTGGTGTGGACACACACACTACCACTCAAAGTGCGGGGGCATTTATAAATGTCTTTGTTTTTGAAAGAAAAGCAAGTTTTTTAGTCCATTAAAATCACACTGAATGGATGAGAAATATCTACATAGACGACAGAGGCGCATTATCAGCAGCATCACTCCTGTGTTCCAATGGACAGAGGCCCATTATCAGCAGCATCACTCCTGTGTTCCAATGGACAGAGGCCCATTATCAGCAGCATCACTCCTGTGTTCCAATGGACAGAGGCCCATTATCAGCAGCATCACTCCTGTGTTCCAATGGACAGAGGCCCATTATCAGCAGCATCACTCCTGTGTTCCAATGGACAGAGGCCCATTATCAGCAGCATCTCTCCTGTGCAACCTACTGATTGGCTGTAGAAACATTATCCCTGGGAAAGTTATGACCCATAATGGCTGCTGCTATATTGAAAAACATCTGCAAATGGGAATTACAGCAAACATTTATCAGAATAATAGGACATTGTTGGGAATATTGTTTGTGGGTCGTATTTGCCAGTTCTTAACAAGTCTGTTCCCAACTTCCAGACATCGTGGGAAAAAAGACTCCAAAATATTATTAAAAAATTGTGTAAATCGTTCAATAAAATAGTAAATTTTCGAAAACAACAGAGGCAGAGAGAGGACTTGGACATGGAGACGGAGGCATACTGTGCTGAACAAATGCTGCTCTGTATAAAACTCACAGCACTTTACAAAGAAATAAACAGACATAAAAGTAAAGAGTTTCTGATGGTCAGATGAACAATTTGATAAAACTATCCAGAAAGATCCAACAAATAAAACAAAAATTCCATTTCAATTTTATCGCTCTACATCTCGCAGTCGGACAGTTTATTGCTTGCAGGTTGTATTACTTTCTGGAATCCTGTCGGGTCAAAGAGCAACTCAAGCATTTTCTTTAATTACTGTTCAAAGCTTTCTCCAAGACAGTAACACTGCCGCGGACCAGGAATCCATCTGGGAGCAGAATTCAACATTCATGGACCTGAGATGTTAAGAAAATTCAGCCAAAGATTGAAAAAGACAAACGAAAATCCGAAAAGAAAATGGAATAAAAAGTTTTTAAAAAATGGAATTTATTTATGATGCAAATGTAACTCTGTAATTAACTCATTAAGTGCAAATAGAGACAAACAAACCAGCGCACTCCAGCCTTAAACAAAAAACGCACACATAACATGAGGCTCGCTGTAATTTATTGCACAATAATATGCGGCTTAGCGAGCAATATCGAAGCAACGCAGACTGAGAGCAAAGAAGAAAATGTAAGGAAAAAAAATCTGCTGAATTTAGCTCATCCGAGATGGAGCAAATTAATATCATAAAAATATATCATCAAATAAAATGTACTCCCCCCCCCCCACCACCACTACCCACATTGCACACACACTAAATGCCCCATCACCCACATTGCACACACACTAAATGCCCCATCACCCACATTGCACACACACTAAATGCCCCATCACCCACATTGCACACACACTAAATGCCCCATCACCCACATTGCACACACACTAAATGCCCCATCACCCACATTGCACACACACTAAATGCCCCATCACCCACATTGCACACACACTAAATGCCCCATCACCCACATTGCACACACACTAAATGCCCCATCACCCACATTGCACACACACTAAATGCCCCATCACCCACATTAAATGCCCCATCACCCACATTGCACACACACTAAATGCCCCATCACCCACATTAAATGCCCCATCACCCCATTACATGCCATCACCCTCATTACATACCCCCACCTCGTCCATTACATGCCCCCATCACCCACATTGCACACACACTAAATGCCCCATCACCCACATTACATGCCCCATCACCCTCATTACATACCCCCACCTCGTCCATTACATCACCCTCATTACATGCCCACATTGCACACACACTAAATGCCCCATCACCCCATTACATGCCACCATAACCCTCATTACATAGCCCCACCTCGTCCATTACATGCCCCCATCACCCACATTGCACACACACTAAATGCCCCATCACCCACATTACATGCCCCATCACCCTCATTACATACCCCCACCTCGTCCATTACATGCCCCCATCACCCTCATTACATGCCCCCATCACCCACATTGCACACACACTAAATGCCCCATCACCCCATTACATGCCACCATAACCCTCATTACATACCCCCACCTCGTCCATTACATGCCCCCATCACCCACATTGCACACACACTAAATGCCCCATCACCCACATTACATGCCCCATCACCCTCATTACATACCCCCACCTCGTCCATTACATGCCCCCATCACCCACATTCTAAATGCCCCATCACCCACATTACATGCCCAATCACCCTCATTACATACCCCCACCTCGTCCATTACATGCCCCCATCACCCTCATTACATGCCCCCATCACCCTCATTACATGCCCCCATCACCCACATTGCACACACACTAAATGCCCCATCACCCACATTACATGCCCCATCACCCTCATTACATACCCCCACCTCGTCCATTACATGCCCCCATCACCCACATTGCACACACACTAAATGCCCCATCACCCACATTACATGCCCCATCACCCTCATTACATACCCCCACCTCGTCCATTACATGCCCCCATCACCCTCATTACATGCCCACATTGCACACACACTAAATGCCCCATCACCCCATTACATGCCACCATAACCCTCATTACATACCCCCACCTCGTCCATTACATGCCCCCATCACCCACATTGCACACACACTAAATGCCCCATCACCCACATTACATGCCCCATCACCCTCATTACATACCCCCACCTCGTCCATTACATGCCCCCATCACCCTCATTACATGCCCCCATCACCCACATTGCACACACACTAAATGCCCCATCACCCCATTACATGCCACCATAACCCTCATTACATACCCCCACCTCGTCCATTACATGCCCCCATCACCCACATTGCACACACACTAAATGCCCCATCACCCTCATTACATACCCCCACCTCGTCCATTACATGCCCCCATCACCCACATTCTAAATGCCCCATCACCCACATTACATGCCCAATCACCCTCATTACATACCCCCACCTCGTCCATTACATGCCCCCATCACCCTCATTACATGCCCCCATCACCCTCATTACATGCCCCCATCACCCTCATTACATGCCCCCATCACCCACATTGCACACACACTAAATGCCCCATCACCCCCATCACATGCCACCATCACCCTCATTACATACCCCCATCACGTCCCTCACATGCCCCCATCACCCAGATTAATTGGAAGGAGCTAAAGCTTGCTGAGTGGTGGGGGAGGGAGTGAAAATGTTTGTAGCACCAGAAATGTGCTTTAACACCTGCTAGCAAAGTGCCGCCCTAGGCGAGTGCCTTGTTTGCCTTGTGGAAGATACACTACTGCATTTTCTCCTACAGTGGCCTTATCACACCAACCCTAATCATCAACCTAAACCTAACCCTAACTGTAACTATCTATACCCTAAAGGGTTTACACAACAAAGAGAGATTTGCAGGGACTTGAGACAGGCTTTTTGACATAAGCCCAATGTAGCCAAACTGGAAAAATTCTCCAATGCAGGTAGGGTTGCCACCTGGCCGGTATTTTACTGGCAGGCTGGTAAAAAATTGTCATCAGGCCAATGTTAAGTCTATGGAGACAGTACCAAGGCCGGTATTTATTTGAAGAATAGGTGGCAAGCCTAAATGCAGCTGAATGCCAGAATCTTTCAAACTGAGCTACTTTGGCATCAAGTTTGAAATTCCCGTCTCACTTATCTGCAATGCTCTATTTATTGAGTAGACCCTTAACTCTAAAATGCAACCCCACCTGCTATGACATCATCTGTGGCCTGATATGCAAATTAAGTAATAATCAAGCCACAGGTGACGTCATAAGCAGGAGTCTCTTATTTTCTGCATTAATTGTGTAGCTCAATCACCATATTTGTTTTATTCTTTCTTTTCACAGTTTAAGTGATGCTTGGGTTCAAAACGTACATCTGAAAGTAGAAACTCAAACGTGATCGTAAAATCTGCATGAACCAACAGTAAGCGCGTTTCACAATCTGACTTCCAGATAGCACGTCAGTCACCCCGGTCATTACTTCCTAAATCCAAACACCGGTGGAATTCATAAGGTCTGTCCCTGCTCATCTGTGGTTCTCTTTTATGCTTTGTACCAAGTGCTTAAATTAAATTAATGTTAATGTGATATTATACTAGTGGTGGGGGGGCGGGGGGGGACGACTCCCTTTGGAACATGTTTAAAAAACCCTTTTCCCATCTGAATGGGTTCACTTAGTGAGCCCATGATATTAGGAGGGGACAGTGAACAAGATCTATCCTGATAGGTCCCAATTAGTAGTGAACTCATATTAAAGGGGGCTCCAATCCGTGGAAAGAAGACCACAGTATTGGCAATCCTTCCTGCATGCCCCAGGCTCGCGGCACTGGGGTTTATTGATGGATTCTTCGAATAGCCGCCTGATAGATGACGTTACACATATAGTGCTTTGCTCCCGCCGCTCTCAAACAAGATCAATCCTTCTCTGCAATTTGCATATATTACAGCAAATGAATATTCAGATTTTAAACTGAGCACAAAGCCAGAATGAGTATTTACAGATTCATTACTGCAGGGTTTACACCAGCTGATAAATATGGCTTTTAGAGCCAGTGCCAGATCTATCCCGCTGGAGAGTGAATATTTCTCATGTAAAATGTCTTCATGTGTCTGATTATCATTCATTATTAAGGGCTCTCAGCACTCACAGAGCATCTTACGGTCTTATCAGTGCTATTAGCAAGGGCCTGGACCAAAAAGCTTACAATCTACAGGTGTCAAGGATGATTCAGTTAGTGGCCAGCGCAGAAGATACAAGACTTAGACTAGGAATGTACTAAACCTAAATATTGGTTCATTGTGAGCGGGATTGTCACCCAGCCGCTATTTTACTGGCAGGTTGGTAAAACATTGGCTTGTGGGTAATGTTAAGTGTAGTGAGGTGATAGCATGGCCGGTGTGGTTTTTATAAGAAGGTGGCAGCCTAGTCACAGAGAGACAGTCCCTAATATTACATCAGTGATGGATTAATGGCGGAATCTGGTGGTCACACTTCTTAACCTGTGATGCCATCGCGCCGTGTACCATTATGGCCGGCCGGCAGACTCTTTCATAAAATCATGCAAACAATTCACTTGGATGTTTCAAAACCTCCCCTGAACCTCTATAAAACTCACAACCCCAATGAGTAGGGCGTACAGAGGCGCAATCAAAATGGCTTCCACAGACGCAGGCTGATCACGATCGCAAAAGTGACGTTAAACGCAACCAGTGGGTTAAACGCAGCCCACCCGAGAGCAAGGAGCGACCCAACCGATTATCCATATGCTCTTAACTCTTATAAATGTGACATTTCCTTTAAGTTAATTTAATCTGAGTTCTGACCACTTCTGTATTACTGCTAAATAACCAAACATTTTTATGGATATAATATATGAATACAGGAAAGGAACATGCGTTTCTGATCATGTGACCGACTTGAGGAACAACATGGCTGCCTCTCCCCGAGCTGCGCAGATAACGAGTTAATGTGAGCCAGTCATGTAAATAAGCAGGTATTTCTATACATTGAGCTTTACCAATAGCTACCTTTCTTCATCATGGTAGAAATGTTTATTACAATAAGTTTTTAGGACTTTGCTACGATTCCACATGGCGGCCACTATAAGTCTATAAACCATTATCTTTTTAGATCCAGTGGTTTGGGGGTCTCTCCACGAGTCTCTCCTCTATTTAACAGACGCCGCGGTCTCCTGCGTTCTCTTGGTCTGGTGGTATAGCTTTATAGTGTAATAAGGATCATACGGGACTCTCTATCGGAAGTAAACACGCCGTGTGAGACGAGAAATTTTAACTGGAAATAATAAACCTTTACAGAGGTAAAAGCAGTAACTTCCTCCGACTCGACACAGCCGACAGTATAACCCATCTTACCCCCCGTCACCCCCCGTATTGCACTTACAGTACAGACATTAAAGATCTGCTCTCACAGCCTTGGCATTACTACCGTATCAGAGAATAGTGCGGATAATCAGGACGAACAAACATCCCAAACTCACGTCTCATCCTCTATTTACTAATGATTATTTCGCCCGCTTGGTCTACAGGATGGCCGACTGCCACCGTCCCATCTCCCGGCCGCAAACCCTACATGAATAAATGGCTGACGCAGGAGGGGGAGAAGCTGGCCTGGCTCGCTTTATCATCATATTGGGATAATGATCTGTGTGTGAAGAGCAGGTATTGTCTGATACTGTGGAAAATACCACAAAACACATCATGCAAACGGCCAGGAAAAGACAAGAGCACTATAAATCCCAGGTTGGATTACCGCAGGCGGCAGGGAGGGTCTCACCCCCTCTCTCCTACTTACAGGGTATCATCCAAAATAGAACTTATTTATTCTTTTGTCATTTTGAATGTATGGCAGGTTCACCGGTTACGGTGTTAAACATATAAACATATATAAGTACCAGGCTTAGCTTTTTAAAGGACAACTGAGAAAAAAAAGCTCTGTTTGTTTGAAAGATGTTGGGATTTTAAATAGAAATGTTTTACCGCAACAATACAAATAAAGCACCTTTTGCTCTGTATAGCTCTATCAGGGGAAGGACATGTTGTTTAGAATCTTTGCTCTGTATAGCTCTATCAGGGGGCGGACATGTTGTTTAGAATCTTTGCTCTGTATAGCTCTATCAGGGGGAGGACATGTTGTTTAGAATCTTTGCTCTGTATAGCTCTATCACGGGGCAGACATGTTGTTTAGAATCTTTGCTCTGTATAGCTCTATCAGGGGAAGGGTGTGTTTAGAATCTTTGCTCTGTATAGCTCTATCAGGAGGCAAACGTGTTGTTTAGAATCTTTGCTCTGTATAGCTCTATCAGGGGGCAGACATGTTGTTTAGAATCTTTGCTCTGTATAGCTCTATCAGGGGGCGGACATGTTTAGAATCTTTGCTCTGTATAGCTCTATCAGGGGGCGGACATGTTTAGAATCTGTGCTCTGTATTGCTCTATCAAGGGTGGACATGTTGTTTAGAATCTTTGCTCTGTATAGCTCTATCAAGGGGTGTACATGTTGTTTCAAATCTTTACTCTGTATAGCTCTATCAGGGGCGGACATGTTGTTTAGAATCTTTGCTCTGTATAGCTCTATCAGGGGGCGGACATGTTGTTTAGAATCTTTGCTCTGTATAGCTCTATCAGGGGGTGGACATGTTGATTAGAATCTTTGCTCTGTATAGCTCTATCAGGGGGTGGACATGTTTAGAATCTTTGCTCTGTATAGCTCTATCAGGGGGCGGATACTCTGTATAGTTCTATCAAGGGGCGTATACTCTGTATAGCTCCATCAGGGGTGGACATGTTTAGAATCTTGGATAATACCTCCCTTATCTGACCCAACATGTCTGCCTCCTGATAGAGCTGGAACAAGCTGACTTCACCCCCAGGTGTTAAAGGGAGTCAGTCAGCTAAATTGATTTTACAAACAATGCAGAGAATAAACTCCATGTTTCAGAATTACAAGCAAATGCATGGATCAAGAGAAAGATGTGTCTGTAGCGTCTCATGTTTCTCACCTTGAGGTTTGAAATTAAGGACTCATGTCAAGCCACAAACAGGGGACATCACAGACGTGAGTAAAACTTGTACCTCTGCTAACAATCACTTGTATCCCTGATGAGTATAGTGTCAGAGTCCCTTTAGCCAGGGTACACACCTCCAAGAGCAAAGGTCAGACTAAGAGTGCACTACAGAGGGATAGAAGAAAGGATGAAGGTAAAGGTCAGATAATATAATAATACACAGGAGTCACTGCTCCAAACTTCAATGGCTGCACCCAGAGCCATATTAAAGAGAGAGCACTCCATGTGCCCCTCCTGTGCTGGGCCGGGCCCCTCCTGTGCTGGGCCGGGCCCCTCCTGCTCTCCTGTGCTGGGCCATGCCTCTCCTGCTCTCCTGTGCTGGGCCATGCCTCTCCTGCTCTCCTGTGCTGGGCCATGCCTCTCCTGCTCTCCTGTGCTGGGCCATGCCTCTCCTGCTCTCCTGTGCTGGGCCATGCCTCTCCTGCTCTCCTGTGCTGGGCCATGCCTCTCCTGCTCTCCTGTGCTGGGCCATGCCTCTCCTGCTCTCCTGTGCTGGGCCATGCCTCTCCTGCTCTCCTGTGCTGGGCCGGGCCCCTCCTGCTCTCCTGTGCTGGGCCGGGCCCCTTCTGCTCTCCTGTGCTGGGCCATGCCTCTCCTGCTCTCCTGTGCTGGGCCGGGCCCCTTCTGCTCTCCTGTGCTGGGCTGTGCCTCTCTTGTGCTGGGCCATGCCTCTCCTGCTCTCCTGTGCTGGGCCGGGCCCCTTCTGCTCTCCTGTGCGGGCCATGCCTCTCCTGCTCTGCTGTGCTGGGCCGGGCCCCTCCTGTGCTGGGCCGGGCCTCTCCTGCTCTGCTGTGCTGGGCCGGGCCCCACCTGCTCTCCTGTGCTAGGCCGGGCCCCTCCTGCTCTCCTGTGCTGGGCTGTGCCTCTCTTGTGCTGGGCCATGCCTCTCCTGCTCTCCTGTGCTGGGCCGGGCCCCTCCTGTGCTGGGCCGGGCCCCTCCTGTGCTGGGCCGGGCCCCTCCTGCTCTCCAGTGCTGGGCCGGGCCCCTCCTGCTCTCCTATGCTGGGCCGGGCCCCTCCTGCTCTCCTGTGCTGGGCCGGGCCCCTCCTGCTCTCCAGTGCTGGGCCGGGCCCCTCCTGCTCTCCTGTGCTGGGCTGTGCCTCTCTTGTGCTGGGCCATGCCTCTCCTGCTCTCCTGTGCTGGGCCGGGCCCCTCCTGTGCTGGGCCGGGCCCCTCCTGTGCTGGGCAGTGCCCCTCCTGTGCTGGGCCGGGCCCCTCCTGTGCTGGGCCGGGCCCCTCCTGTGCTGGGCCGGGCCCCTCCTGTGCTGGGCAGTTTGTGTGAATTCATTACAGGCTGCATCACGGGGTATTTGTGATGGCGAGGGTCTGTGACAAGCCTCTGTGCGGGAGGCAGTTTCTGTGGTAACCAGCCAGCAGGCACTTACAATATGTCCTCCAGTCTTGTACCAGTGGGCAGGAGGGGAAGGAGAGTCTTAACTACTTCAAGAGCTATGGAAACAGATTCTCTCAATTGGACTTTTACCCCAAAGCAAAAAATAAAACCTTTCCAAGGTCACAGCAACCTTAATAATATTATATAATAATAATAATCATAATAATAATATGTATACAACAGAAACATAGACTGTGTCACCGCCAGATAAGAACCTCCAGCCCAATATCTGAATACTTTCATTAGTCCCTGGCCTTATCTTATATCTAGAATAGTCTTATACCTTTCCCATGCATGCTTAAACTCCTTCACTGTATTAACCTCTACCACTTCTACTGGAAGACTATTCCATGTATCCACTACCCTCTCAGTAATGTAATACTGTCATTAGTCCCTGGCCTTATCTTATATCTAGGATAGCCTTATACCTATCCCATGAATGCTTAAACTCCTTCACTGTATTAACCTCTACCACTTCTACTGGAAGACTATTCCATACATCCACTACCCTCTCAGTAATGTAATACTTTAATTAGTCCCTGGCCTTATCTTATATCTAGGATAGCCTTATACCTATCCCACGCATGCTTAAACTCCTTCACTGTATTAACCTCCACCACTTCTACTGGAAGACTATTCCATGCATCCACTACCCTCTCAGTAAAGTAATACTTTCATTAGTCCCTGGCCTTATCTTATATCTAGGATAGCCTTATACCTATCCCATGCATGCTTAAACTCCTTCACTGTATTAACCTCTACCACTTCTACTGGAAGACTATTCCATGCATCCACTACCCTCTCAGTAATGTAATACTTTCATTAGTCCATGGCCTTATCTTATATCTAGGATAGCCTTATACCTATCCCATGCATACTTAAACTCCTTCACTGTATTAACCTCTACCACCTCTACTGGAAGACTATTCCATACATCCACTACCCTCTCAGTAATGTAATGCTTTCATTAGTCCCTGGCCTTATCTTATATCTAGGATAGCCTTATACCTATCCCATGCATGCTTAAACTCCTTCACTGTATTAACATCTACCACTTCTACTGGAAGACTATTCCATACATCCACTACCCTCTCAGTAATGTAATACTTTCATTAGTCTCTGACCTTATCTTATATCTAGGATAGCCTTATACCTATCCCATGCATGCTTAAACTCCTTCACTGTATTAACCTCTACCACTTCTACTGGAAGACTATTCCATGCACGCACTACCCTCTCAGTAATGTAATACTTTCATTAGTCCCTGGCCTTATCTTATATCTAGGATAGCCTTATACCTATCCCATGCATGCTTAAACTCCTTCACTGTATTAACCTCTACCACTTCTACTGGAAGACTATTCCATACATCCACTACCCTCTCAGTAATGTAATACTTTCATTAGTCCCTGGCCTTATCTTATATCTAGGATAGTCTTATACCTATCCCATGCATGCTTAAACTCCTTCACTGTATTAACCTCTACCACTTCTACTGGAAGACTATTCCATACATCCACTACCCTCTCAGTAAAGTAATACTTTCATTAGTCCCTGGCCTTATCTTATATCTAGGATAGCCTTATACCTATCCCATCCATGCTTAAACTCCTTCACTGTATTAACCTCTTACACTTCTACTGGCAGGCTATTCCATACATCCACTACCCTCTCAGTAAAGTAATACTTTAATTAGTCCCTGGCCTTATCTTATATCTAGGATAGCCTTATACCTATCCCACGCATGCTTAAACTCCTTCACTGTATTAACCTCCACCACTTCTACTGGAAGACTATTCCATGCATCCACTACCCTCTCAGTAAAGTAATACTTTCATTAGTCCCTGGCCTTATCTTATATCTAGGATAGCCTTATACCTATCCCATGCATGCTTAAACTCCTTCACTGTATTAACCTCTACCACTTCTACTGGAAGACTATTCCATGCATCCACTACCCTCTCAGTAATGTAATACTTTCATTAGTCCATGGCCTTATCTTATATCTTGGATAGCCTTATACCTATCCCATGGATGCTTAAACTCCTTCACTGTATTAACCTCTACCACCTCTACTGGAAGACTATTCCATACATCCACTACCCTCTCAGTAATGTAATGCTTTCATTAGTCCCTGGCCTTATCTTATATCTAGGATAGCCTTATACCTATCCCATGCATGCTTAAACTCCTTCACTGTATTAACGTCTACCACTTCTACTGGAAGACTATTCCATACATCCACTACCCTCTCAGTAATGTAATACTATCATTAGTCCCTGACCTTATCTTATATCTAGGATAGCCTTATACCTATCCCATGCATGCTTAAACCCCTTCACTGTATTAACCTCTACCACTTCTACTGGAAGACTATTCCATACATCCACTACCCTCTCAGTAATGTAATACTTTCATTAGTCCCTGGCCTTATCTTATATCTAGGATAGCCTTATACCTATCCCATGCATGCTTAAACTCCTTCACTGTATTAACCTCTACCACTTCTACTGGAAGACTATTCCATACATCCACTACCCTCTCAGTAATGTAATACTTTCATTAGTCCCTGGCCTTATCTTATATCTAGGATAGCCTTATACCTATCCCATGCATGCTTAAACTCCTTCACTGTATTAATCTCTACCACTTCTACTGGAAGACTATTCCATACATCCACTACCCTCTCAGTAAAGTAATACTTTCATTAGTCCCTGGCCTTATCTTATATCTAGGATAGCCTTATACCTATCCCACGCATGCTTAAACCCCTTCACTGTATTAACCTCTACCACTTCTACTGGAAGACTATTCCATACATCCACTACCCTCTCAGTAAAGTAATACTTTCATTAGTCCCTGACCTTATCTTATATCTAGGATAGCCTTATACCTATCCCATGCATGCTTAAACTCCTTCACTGTATTAACCTCTACCAATTCTACTGGAAGACTATTCCATGCATCCACTACCCTCTCAGTAAAGTAATACTTTCATTAGTCCCTGGCCTTATCTTATATCTAGGATAGCCTTATACCTATCCCACGCATGCTTAAACTCCTTCACTGTATTAACCTCTACCACTTCTACTGGAAGACTATTCCATACATCCACTACCCTCTCAGTAATGTAATACTTTCATTAGTCCCTGGCCTTATCTTATATCTAGGATAGCCTTATACCTATCCCATGCATGCTTAAACTCCTTCACTGTATTAACCTCTACCACTTCCTCTGGAAGACTATTCCATGCACCCACTACCCTCTCAGTAATGTAATACTATCATTAGTCTCTGACCTTATCTTATATCTAGGATAGCCTTATACCTATCCCATGCATGCTTAAACTCCTTCACTGTATTCACCTCTACCACTTCTACTGGAAGACTATTACATGCACCCACTACCCTCTCAGTAATGTAATACTTTCATTAGTCCCTGACCTTATCTTATATCTAGGATAGCCTTATACCTATCCCATGCATGCTTAAACTCCTTCACTGTATTAACCTCTACCACTTCTACTGGAAGACTATTCCATGCACCCACTACCCTCTCAGTAATGTAATACTGTCATTAGTCCCTGACCTTATCTTATATCTAGGATAGCCTTATACCTATCCCACGCATGCTTAAACTCCTTCACTGTATTAACCTCTACCAATTCTACTGGAAGACTATTCCATGCATCCACTACCCTCTCAGTAAAGTAATACTTTCATTAGTCCCTGGCCTTATCTTATATCTAGGATAGCCTTATACCTATCCCACGCATGCTTAAACTCCTTCACTGTATTAACCTCTACCACTTCTACTGGAAGACTATTCCATACATCCACTACCCTCTCAGTAATGTAATACTTTCATTAGTCCCTGGCCTTATCTTATATCTAGGATAGCCTTATACCTATCCCATGCATGCTTAAACTCCTTCACTGTATTAACCTCTACCACTTCTACTGGAAGACTATTCCATGCATCCACTACCCTCTCAGTAATGTAATACTTTCATTAGTCCCTGGCCTTATCTTATATCTAGGATAGCCTTATACCTATCCCATGCATGCTTAAACTCCTTCACTGTATTAACCTCTACCACTTCCTCTGGAAGACTATTCCATGCACCCACTACCCTCTCAGTAATGTAATACTATCATTAGTCTCTGACCTTATCTTATATCTAGGATAGCCTTATACCTATCCCATGCATGCTTAAACTCCTTCACTGTATTCACCTCTACCACTTCTACTGGAAGACTATTACATGCACCCACTACCCTCTCAGTAATGTAATACTTTCATTAGTCCCTGACCTTATCTTATATCTAGGATAGCCTTATACCTATCCCATGCATGCTTAAACTCCTTCACTGTATTAACCTCTACCACTTCTACTGGAAGACTATTCCATACATCCACTACCCTCTCAGTAATGTAATACTTTCATTAGTCCCTGGCCTTATCTTATATCTAGGATAGCCTTATACCTATCCCATGCATGCTTAAACTCCTTCACTGTATTAACCTCTACCACTTCTACTGGAAGACTATTCCATACATCCACTACCCTCTCAGTAATGTAATACTTTCATTAGTCCCTGGCCTTATCTTATATCTAGGATAGCCTTATACCTATCCCATGCATGCTTAAACTCCTTCACTGTATTAACCTCTACCACTTCTACTGGAAGACTATTCCATGCATCCACTACCCTCTCAGTAATGTAATACTTTCATTAGTCCCTGGCCTTATCTTATATCTAGGATAGCCTTATACCTATCCCATGCATGCTTAAACTCCTTCACTGTATTAACCTCTACCACTTCTACTGGAAGACTATTCCATACATCCACTACCCTCTCAGTAATGTAATACTTTCATTAGTCCCTGACCTTATCTTATATCTAGGATAGCCTTATACCTATCCCACGCATGCTTAAACTCCTTCACTGTATTAATCTCTACCACTTCTACTGGAAGACTATTCCATACATCCACTACCCTCTCAGTAATGTAATACTTTTATTAGTCCCTGTCCTTATCTTATATCTAGGATAGCCTTATACCTATCCCATGCATGCTTAAACTCCTTCACTGTATTAACCTCTACCACTTCTACTGGAAGACTATTCCATGCATCCACTACCCTCTCAGTAAAGTAATACTCTCATTAGTCCCTGGCCTTATCTTATATCTAGGATAGCCTTATACCTATCCCATGCATGCATAAACTCCTTCACTGTATTAACCTCTACCACTTCTACTGGAAGGCTATTCCATACATCCACTACCCTCTCAGTAATGTAATACTATCATTAGTCCCTGGCCTTATCTTATATCTAGGATAGCCTTATACCTATCCCATGCATGCTTAAACTGCTTCACTGTATTAACCTCTACCACTTCTACTGGAAGACTATTCCATACATCCACTACCCTCTCAGTAATGTAATACTTTCATTAGTCCCTGGCCTTATCTTATATCTAGGATAGCCTTATACCTATCCCATGCATGCTTAAACTCCTTCACTGTATTAATCTCTACCACTTCTACTGGAAGACTATTCCATACATCCACTACCCTCTCAGTAATGTAATACTTTTATTAGTCCCTGTCCTTATCTTATATCTAGGATAGCCTTATACCTATCCCATGCATGCTTAAACTCCTTCACTGTATTAACCTCTACCACTTCTACTGGAAGACTATTCCATGCATCCACTACCCTCTCAGTAAAGTAATACTTTCATTAGTCCCTGGCCTTATCTTATATCTAGGGTAGCCTTATACCTATCCCACGCATGCTTAAACTCCTTCACTGTATTAACCTCTACCACTTCTACTGGAAGACTATTCCATGCATCCACTACCCTCTCAGTAAAGTAATCCTTTCATTAGTCCCTGACCTTATCTTATATCTAGGATAGCCTTATACCTATCCCACGCATGCTTACACTCCTTCACTGTATTAACCTCTACCACTTCTACTGGAAGGCCACTCACGCACACACAGCCACTCACACACACACACACACACACACACACACACACACACACACAGCCACTCACGCACACACAGCCACTCACGCACACACAGCCACTCACGCACACACAGCCACTCACGCACACGAGTGTAACAAACACATGGGATTTCTGCAGAGCATCGCCATTTAACCCCGTGATTGCCAGCCGGGAACATATTGTTTTTACACAGAGTGTGATGCTCTGCAATGAGGGGAGAAGTTTTGAGCCGTTAAATACTAGCATTTAAGAGAAATGGGCCAATGGATGAAATAGTCATTGAACCGCACACAGACCCCAGCGAGAGATCAGACCGTCCTAAAGCCCCCCCATCGATGCTGTAAAGCTTGGGTAGCTCCGGAGGCCAGGATTCCCTAGAGATCTCACCTTCCTACCCATCCCTGACCTAGTGGCCCAGGGGCTAAGCCACAAGCAATCTGCTCTGTATGATGTATAAGCAGGTTCTGCCTGGGATTATCGACTGACAAGGCGGAGTGCGACTCGGGCCAGATGTCAGGATTGATAGCCCTTTCAGCTGTGTAATCACTGCCTCGCTGACAGACAGCTTTATCAGGACTGGTCGGTGACTCTGCAGCCGCTTCTGGGCTCATACGTGTGACATGCAAGCTTCTGTGCTCATACGTGTGACATGCAAGCTTCTGTGCTCGTACGTGTGACATGCAAGCTTCTGTGCTCGTACGTGTGACATGCAAGCTTCTGTGCTCGTACGTGTGACATGCAAGCTTCTGTGCTCATACGCGGGACATGCAAGCTTCTGTGCTCATACGCGGGACATGCAAGCTTCTGTGCTCGTACGCGGGACATGCAAGCTTCTGTGCTCGTACGCGGGACATGCAAGCTTCTGTGCTCGTACGTGTGACATGCAAGCTTCTGTGCTCGTACGTGTGACATGCAAGCTTCTGTGCTCGTACGTGTGACATGCAAGCTTCTGTGCTCGTACGTGTGACATGCAAGCTTCTGTGCTCGTACGTGTGACATGCAAGCTTCTGTGCTCGTACGTGTGACATGCAAGCTTCTGTGCTCGTACGTGTGACATGCAAGCTTCTGTGCTCGTACGTGTGACATGCAAGCTTCTGTGCTCGTACGTGTGACATGCAAGCTTCTGTGCTCGTACGTGGGACATGCAAGCTTCTGTGCTCATACGCGGGACATGCAAGCTTCTGTGCTCGTACGTGTGACATGCAAGCTTCTGTGCTCGTACGTGTGACATGCAAGCTTCTGTGCTCGTACGTGTGACATGCAAGCTTCTGTGCTCATACGCGGGACATGCAAGCGTCTGTGCTCATACGTGGGACATGCAAGCTTCTGTGCTCATCCGCGGGACATGCAAGCTTCTGTGCTCATACGCGGGACATGCACCTGGATGGCTCTGCAGGATTTATTTTTGGAGAAGAAGCTGACTGTGCTGGGGAAGGTTAATCCCCCTCTCATAATGAATGGGGGCACCGGACGCCTCCAGCATCACAAATATTAATTAGAACAACTCATTCTGCTCTAATTATTAGGTTTATTAACACGACTAAGGAAGTCATTACAGTGCACAGCGCCTGGGTGAGGCTGGCAGTCTGGGTAAAGGAGGCTTTGTGTAGATGATCACTCCTGCAGCTGCTAGATTAGATTGTCAGCTCTTGTTCAGGACACAACTTTTAGATTTGTGACCCAAGATTTGCCCGATTATATAATAATACATTCCAGCAGTGATCTGTAACCTGCTACACACATTGCACAAAGAGAAAGAGACTAAAGTGCATCAAGTCTATGGGGAAATAAATAATTCCATCCCCCATTTGTGTCATTAATCAGGAGGCGAGCAAGAGACACCCAATGATGCCGGCTGCCCACCCTGCACAAGAGTACCTAATTAACCCATCAGCTGCCAAGCAATGCACAGCAGCTCTGGAGAGGGAGAGTATATCCATTACTCACGGAGATGAATCATTCGGAGCAGTGAGGAGGACAGACCTTGTAGAGGAATTAATGAGAAATCTGGCAAGGGGGGGGGGGGGGGGACGGACGACAAAGTTATTGGGGATAAAGATCCTGGAAGGGGTTAATAAGCTGCCATTTATCCAATGAATTATAATATCACGAGGATCCAAATCGTCCTCATCACCACTGCCTGACCCCAGTCTCACAGACACAGGGACTTTCCAAGGAATCTGCACCCAGGAAACACCTGAGATCTCTGTCTAATACCCAGAGCTTAGAGATCATTATACACAGTAACCAGCATTTACACACTCCAAGCAGTGACTTCTGGGACTGGATTACAACTGCATAGACCACTGCACCCAAATCACACTGCACTACATATCACTGCACAGCTCTGCAAACCAGTGCATATACCTTCTTATAACACTGTATATCACTTTATAGACTGGTATAATCGCTTTATACACCTGTATCACACTGCATGGCACTGCACATTGCTTAGTAGACCTTGACACACTGCATGACACTGCGCATTGCTTTATAAACCCATATCACACTGCATGGCACTGCACATTGCTTTATAAACCCATATCACACTGCATGGCACTGCACATTGCTTTATAAACCCATATCACACTGCATGGCACTGCACATTGCTTTATAAACCCATATCACACTGCATGGCACTGCACTTTGCTTTACAAACCTATATCACACTGCGTGGCACAGCACATTGCTTTATAAACCCATACCACACTGCATGGCACTGCACATTGCTTTACAGACCTTATCGCACTGCATGGCACTGCACATTGCTTTATAAACCCATATCATACTGCATGGCACTGCATATTGCTTTAGAAACCCATATCACACTGCGTGGCACTGCACATTGCTTTATAAACCCATATAGCACTGCGTGGCACTGCACATTGCTTTAGAAACCCATATCGCACTGCATTGCACTGCACATTGCTTTAGAAACCCATATCGCACTGCGTGGCACTGCACATTGCTTTAGAAACCCATATCACACTGCATGGCACTGCACATTGCTTTATAAACCCATATCACACTGCATGGCACAGCACATTGCTTTACAGACCATATCACACTGCATGGCCCTGCACATTGCTTTAGAAACCCATATCACACTGCATGGCACTGCACATTGCTTTATAAACCCATATCACACTAAGTTGCACTGCACTTTGCTTTACAAACCCATATCACACTGCGTGGCACAGCACATTGCTTTATAAACCCATATCACACTGCGTGGCACAGCACATTGCTTTATAAACCCATACCACACTGCATGGCACTGAACATTGCTTTACAGACCTTATCGCACTGCATGGCACTGAACATTGCTTTACAGACCTTATCACACTGCATGGCACTGCACATTGCTTTATAAACCCATATCATACTGCATGACACTGCCCATTGCTTTAGAAACCCATATCACACTGCATGGCACTGCACATTGCTTTAGAAACCCATATCACACTGCGTGGCACTGCACATTGCTTTAGAAACCCATATCACACTGCATGGCACTGCACATTGCTTTAGAAACCCATATCACACTGCGTGGCACTGCACATTGCTTTATAAACCCATATTGCACTGCGTTGCACTGCACATTGCTTTAGAAAGCCATATCGCACTGCGTGGCACTGCACAGTGCTTTAGAAACCCATATCACACTGCATGGTACTGCACGTTGCTTTACAGACCATATCACACTGAATGGCACTGCACATTGCTTTATAAACCCATATCACACTGCATGGCACAGCACATTGCTTTATAAACCCATATCACACTGCGTGGCACTGCACATTGATTTATAAACCCATATCACACTGCGTGGCACTACACATTGCTTTATAAACCCATATCACACTGCGTGGCACTACACATTGCTTTATAAACCCATATCACACTGCGTGGCACTGCACATTGCTTTATAAACCCATATCACACTGCGTGGCACTACACATTGCTTTATAAACCCATATCACACTGCGTGGCACTGCACCTTCCTGTATTCCTAAGTTTAAAGTGAGTGTCTAACTCCTGGCAGTAGGTGTAATAGAGAACAACTCAGTGATTTCCAATTCATAATCATACAGATACAATACATAGTGAGGTGTAATAAACAGGCAGGTGTAATGTATATAGGCAGGCCATCTGTAATACACAGATTATTTTCTCCAGATACAATGTACACAGCATATAACCAACAACAAAGTATATTGGACACCAAATTGGAATGCCAATGGTGTCTGCTGCCACCCCCCCCCCAAGGTGCAGGGTGTCTGCCCCGTCCCCCAGGTGCAGGGTGTCTGCCCCGTCCCCCAGGTGCAGGGTGTCTGCCCCCGTCCCCCAGGTGCAGGGTGTCTGCGCCACCCCCCCGTCCCCCAGGTGCAGGGTGTCTGCCCCCCCGTCCCCCAGGTGCAGGGTGTCTGCCCCCCCCCCCGTCCCCCAGGTGCAGGGTGTCTGCCCCCCCCCCCCCGTCCCCCAGGTGCAGGGTGTCTGCCCCCCCCCCCCGTCCCCCAGGTGCAGGGTGTCTGCCCCCCCGTCCCCCAGGTGCAGGGTGTCTGCCCCCCCCCCCCGTCCCCCAGGTGCAGGGTGTCTGCCCCCCCGTCCCCGTCCCCCAGGTGCAGGGTGTCTGCCCCCCCCCCCCGTCCCCCAGGTGCAGGGTGTGTGCCCCCCACCCCCCGTCCCCCAGGTGCAGGGTGTCTGCCCCCCCCGTCCCCCAGGTACAGGGTGTCTGCCCCCCCGTCCCCCAGGTGCAGGGTGTCTGCTGCCCCGGTCCCTGTCCCCCAGTTGTAGGGTGTCTGCCCCCCTTCTCCCCCAGGTGAAGGGTGTCTGCCCCCCTTCTCCCCCAGGTGTAGGGTGTCTGCCCCCCTTCTCCCCCAGGTGTAGGGTGTCTGCCCCCCTTCTCCCCCAGGTGTAGGGTGTCTGCCCCCCTTCTCCCCCAGGTGTAGGGTGTGTGGCCCCCAGGAGCCCTTACCCTGGATGTGCTGGTTGATGACGCTCTCCAGCCGCTCCAGCCGGTGTATGATGCCGAGCGTGTCCCCGTCGGGTGGGGGTCCCTGCCTGTCCCCGGTTGGGGGTCCCTGGACCCGGACATAGACCCCGGCCATGTAGTTAGTGACCCAGCCCACGTACAGCAGACACAGCACGTTACTCATGCCGCTCAGGATCACGCAGGTGGACACCAGGGGCTTGGCTTTGCGGGAACAGCCCATGCTGGGGGGTCCCGGGGAGAGAGCGAACTTCGCGGCCGCTTCTCATCGCACTGAGCTCGGCTGCAGCCTGCGGGAGAGACCGGCCAGCCCGGGACAACCGTCTCAACCAATGGGGAGTCGAGGGAACGGACAAGCAGCCAATAGGAGAACAGAGGGGGCGGGATCAGCGCACGGGAGAAAAGACCTGCGCTCACTGGCTCTCACGACAATCCAGAGACTGATACAATGTATATTATTACATGAGAGGCTGATACAATGTATATTATTACATGAGAGGTTGATACAATGTATATTATTACATGAGAGGCTGATACAATGTATATTATTACATGACAGACTGATACAATGTATATTATTACATGAGAGACTGATACAATGTATATTATTACATGAGAGGCTGATACAATGTATATTATTACATGAGAGACTGATACAATGTATATTATTACATGAGAGGCTGATACAATGTATATTATTACATGAGAGGCTGATACAATGTATATTATTACATGACAGACTGATACAATGTATATTATTACATGAGAGGCTGATACAATGTATATTATTACATGACAGACTGATACAATGTATATTATTACATGAGAGACTGATACAATGTATATTATTACATGAGAGGCTGATACAATGTATATTATTACATGAGAGGCTGATACAATGTATATTATTACATGAGAGACTGATACAATGTATATTATTACATGAGAGGCTGATACAATGTATATTATTACATGACAGACTGATACAATGTATCTTATTATATGAGAGGCTGATACAATGTATATTATTACATGAGAGACTGATACAATGTATATTATTACATTAGAGACTGATACAATGTATATTTTACATGAGAGGCTGATACAATGTATATTATTACATTACAGACTGATACACTGTATATTATTATATGAGAGGCTGATACAATGTATATTATTACATGAGAGACTGATACAATGTATATTATTACATTACAGACTGATACAATGTATATTTTACATGAGAGGCTGATACAATGTATATTTTACATGAGAGGCTGATACAATGTATATTATTACATGAGAGGCTGATACAATGTATATTATCACATGACAGACTGATACAATGTATATTATTACATGACAGACTGATACAATGTATATTATTACATGAGAGGCTTATACAATGTATATTATTTCATGTGCGACTGATACAATGTATATTATTACATGAGAGGCTGATACAATGTATATTATTACATGAGAGGCTGATACAATGTATATTATTACATGACAGACTGATACAATGTATCTTATTACATGAGAGGCTGATACAATGTATATTATTACATGAAAGACTGATACAATGTATAGTATCACATGAGAGGCTGATATAATGTATATTATTACATGAAAGGCTGATACAATGTATATTATCACATGACAGACTGATACAATGTATATTATTACATGAAAGACTGATACAATGTATATTATTACATGAGAGGCTGATACAATGTAAATTATCACATGAGACTAATACAATGTATATTATTACATGAGAGGCTGATACAATGTGTATTATCACATGACAGACTGATACACTTTATATTATTACATGACAGGCTGATACCATGTATATTATTATATTACAGACTGATACAATGTATATTATCACATGACAGACTAATTCAATGTATATTATCACATGATAGACTGATACAATGTATATTATTACATGACAGACTGATCCAATGTATATTATTACATTAGGTGCTGATACAGTGTATATAATTACATGACAGACTGATACAGTGTATATTATTACATGACAGACTGATACAGTGTATATTATTACATGACAAACTGATACAGTGTATATTATTACATGACAGACTGATACAATGTATATTATTACTTGACAGATTGATATAGTGTATATTATCACATGTTGATAATAGTTGAGTGACAGGTGAGTTATCAGGTTACAGGTAGTTGAATTACAGGTGAGTTATAAGGTTACAGGTATCTGAGTGTAAGGTGAGTTATTAGGTTACAGGTATCTGAGTGACAGGTGAGTTACTAGGTTACAGGTATCTGAGTGACAGGTGAGTTATTAGGTTACAGGTATCTGAGTGACAGGTGAGTTACTAGGTTACAGGTATCTGAGTGACAGGTGAGTTATTAGGTTACAGGTATCTGAGTGACAGGTGAGTTATTAGGTTACAGGTATCTGAGTGACAGGTGAGTTACTAGGTTACAGGTATCTGAGTGACAGGTGAGTTATTAGGTTACAGGTATCTGAGTGACAGGTGAGTTACTAGGTTTACAGGTATCTGAGTGACAGGTGAGTTATTAGGTTACAGGTATCTGAGTGACAGGTGAGTTACTAGGTTTACAGGTATCTGAGTGACAGGTGAGTTATTAGGTTACAGGTATCTGAGTGACAGGTGAGTTACTAGGTTACAGGTATCTGAGTGACAGGTGAGTTACTAAGTTACAGGTATCTGAGTGACAGGTGAGTTACTAGGTTACAGGTATCTGAGTGACAGGTGAGTTACTAGGTTACAGGTATCTGAGTGACAGGTGAGTTACTAGGTTACAGGTATTTGAGTGACAGGTGAGTTACTAGGTTACAGGTATCTGAGTGACAGGTGAGTTACTAGGTTACAGGTATCTGAGTGACAGGTGAGTTATTAGGTTACAGGTATCTGAGTGGGGCTTCGTCTATAGACTGTCTAGTACAGCCGTGCATGAGAGGTTATCTGACTCTGCACCTCTGTCCCGGGCTATGTGTACAGACTGTCTAGTACAGCTGTGTATGAGAGGTTATCTGACTCTGCACCTCTGTCCCAGGCTATGTGTATAGACTGTCTAGTACAGCCGTGCATGAGAGGTTATCTGACTCTGCACCTCTGTCCTGGGCTATGTGTATAGACTGTCTAGTACAGCCGTGCATGAGAGGTTATCTGACTCTGCACCTCTGTCCTGGGCTATGTGTATAGACTGTCTAGTACAGCCGTGCATGAGAGGTTATCTGACTCTGCACCTCTGTCCCGGGCTATGTGTATAGACTGTCTAGTACAGCTGTGCATGAGAGGTTATCTGACTCTGCACCTCTTTCCCGGGCTATGTGTACAGACTGTCTAGTACAGCTGTGCATGAGAGGTTATCTGACTCTGCTCCTCTGTCCCAGGCTATGTGTATAGACTGTCTAGTACAGCCGTGCATGAGAGGTTATCTGGCTCTGCACCTCTGTCCTGGGCTATGTGTATAGACTGTCTAGTACAGCCGTGCATGAGAGGTTATCTGACTCTGCACCTCTGTCCCAGGATATGTGTATAGACTGTCTAGTACAGCTGTGCATGAGAGGTTATCTGACTCTGCACCTCTGTCCTGGGCTATGTGTACAGACTGTCTAGTACAGCTGTGCATGAGAGGTTATCTGACTCTGCACCTCTGTCCTGGGCTATGTGTATAGACTGTCTAGTACAGCTGTGCATGAGAGGTTATCTGACTCTGCACCTCTGTCCTGGGCTATGTGTATAGACTGTCTAGTACAGCTGTGCATGAGAGGTTATCTGACTCTGCACCTCTGTCCCGGGCTATGTGTACAGACTGTCTAGTACAGCCGTGCATGAGAGGTTATCTGACTCTGCACCTCTGTCCCAGGCTATGTGTACAGACTGTCTAGTACAGCTGTGCATGAGAGGTTATCTGACTCTGCACCTCTGTCCCATGCTATGTGTATAGACTGTCTAGTACAGCCGTGCATGAGAGGTTATCTGACTCTGCACCTCTGTCCCAGGCTATGTGTATAGACTGTCTAGTACAGCCGTGCATGAGAGGTTATCTGACTCTGCACCTCTGTCCTGGGCTATGTGTATAGACTGTCTAGTACAGCTGTGCATGAGAGGTTATCTGACTCTGCTCCTCTGTCCTGGGCTATGTGTATAGACTGCCTAGTACAGCCGTGCATGAGAGGTTATCTGACTCTGCACCTCTGTCCCGAGCTATGTGTATAGACTGTCTAGTACAGCTGTGCATGAGAGGTTATCTGACTCTGCACCTCTGTCCTGTGCTATGTGTACAGACTGTCTAGTACAGCTGTGCATGAGAGGTTATCTGACTCTGCACCTCTTTCCCGGGCTATGTGTACAGACTGTCTAGTACAGCTGTGCATGAGAGGTTATCTGACTCTGCTCCTCTGTCCCAGGCTATGTGTATAGACTGTCTAGTACAGCCGTGCATGAGAGGTTATCTGGCTCTGCACCTCTGTCCTGGGCTATGTGTATAGACTGTCTAGTACAGCCGTGCATGAGAGGTTATCTGACTCTGCACCTCTGTCCCAGGATATGTGTATAGACTGTCTAGTACAGCTGTGCATGAGAGGTTATCTGACTCTGCACCTCTGTCCTGGGCTATGTGTACAGACTGTCTAGTACAGCTGTGCATGAGAGGTTATCTGACTCTGCACCTCTGTCCCAGGATATGTGTATAGACTGTCTAGTACAGCTGTGCATGAGAGGTTATCTGACTCTGCACCTCTGTCCCGGGCTATGTGTATAGACTGTCTAGTACAGCCGTGCATGAGAGGTTATCTGACTCTGCACCTCTGTCCTGGGCTATGTGTATAGACTGTCTAGTACAGCTGTGCATGAGAGGTTATCTGACTCTGCACCTCTGTCCCAGGCTATGTGTATAGACTGTCTAGTACAGCTGTGCATGAGAGGTTATCTGACTCTGCACCTCTGTCCTGGGCTATGTGTATAGACTGTCTAGTACAGCTGTGCATGAGAGGTTATCTGACTCTGCACCTCTGTCCTGGGCTATGTGTATAGACTGTCTAGTACAGCTGTGCATGAGAGGTTATCTGACTCTGCACCTCTGTCCCGGGCTATGTGTACAGACTGTCTAGTACAGCTGTGCATGAGAGGTTATCTGACTCTGCACCTCTGTCCTGGGCTATGTGTATAGACTGTCTAGTACAGCTGTGTATGAGAGGTTATCTGACTCTGCACCTCTGTCCTGGGCTATGTGTACAGACTGTCTAGTACAGCCGTGCATGAGAGGTTATCTGACTCTGCACCTCTGTCCTGGGCTATGTGTATAGACTGTCTAGTACAGCCGTGCATGAGAGGTTATCTGACTCTGCACCTCTGTCCCAGGCTATGTGTATAGACTGTCTAGTACAGCCGTGCATGAGAGGTTATCTGACTCTGCACCTCTGTCCTGGGCTATGTGTATAGACTGTCTAGTACAGCTGTGCATGAGAGGTTATCTGACTGCACCTCTGTCCCAGGCTATGTGTACAGACTGTCTAGTACAGCCGTGCATGAGAGGTTATCTGACTCTGCACCTCTGTCCCAGGCTATGTGTATAGACTGTCTAGTACAGCCGTGCATGAGAGGTTATCTGACTCTGCTCCTCTGTCCCAGGCTATGTGTACAGACTGTCTAGTACAGCCGTGCATGAGAGGTTATCTGACTCTGCACCTCTGTCCTGGGCTATGTGTATAGACTGTCTAGTACAGCCGTGCATGAGAGGTTATCTGACTCTGCACCTCTGTCCCGGGCTATGTGTATAGACTGTCTAGTACAGCCGTGCATGAGAGGTTATCTGACTCTGCTCCTCTGTCCCATGCTATGTGTATAGACTGTCTAGTACAGCCGTGCATGAGAGGTTATCTGACTCTGCACCTCTGTCCTGGGCTATGTGTATAGACTGTCTAGTACAGCCGTGTATGAGAGGTTATCTGACTCTGCTCCTCTGTCCCGGGCTATGTGTATAGACTGTCTAGTACAGCTGTGCATGAGAGGTTATCTGACTCTGCACCTCTGTCCCGGGCTATGTGTATAGACTGTCTAGTACAGCCGTGCATGAGAGGTTATCTGACTCTGCACCTCTGTCCTGGGCTATGTGTACAGACTGTCTAGTACAGCCGTGCATGAGAGGTTATCTGACTCTGCACCTCTGTCCTGGGCTATGTGTATAGACTGTCTAGTACAGCTGTGCATGAGAGGTTATCTGACTCTGCACCTCTGTCCCGGGCTATGTGTACAGACTGTCTAGTACAGCTGTGCATGAGAGGTTATCTGACTCTGCACCTCTGTCCCAGGATATGTGTATAGACTGTCTAGTACAGCTGTGCATGAGAGGTTATCTGACTCTGCACCTCTGTCCCGGGCTATGTGTATAGACTGTCTAGTACAGCTGTGCATGAGAGGTTATCTGACTCTGCACCTCTGTCCTGGGCTATGTGTATAGACTGTCTAGTACAGCCGTGCATGAGAGGTTATCTGACTCTGCACCTCTGTCCTGGGCTATGTGTACAGACTGTCTAGTACAGCTGTACATGAGAGGTTATCTGACTCTGCACCTCTGTCCTGGGTTATGTGTATAGAATGTCTAGTACAGCCGTGCATGAGAGGTTATCTGACTCTGCACCTCTGTCCTGGGCTATGTGTATAGACTGTCTAGTACAGCTGTGCATGAGTGGTTATCTGACTCTGCACCTCTGTCCCGGGCTATGTGTACAGACTGTCTAGTACAGCCGTGCATGAGAGGTTATCTGACTCTGCACCTCTGTCCTGGGCTATGTGTACAGACTGTCTAGTACAGCTGTGCATGAGAGGTTATCTGACTCTGCACCTCTGTCCCAGGCTATGTGTATAGACTGTCTAGTACAGCCGTGCATGAGAGGTTATCTGACTCTGCACCTCTGTCCCAGGCTATGTGTATAGACTGTCTAGTACAGCCGTGCATGAGAGGTTATCTGACTCTGTACCTCTGTCCCAGGCTATGTGTAAAGACTGTCTAGTACAGCTGTGTATGAGAGGTTATCTGACTCTGCACCTCTGTCCTGGGCTATGTGTGTAGACTGTCTAGTACAGCCGTGCATGAGAGGTTATCTGACTCTGCACCTCTGTCCCGGGCTATGTGTATAGACTGTCTAGTACAGCTGTGCATGAGAGGTTATCTGACTCTGCACCTCTGTCCCAGGCTATGTGTACAGACTGTCTAGTACAGCTGTGCATGAGAGGTTATCTGACTCTGCACCTCTGTCCTGGGCTATGTGTATAGACTGTCTAGTACAGCTGTGCATGAGAGGTTATCTGACTCTGCACCTCTGTCCCGGGCTATGTGTACAGACTGTCTAATACAGCCATGCATGAGAGGTTATCTGACTCTGCTCCTCTGTCCTGGGCTATGTGTATAGACTGTCTAGTACAGCCGTGCATGAGAGGTTATCTGACTCTGCACCTCTGTCCTGGGCTATGTGTATAGACTGTCTAGTACAGCTGTGCATGAGAGGTTATCTGACTCTGCTCCTCTGTCCCAGGCTATGTGTATAGACTGTCTAGTACAGCTGTGCATGAGAGGTTATCTGACTCTGCACCTCTGTCCTGGGCTATGTGTATAGACTGTCTAGTACAGCTGTGCATGAGAGGTTATCTGACTCTGCACCTCTGTCCCTGGGCTATGTGTACAGACTGTCTAGTACAGCCGTGCATGAGAGGTTATCTGACTCTGCACCTCTGTCCCGGGCTATGTGTATAGACTGTCTAGTACAGCCGTGCATGAGAGGTTATATGACTCTGCACCTCTGTCCTGGGCTATGTGTACAGACTGTCTAGTACAGCTGTGCATGAGAGGTTATCTGACTCTGCACCTCTGTCCTGGGCTATGTGTATAGACTGTCTAGTACAGCCGTGCATGAGAGGTTATCTGACTCTGCACCTCTGTCCTGGGCTATGTGTACAGACTGTCTAGTACAGCCGTGCATGAGAGGTTATCTGACTCTGCACCTCTGTCCTGGGCTATGTGTACAGACTGTCTAGTACAGCCGTGCATGAGAGGTTATCTGACTCTGCACCTCTGTCCCGGGCTATGTGTATAGACTGTCTAGTACAGCTGTGCATGAGAGGTTATCTGACTCTGCACCTCTGTCCCAGGCTATGTGTATAGACTGTCTAGTACAGCTGTGCATGAGAGGTTATCTGACTCTGCACCTCTGTCCCAAGCTATGTATATAGACTGTCTAGTACAGCTGTGCATGAGAGGTTATCTGACTCTGCACCTCTGTCCTGGGCTATGTGTATAGACTGTCTAGTACAGCCGTGCATGAGAGGTTATCTGACTCTGCGCCTCTGTCCCGGGCTATGTGTACAGACTGTCTAGTACAGCTGTGCATGAGAGGTTATCTGACTCTGCACCTCTGTCCCAGGCTATGTGTATAGACTGTCTAGTACAGCTGTGCATGAGAGGTTATCTGACTCTGCACCTCTGTCCCAGGCTATGTGTATAGACTGTCTAGTACAGCCGTGCATGAGAGGTTATCTGACTCTGCACCTCTGTCCCAGGCTATGTGTATAGACTGTCTAGTACAGCTGTGCATGAGAGGTTATCTGACTCTGCACCTCTGTCCCTGGGCTATGTGTATAGACTGTCTAGTACAGCTGTGCATGAGAGGTTATCTGACTCTGCACCTCTGTCCTGGGCTATGTGTATAGACTGTCTAGTACAGCCGTGCATGAGAGGTTATCTGACTCTGCACCTCTGTCCCGGGCTATGTGTATAGACTGTCTAGTACAGCTGTACATGAGAGGTTATCTGACTCTGCACCTCTGTCCTGGGCTATGTGTATAGACTGTCTAGTACAGCTGTGCATGAGAGGTTATCTGACTCTGCACCTCTGTCCTGGGCTATGTGTATAGACTGTCTAGTACAGCTGTGCATGAGAGGTTATCTGACTCTGCGCCCCTGTCCTGGGCTATGTGTACAGACTGTCTAGTACAGCTGTGCATGAGAGGTTATCTGACTCTGCTCCTCTGTCCCGGGCTATGTGTATAGACTGTCTAGTACAGCTGTGCATGAGAGGTTATCTGACTCTGCACCTCTGTCCCGTGCTATGTGTATAGACTGTCTAGTACAGCCGTGCATGAGAGGTTATCTGACTCTGCTCCTCTGTCCCAGGCTATGTGTATAGACTGTCTAGTACAGCCGTGCATGAGAGGTTATCTGACTCTGCACCTCTGTCCCAGGCTATGTGTATAGACTGTCTAGTACAGCCGTGCATGAGAGGTTATCTGACTCTGCACCTCTGTCCCGGGCTATGTGTATAGACTGTCTAGTACAGCTGTGCATGAGAGGTTATCTGACTCTGCACCTCTGTCCCGGGCTATGTGTATAGACTGTCTAGTACAGCCGTGCATGAGAGGTTATCTGACTCTGCACCTCTGTCCCGGGCTATGTGTATAGACTGTCTAGTACAGCCGTGCATGAGAGGTTATCTGACTCTGCACCTCTGTCCCTGGCTATGTGTATAGACTGTCTAGTACAGCTGTGCATGAGAGGTTATCTGACTCTGCACCTCTGTCCTGGGCTATGTGTATAGACTGTCTAGTACAGCCGTGCATGAGAGGTTATCTGACTCTGCACCTCTGTCCCTGGCTATGTGTATAGACTGTCTAGTACAGCCGTGCATGAGAGGTTATCTGACTCTGCACCTCTGTCCTGGGCTATGTGTATAGACTGTCTAGTACAGCTGTGCATGAGAGGTTATCTGACTCTGCCCCTCTGTCCTGGGCTATGTGTATAGACTGTCTAGTACAGCTGTGCATGAGAGGTTATCTGACTCTGCCCCTCTGTCCTGGGCTATGTGTATAGACTGTCTAGTACAGCTGTGCATGAGAGGTTATCTGACTCTGCACCTCTGTCCCGGGCTATGTGTACACACTGTCTAGTACAGCTGTGCATGAGAGGTTATCTGACTCTGCACCTCTGTCCTGGGCTATGTGTATAGACTGTCTAGTACAGCTGTGCATGAGAGGTTATCTGACTCTGCACCTCTGTCCTGGGCTATGTGTATAGACTGTCTAGTACAGCCGTGCATGAGAGGTTATCTGACTCTTCACCTCTGTCCCAGGCTATGTGTATAGACTGTCTAGTACAGCTGTGCATGAGAGGTTATCTGACTCTGCACCTCTGTCCCGGGCTATGTGTATAGACTGTCTAGTACAGCTGTGCATGAGAGGTTATCTGACTCTGCACCTCTGTCCCTGGGCTATGTGTATAGACTGTCTAGTACAGCCGTGCATGAGAGGTTATCTGACTCTGCACCTCTGTCCCTGGGCTATGTGTATAGACTGTCTAGTACAGCTGTGCATGAGAGGTTATCTGACTCTGCACCTCTGTCCCGGGCTATGTGTACAGACTGTCTATTACAGCTGTGCATGAGAGGTTATCTGACTCTGCACCTCTGTCCCGGGCTATGTGTATAGACTGTCTAGTACAGCTGTGCATGAGAGGTTATCTGACTCTGCACCTCTGTCCCAGGCTATGTGTATAGACTGTCTAGTACAGCTGTGCATGAGAGGTTATCTGACTCTGCACCTCTGTCCCGGGCTATGTGTATAGACTGTCTAGTACAGCCGTGCATGAGAGGTTATCTGACTCTGCACCTCTGTCCTGGGCTATGTGTATAGACTGTCTAGTACAGCTGTACATTAGAGGTTATCTGACTCTGCACCTCTGTCCTGGGCTATGTGTATAGACTGTCTAGTACAGCTGTGCATGAGAGGTTATCTGACTCTGCACCTCTGTCCCAGGCTATGTGTATAGACTGTCTAGTACAGCCGTGCATGTGAGGTTATCTGACTCTGCACCTCTGTCCCGGGCTATGTGTATAGACTGTCTAGTACAGCTGTGCATGAGAGGTTATCTGACTCTGCACCTCTGTCCCGGGCTATGTGTATAGACTGTCTAGTACAGCTGTGCATGAGTGGTTATCTGACTCTGCACCTCTGTCCCGGGCTATGTGTACAGGCTGTCTAGTACAGCTGTGCATGAGAGGTTATCTGACTCTGCACCTCTGTCCTGGGCTATGTGTATAGACTGTCTAGTACAGCTGTGCATGAGAAGTTATCTGACTCTGCACCTCTGTCCTGGGCTATGTGTATAGACTGTCTAGTACAGCTGTGCATGAGAGGTTATCTGACTCTGCACCTCTGTCCCTGGGCTATGTGTATTGACTGTCTAGTACAGCCGTGCATGAGAGGTTATCTGACTCTGCACCTCTGTCCCTGGGCTATGTGTATAGACTGTCTAGTACAGCTGTGCATGAGAGGTTATCTGACTCTGCACCTCTGTCCCGGGCTATGTGTATAGACTGTCTAGTACAGCTGTGCATGAGAGGTTATCTGACTCTGCACCTCTGTCCTGGGCTATGTGTATAGACTGTCTAGTACAGCTGTGCATGAGAGGTTATCTGACTCTGCACCTCTGTCCCGGGCTATGTGTACAGACTGTCTAGTACAGCGTGCATGAGAGGTTATCTGACTCTGCACCTCTGTCCCTGGGCTATGTGTATAGACTGTCTAGTACAGCCGTGCATGAGAGGTTATCTGACTCTGCACCTCTGTCCCGGGCTATGTGTATAGACTGTCTAGTACAGCTGTGCATGAGAGGTTATCTGACTGCACCTCTGTCCCAGGCTATGTGTATAGACTGTCTAGTACAGCCGTGCATGAGAGGTTATCTGACTCTGCACCTCTGTCCCGGGCTATGTGTATAGACTGTCTAGTACAGCTGTGCATGAGAGGTTATCTGACTGCACCTCTGTCCTGGGCTATGTATATAGACTGTCTAGTACAGCTGTGCATGAGAGGTTATCTGACTCTGCACCTCTGTCCCAGGCTATGTGTATAGACTGTCTAGTACAGCTGTGCATGAGAGGTTATCTGACTCTGCACCTCTGTCCTGGGCTATGTGTATAGACTGTCTAGTACAGCCGTGCATGAGAGGTTATCTGACTCTGCACCTCTGTCCCATGCTATGTGTATAGACTGTCTAGTACAGCTGTGCATGAGAGGTTATCTGACTCTGCACCTCTGTCCTGGGCTATGTGTATAGACTGTCTAGTACAGCTGTACATGAGAGGTTATCTGACTCTGCACCTCTGTCCTGGGCTATGTGTATAGACTGTCTAGTACAGCCGTGCATGAGAGGTTATCTGACTCTGCACCTCTGTCCCATGCTATGTGTATAGACTGTCTAGTACAGCTGTGCATGAGAGGTTATCTGACTCTGCACCTCTGTCCCGGGCTATGTGTATAGACTGTCTAGTACAGCCGTGCATGAGAGGTTATCTGACTCTGCACCTCTGTCCCAGGCTATGTGTATAGACTGTCTAGTACAGCCGTGCATGAGAGGTTATCTGACTCTGCACCTCTGTCCCAGGCTATGTGTATAGACTGTCTAGTACAGCTGTGCATGAGAGGTTATCTGACTCTGCACCTCTGTCCCGGGCTATGTGTACAGACTGTCTAGTACAGCCGTGCATGAGAGGTTATCTGACTGCACCTCTGTCCTGGGCTATGTGTATAGACTGTCTAGTACAGCTGTGCATGAGAGGTTATCTGACTCTGCACCTCTGTCCCAGGCTATGTGTACAGACTGTCTAGTACAGCTGTGCATGAGAGGTTATCTGACTCTGCACCTCTGTCCTGGGCTATGTGTATAGACTGTCTAGTACAGCTGTGCATGAGAGGTTATCTGACTCTGCTCCTCTGTCCTGGGCTATGTGTATAGACTGTCTAGTACAGCCGTGCATGAGAGGTTATCTGACTCTGCACCTCTGTCCCAGGCTATGTGTATAGACTGTCTAGTACAGCTGTGCATGAGAGGTTATCTGACTCTGCTCCTCTGTCCTGGGCTATGTGTATAGACTGTCTAGTACAGCTGTGCATGAGAGGTTATCTGACTCTGCTCCTCTGTCCTGGGCTATGTGTATAGACTGTCTAGTACAGCTGTGTATGAGAGGTTATCTGACTCTGCACCTCTGTCCTGGGCTATGTGTATAGACTGTCTAGTACAGCTGTGCATGAGAGGTTATCTGACTCTGCACCTCTGTCCCAGGCTATGTGTATAGACTGTCTAGTACAGCCGTGCATGAGAGGTTATCTGACTCTGCACCTCTGTCCTGGGCTATGTGTACAGACTGTCTAGTACAGCCGTGCATGAGAGGTTATCTGACTGCACCTCTGTCCTGGGCTATGTGTATAGACTGTCTAGTACAGCTGTGCATGAGAGGTTATCTGACTCTGCATCTCTGTCCCGGGCTATGTGTATAGACTGTCTAGTACAGCTGTGCATGAGAGGTTATCTGACTCTGCACCTCTGTCCTGGGCTATGTGTATAGACTGTCTAGTACAGCTGTGCATGAGAGGTTATCTGACTCTGCATCTCTGTCCCGGGCTATGTGTATAGACTTTCTAGTACACCTGTGCATGAGAGGTTATCTGACTCTGCACCTCTGTCCCAGGCTATGTGTATAGACTGTCTAGTACAGCTGTGCATGAGAGGTTATCTGACTCTGCTCCTCTGTCCTGGGCTATGTGTATAGACTGTCTAGTACAGCCGTGCATGAGAGGTTATCTGACTCTGCACCTCTGTCCCAGGCTATGTGTATAGACTGTCTAGTACAGCCGTGCATGAGAGGTTATCTGACTCTGCACCTCTGTCCTGGGCTATGTGTATAGACTGTCTAGTACAGCCGTGCATGAGTGGTTATCTGACTCTGCACCTCTGTCCCGGGCTATGTGTATAGACTGTCTAGTACAGCCGTGCATGAGAGGTTATCTGACTCTGCACCTCTGTCCCAGGCTATGTGTATAGACTGTCTAGTACAGCTGTGCATGAGAGGTTATCTGACTCTGCTCCTCTGTCCCAGGCTATGTGTACAGACTGTCTAGTACAGCTGTGCATGTGAGGTTATCTGACTCTGCACCTCTGTCCCGGGCTATGTGTATAGACTGTCTAGTACAGCCGTGCATGAGTGGTTATCTGACTCTGCACCTCTGTCCCGGGCTATGTGTATAGACTGTCTAGTACAGCCGTGCATGAGAGGTTATCTGACTCTGCTCCTCTGTCCAGGGCTATGTGTACAGACCGTCTATTACAGCCGTGCATGAGAGGTTATCTGACTCTGCACCTCTGTCCTGGGCTATGTGTATAGACTGTCTAGTACAGCCGTGCATGAGAGGTTATCTGACTCTGTACCTCTGTCCTGGGCTATGTGTATAGACTGTCTAGTACAGCCGTGCATGAGAGGTTATCTGACTCTGCACCTCTGTCCCAGGCTATGTGTACAGACTGTCTAGTACAGCGTGCATGAGAGGTTATCTGACTCTGCACCTCTGTCCTGGGCTATGTGTACAGACTGTCTAGTACAGCGTGCATGAGAGGTTATCTGACTCTGCTCCTCTGTCCATGCTATGTGTATAGACTGTCTAGTACAGCCGTGCATGAGAGGTTATCTGACTCTGCTCCTCTGTCCTGGGCTATGTGTACAGACTGTCTAGTACAGCTGTGCATGAGAGGTTATCTGACTCTGCACCTCTGTCCCGGGCTATGTGTATAGACTGTCTAGTACAGCCGTGCATGAGAGGTTATCTGACTCTGCACCTCTGTCCTGGGCTATGTGTATAGACTGTCTAGTACAGCTGTGCATGAGAGGTTATCTGACTCTGCACCTCTGTCCTGGGCTATGTGTATAGACTGTCTAGTACAGCTGTGCATGAGAGGTTATCTGACTCTGCACCTCTGTCCCGGGCTATGTGTATAGACTGTCTAGTACAGCTGTGCATGAGAGGTTATCTGACTCTGCCCCTCTGTCCTGGGCTATGTGTATAGACTGTCTAGTACAGCTGTGCATGAGAGATTATCTGACTCTGCACCTCTGTCCCAGGCTATGTGTACAGACTGTCTAGTACAGCCGTGCATGAGAGGTTATCTGACTCTGCCCCTCTGTCCCGGGCTATGTGTACAGACTGTCTAGTACAGCCGTGCATGAGAGGTTATCTGACTCTGCACCTCTGTCCCGGGCTATGTGTATAGACTGTCTAGTACAGCTGTGCATGAGAGGTTATCTGACTCTGCACCTCTGTCCTGGGCTATGTGTATAGACTGTCTAGTACAGCTGTGCATGAGAGGTTATCTGACTCTGCACCTCTGTCCCGGGCTATGTGTACAGACTGTCTAGTACAGCCGTGCATGAGAGGTTATCTGACTCTGCACCTCTGTCCCGTGCTATGTGTATAGACTGTCTAGTACAGCCGTGCATGAGAGGTTATCTGACTCTGCACCTCTGTCCCGGGCTATGTGTATAGACTGTCTAGTACAGCTGTGCATGAGAGGTTATCTGACTCTGCACCTCTGTCCTGGGCTATGTGTACAGACTGTCTGTACAGTGTATGTTTTCCCCAAGTGGGATAAGTATAAACTGGATATAGAGACAAAAAGGTGTTAATTGTTATCCGTATTTGGATATCCTTACCCAGAATCCCTCGCAGTGGATGTAGCACCGTGAAAGAGAGATTTCTGTGGAAAATCAGGTCTTTATGTGAGTGAGCTCTCCTATTTGTGAGTGAGCACTCCTTTATGTGAGTGACCTCTCCTTTATATGAGTGAGCACTACTTTATGTGAGTGAGCTCTCCTATATCTTAGTGAGCTCTCCTTTATGTGAGCGAGCACTCCTTTATGTGAGCGAGCACTCCTTTATGTGAGCGAGCACTCCTTTATGTGAGCTCTCTTTTATGTGAGTGAGCACTTCTTTATGTGAGTGAGCACTCCTTTATGTGAGTGAGCTCTCCTTTATATGAGTGAGCACTACTTTATGTGAGTGAGCTCTCCTATGTTAGTGAGCTCTCCTTTATGTGAGTGAGCACTCCTTTATGTGAGAGAGCTCTCTTTTATGTGAGTGAGCACTCCTTTATGTGAGTGAGCACTCCTTTATGTGAGTGAGCACTCCTTTATGGGGGTGAGCTCTCTTATATGTGAGTGAGCTCTGCTTTATGTGAGTGAGCTCTCCTTTTTGTGAGTGAGCACTCCTTTGTGTGAGTGAGCTCTCCTTTATGTGAGTGAGCACCCCTTTATGTGAGTGAGCTCTCCTATATGTGAGTGAGCACTCCTTTATGTGAGTGAGCTCTTCTTTATGTGAGTGAGCTCTCCTTTATGTGAGTGAGCACTCCTTTATGTGAGTGAGCTCTGAGGAGCACAGACAGTGGGCTCACATGAGAGCTGACATTTGATTTACTGGCTGCTCTCAGGTATCAGAGGAGTGAAATGCATGCCTGCACTGCCCCTGCTGGTGACATTTCTAACTGCAATCACCTGTATAATGGAAACATTTTGGACACTAGTTGAATTCCCCTTATTATCCAGCAAGTTCTGTTTTCAGTTACATCTTTACACACTGTCACTTTATAACAATGCATTATACAGGGCCAACTCTGTTCTTCTAGCAGGAGAAACTCACCAGACCCTGCACAATGTATAGAAGAATATATAGAAGAGCTCAGCTGGCCATGGATAATGCAGAGTTACATCTTTACACACTGTCACTTTATAACAATGCATTATACAGGGCCAACTCTGTTCTTCTAGCAGGAGAAACTCACCAGACCCTGCACAATGTATAGAAGAATATATAGAAGAGTTCAGCTGGCCATGGATAATGCAGAGTTACATCTTTACACACTGTCACTTTATAACAATGCATTATACAGGGCCAACTCTGTTCTTCTAGCAGGAGAAACTCACCAGACCCTGCACAATGTATAGAAGAATATATAGAAGAGCTCAGCTGGCCATGGATAATGCAGAGTTACATCTTTACACACTGTCACTTTATAACAATGCATTATACAGGGCCAACTCTGTTCTTCTAGCAGGAGAAACTCACCAGACCCTGCACAATGTATAGAAGAATATATAGAAGAGCTCAGCTGGCCATGGATAATGCAGAGTTACATCTTTACACACTGTCACTTTATAACAATGCATTATACAGGACCAACTCTGTTCTTCTAGCAGGAGAAACTCACCAGACCCTGCACAATGTATAGAATATATAGAAGAGCTCAGCTGGCCATGGATAATACAGAGTTACATCTTTACACACTGTCACTTTATAACAATGCATTATACAGGACCAACTCTGTTCTTCTAGCAGGAGAAACTCACCAGACCCTGCACAATGTATAGAATAATATATAGAAGAGTTCAGCTGGCCAAGGATAATGCAGAGTTACATCTTTACACACTGTCACTTTATAACAATGCATTATACAGGGCCAACTCTGTTCTTCTAGCAGGAGAAACTCACCAGACCCTGCACAATGTATAGAAGAATATATAGAAGAGCTCAGCTGGCCATGGATAATGCAGAGTTACATCTTTACACACTGTCACTTTATAACAATGCATTATACAGGGCCAACTCTGTTCTTCTAGCAGGAGAAACTCACCAGACCCTGCACAATGTATAGAAGAATATATAGAAGAGCTCAGCTGGCCATGGATAATGCAGAGTTACATCTTTACACACTGTCACTTTATAACAATGCATTATACAGGGCCAACTCTGTTCTTCTAGCAGGAGAGACTCACCAGGCCCTGCACAATGTATAGAAGAATATATAGAAGAGCTCAGCTGGCCATGGATAATGCAGAGTTACTTCTTTACACACTGTCACTTTATAACAATGCATTATACAGGGCCAACTCTGTTCTTCTAGCTGGAGAAACTCACCAGACCCTGCACAATGTATAGAAGAATATATAGAAGAGCTCAGCTGGCCATGGATAATACAGAGTTACATCTTTACACACTGTCACTTTATAACAATGCATTATACAGGGCCAACTCTGTTCTTCTAGCAGGAGAAACTCACCAGACCCTGCACAATGTATAGAATAATATATAGAAGAGTTCAGCTGGCCATGGATAATGCAGAGTTACATCTTTACACACTGTCACTTTATAACAATGCATTATACAGGACCAACTCTGTTCTTCTAGCAGGAGAAACTCACCAGACCCTGCACAATGTATCGAGGAATATATAGAGGAGCTCAGCTGGCCATAGATAATGCAGAGTTACATCTTTACACACTGTCACTTTATAACAATGCATTATACAGGGCCAACTCTGTTCTTCTAGCAGGAGAAACTCACCAGACCCTGCACAATGTATAGAATAATATATAGAAGAGCTCAGCTGGCCATGGATAATGCAGAGTTACATCTTTACACACTGTCACTATATAACAATGCATTATACAGGACCAACTCTGTTCTTCTAGCAGGAGAAACTCACCAGACCCTGCACAATGTATAGAATATATAGAAGAGCTCAGCTGGCCATGGATAATGCAGAGTTACATCTTTACACACTGTCACTATATAACAATGCATTATACAGGGCAAACTCTGTTCTTCTAGCAGGAGAGACTCACCAGGCCCTGCACAATGTATAGAAGAATATATAGAAGAGCTCAGCTGGCCATGGATAATGCAGAGTTACATCTTTACACACTGTCACTTTATAACAATGCATTATACAGGACCAACTCTGTTCTTCTAGCAGGAGAAACTCACCAGGCCCTGCATAATGTATAGAATAATATATAGAAGAGTTCAGCTGGCCATGTACAGTGTATAGTTAGTGTCACTGGTCACCTAAGTGGTTCGGTCAGTGGTGTATCTTGGTTTTGTGCTGCCCCAGGCAGACAAATTTTGGACACCCCCCCCTACCCACAATGCACACCCACGACATGACCCATAATCCACGTTGCACACCAAGGACATGCCCCATCACCCCATTTACATGCCTCTATCACCTCATTACATACACATTGCCAATATTATTTGCCCATTATTATGCCAGAATAATTTGCCATTAATATTACCCAGCCAATTTGCCCAATAATATGCCAGTGTTATTCTGCCATTTAACGGTAATAAGCCCCAGCCAATGTGCCAAATCCCCCATTTCCCCAGCACTTACCTTTTTCCCTGGTGGCTAGTGGCAGGCAGCATGGTCCCCTCCATGCTGCCTGTTCGGCTCCCAGGCGGTTGTGCCTACAGGTCACGTGACCCGGCGCGCGTATGACGTCAGCGCGCCGGTCACGTGACTGTCTGCACTTCCGTGTCACACTGCACGTGGAGCCGAACAGGCAGCACGGAGGTTTCTCTGTCACACTGCACGGAGGTTTCTCTGTCACACTGCACGGAGGTTTCTCTGTCACACACTGCGCGGAGGTTTCTCTGTCACACACTGCACGGAGGTTTCTCTGTCACACACTGCACGGAGGTTTCTCTGTCACACACTGCACGGAGGTTTCTCTGTCACACACTGCACGGAGGTTTCTCTATCACACTGCGCGGAGGTTTCTCTGTCACACTGCACGGAGGTTTCTCTGTCACACACTGCACGGAGGTTTCTCTGTCACACACTGCACGGAGGTTTCTCTGTCACACACTGCACGGAGGTTTCTCTGTCACACACTGCACGGAGGTTTCTCTATCACACTGCGCGGAGGTTTCTCTGTCACACTGCACGGAGGTTTCTCTGTCACACACTGCACGGAGGTTTCTCTGTCACACACTGCACGGAGGTTTCTCTGTCACACTGCACGGAGGTTTCTCTGTCACACACTGCACGGAGGTTTCTCTGTCACACTGCACGGAGGTTTCTCTGTCACACTGCACGGAGGTTTCTCTATCACACTGCACGGAGGTTTCTCTGTCACACACTGCACGGAGGTTTCTCTGTCACACTGCACGGAGGTTTCTCTGTCACACACTGCACGGAGGTTTCTCTGTCACACTGCACGGAGGTTTCTCTGTCACACTGCACGGAGGTTTCTCTGTCACACTGCACGGAGGTTTCTCTGTCACATGCTGCACGGAGGTTTCTCTGTCACACTGCACGGAGGTTTCTCTGTCACACTGCACGGAGGTTTCTCTGTCACACACTGCACGGAGGTTTCTCTGTCACACTGCACGGAGGTTTCTCTGTCACACACTGCGCGGAGGTTTCTCTGTCATACTGCACGGAGGTTTCTCTATCACACTGCACGGAGGTTTCTCTGTCACACTGCACGGAGGTTTCTCTGTCACACTGCACGGAGGTTTCTCTGTCACACACTGCACGGAGGTTTCTCTGTCACACACTGCACGGAGGTTTCTCTGTCACACTGCACGGAGGTTTCTCTGACACACTGCGCGGAGGTTTCTCTGTCACACTGCACGGAGGTTTCTCTGTCACACACTGCACGGAGGTTTCTCTGTCACACTGCACGGAGGTTTCTCTGTCACACTGCACGGAGGTTTCTCTGTCACACACTGCGCGGAGGTTTCTCTGTCACACTGCACGGAGGTTTCTCTGTCACACACTGCACGGAGGTTTCTCTGTCACACACTGCGCGGAGGTTTCTCTGTCACACACTGCACGGAGGTTTCTCTGTAACACACTGCACGGAGGTTTCTCTGTCACACACTGCACGGAGGTTTCTCTGTCACACTGCACGGAGGTTTCTCTGTCACACACTGCACGGAGGTTTCTCTGTCACACACTGCACGGAGGTTTCTCTGTCACACTGCGCGGAGGTTTCTCTGTCACACACTGCACGGAGGTTTCTCTGTCACACACTGCGCGGAGGTTTCTCTGTCACACACTGCACGGAGGTTTCTCTGTCACACACTGCGCGGAGGTTTCTCTGTCACACACTGCACGGAGGTTTCTCTGTCACACACTGCACGGAGGTTTCTCTGTCACACTGCACGGAGGTTTCTCTGTCACACACTGCACGGAGGTTTCTCTGTCACACTGCACGGAGGTTTCTCTGTCACACTGCACGGAGGTTTCTCTATCACACTGCACGGAGGTTTCTCTGTCACACTGCACGGAGGTTTCTCTATCACACACTGCACGGAGGTTTCTCTGTCACACTGCATGGAGGTTTCTCTATCACACACTGCACGGAGGTTTCTCTGTCACACTGCGCGGAGGTTTCTCTGTCACACTGCACGGAGGTTTCTCTGTCACACTGCACGGAGGTTTCTCTGTCACACACTGCGCGGAGGTTTCTCTGTCACACACTGCGCGGAGGTTTCTCTGTCACACACTGCACGGAGGTTTCTCTGTCACACACTGCACGGAGGTTTCTCTGTCACACTGCACGGAGGTTTCCCTGTCACACACTGCACGGAGGTTTCTCTGTCACACACTGCACGGAGGTTTCTCTGTCACACACTGCACGGAGGTTTCTCTGTCACACACTGTGCGTAGGTTTCTCTATCACACTGCACGGAGGTTTCTCTGTCACACACTGCGCGGAGGTTTCTCTGTCACACACTGCACGGAGGTTTCTCTGTCACACTGCACGGAGGTTTCTCTGTCACACTGCACGGAGGTTTCTCTGTCACACACTGCACGGAGGTTTCTCTGTCACACACTGTGCGTAGGTTTCTCTATCACACTGCACGGAGGTTTCTCTGTCACACACTGCGCGGAGGTTTCTCTGTCACACACTGCACGGAGGTTTCTCTGTCACACTGCGCGGAGGTTTCTCTGTCACACACTGCACGGAGGTTTCTCTGTCACACACTGCACGGAGGTTTCTCTGTCACACTGCACGGAGGTTTCTCTGTCACACTGCACGGAGGTTTCTCTGTCACACTGCACGGAGGTTTCTCTGTCACACTGCACGGAGGTTTCTCTGTCACACTGCGCGGAGGTTTCTCTGTCACACTGCACGGAGGTTTCTCTGTCACACTGCGCGGAGGTTTCTCTGTCACACTGCGCGGAGGTTTCTCTGTCACACTGCACGGAGGTTTCTCTGTCACACACTGCACGGAGGTTTCTCTGTCACACACTGCGCGGAGGTTTCTCTGTCACACTGCACGGAGGTTTCTCTGTCACACTGCACGGAGGTTTCTCTGTCACACTGCACGGAGGTTTCTCTGTCACACACTGCACGGAGGTTTCTCTGTCACTCTGCGCGGAGGTTTCTCTGTCACACTGCGCGGAGGTTTCTCTGTCACACTGCACGGAGGTTTCTCTGTCACACTGCACGGAGGTTTCTCTGTCACACACTGCACGGAGGTTTCTCTGTCACACACTGCACGGAGGTTTCTCTGTCACACTGCACGGAGGTTTCTCTGTCACACTGCACGGAGGTTTCTCTGTCACACTGCACGGAGGTTTCTCTGTCACACTGCACGGAGGTTTCTCTGTCACACACTGCACGGAGGTTTCTCTGTCACACACTGCGCGGAGGTTTCTCTGTCACACACTGCACGGAGGTTTCTCTGTCACACACTGCACGGAGGTTTCTCTGTCACACTGCGCGGAGGTTTCTCTGTCACACACTGCACGGAGGTTTCTCTGTCACACACTGCACGGAGGTTTCTCTGTCACACACTGCACGGAGGTTTCTCTGTCACACACTGCACGGAGGTTTCTCTGTCACACTGCACGGAGGTTTCTCTGTCACACACTGCACGGAGGTTTCTCTGTCACACTGCACGGAGGTTTCTCTGTCACACTGCACGGAGGTTTCTCTGTCACACTGCACGGAGGTTTCTCTGTCACACTGCACGGAGGTTTGCCTGTTCGGCTCCCCGTGCAGCCCGCCAGCAGGCAGAGATAGTAAGGGGGGATCTTCCGATCCCCTCTCACCTCCGTCTCTGCATGCAAGCACGTTCTTTTTTTTTTTAAAGGGGCGGATTTTTTTATTTTTTTTTCAGTGCTGGGGGGCGCTGCCGCCCCCCAAAATTTGCTCGCGGTAAATACAGCACTGGGTTCGGTTCCTGTTTTATATAATAATTTTGCCACCTTGTGTGGGCTTGAAATGTCTCTCGGAGCGTAAATACAGAAGCCAGTGTGATAAATGACCTGTGTGTTATGTAGAGGTACAGAGCCAATACAGAGGTAGCAGTAGCAAACTCCAGGGAGCAGTCAGAGCAGAGAATGTCTCCCTTGTACAAGTTGCAGACAATTGGATATCACAGCGCTGGAAAGACTTGCTCTATCAGAGCAATATCGATCTCACCCAACTGTAACACTCAAATCTTCTTTTCCAATTAAATAAATCCAATACAGTAAAAGCTTTTTACAGACAGGTCTGTTCTCATCTCACAGTACAGTAATTCATATCTGATTACACCCAAGAGCACCAAATGTGCAAAGTGATACATACAACTCCCACCACTCAGTGGCAAACATTGGGGTCACTTGATTTTATGGGCTATGTGACCACCAGACATTATTTAATGATGTAGTCTGGTTATTAATTTTATACATTTTCATTTTATACATGTATATGATATATTATGTATTAGAATTTATAATTTTATAGGGTGTGAAGTCCTTATAAAGTACATGTCCGCCCCTGATAGAGCTATACATAGAAAAGATTCTAAACAACATGTCCGCCCCCTGATAGAGCTATACAGAGCAAAGATTCTAATCAACATGTCCGCCCCCTGATAGAGCTATACAGAGCAAAGATTCTAACCAACATGTCTGCCCCCTGATAGAGCTATACAGAGCAAAGATTCTAAACAACATGTCCGCCCCCCTGATAGAGCTATACAGAGCAAAGATTCTAAACAACATGTCCTCCCCCTGATAGAGCTATACAGAGCAAAGATTCTAAACATATCCGCTCCTGATAGAGCTATACAGAGCAAAGATTCTAAACAACATGTCCGCCCCTGATAGAGCTATACAGAGCAAAGATTCTAAACAACATGTCTGTAGCGGAACCCCCCTTTTTGGCTGTCTCATTCCCTTTATTGATTGTTGGCCCTGCAGAGATTTTCCTATGCCTGGAGTACACAAAACTCTAAGTATCGGTGTATGGCCCTGGGGTGTATTCTAAACACTATGCTGCCCCCTGATAGACCTATACAGAGTAAAGATACAATAATGTAATTTATTTGTATTCTTTCACTAAAGCATTTCTCTGTAACAGTATTTTTTAGTGTCATTTGATATGACAGATTGCAGTTCTCTCCCTGTAGTCAGACTGATCATTCTCTGCCTTATCTTAATACCGATCTTATCCTTCTACATGTGGAGCAGCCCACTGAGAGCACTGTACTGGTCCCTTTTGTGGAAGCCGCCGGAGACACTGTGGTGATTAAAGTAGCTGTATGTACCGCTGGCCAGTCACAAGCTGGTTCTATACTCAGATATAATGAGCTCACCGTTTTTACCATTACTTTCATCCCGCACTAACTAGTGGTCCCTCTCCTCTGCTTTCATGTGTGATCTCATCTGATGTGTCCTCACCTGCTGCAGAGACACCGTGAGCTGCACATGGAGAAAAAAGCATTGATTACAGTACATTGCTCCCCTTCCCTTCCTATTATACATGTGAGATTTTGCAAATGCTGCCAAAGCTACATTAGATCAGCGTTTTCAACCCTCCCACCTCATCGACACACAGAGAAATAAGGCAGATTTATCCCACTGCAGGGAACTCACGCTCCAAAGATTACATGTTCTTATTAATTCCCGTTACTTTTTAAGATTTACTGCACTTTGCAGCTATTCTCAGGACAGAATCCTCGTCCCGGCCTGGTCTACTGACAAGTCTCTCATAGAGACGAGGGGGGATGTGTAGCGCTTGTGCATACTGTGTCAATTAATCACCGCTATTTTTGCATGCAAAAGCCAAAAGATTATTAAATGTTCAGAATAAAACAACATTTTAAGAAATAATCCATTCAGATAGTCTCTGTACATGCTGGGGAGGTAACTTTTACTTCATTTAATGGTACTCTTTTTGAGTACCTCTGAGAGATGAAAGGGCAGGTAACCCTGCCAGGAACTGAAGTGGCAAACCCTGAGGGTGCAACAGATTCTTCATTAGCCCGCTGAGCTACCTCACAAAAATTTATGAAAAGATGCCTAGAGTGTCCCTTTCATGCTCCATTTACAACGTATCTCCTGAGAGTCACTGCCCCTGTTACCGGCTTGGCTGTGGTGCTCCCTGTGGTGGTTCAGTGTGCCACTCAGGGTTTAATGGTTCCTTCCTCTGTAATTTGTAAGGCCGCTGGATTAGAGAAAGACACTGCTATAACTCAGTAACAAGGTTTGAAATGTAGTATTGATTTCAGCTTTAGGATGATATTCTTATAACAATGTGGACTAAGTGAACATTCAATCAAACTATAAACCACACACATTGTATCACTTACTATTAATGGCAGGAGTAGTGGGAAGCAGGAGGTTATATACATACATATATTATGCGTCAGATTCAAATGATATAAGTTTACCACGTTTTGTGTCAGTCTGTATTGTGATGCTTTATACCACAGGTATAAATACTGACAGGAGGCATGCCTACGGAGGCAGTGTGATGCTTTGGGCTGACAGGTGGCAAGCCTGCGGAGGCAGTGTGATGCTTTGGGCTGACAGGTGGCAAGCCGGCGGAGGCAGTGTGATGCTTTGGACTGACAGGTGGCAAGCCGGTGGAGGCAGTGTGATGCTTTGGACTGACAGGTGGCAAGCCGGTGGAGGCAGTGTGATGCTTTGGACTGACAGGTGACAAGCCGGTGGAGGCAGTGTGATGCATTGGGCTGACAGATAGCAAGCCGGTGGAGGCAGTGTGATGCTTTGTGCTGACAGGAGGCAAGCCAGCGGAGTCAGTGTGATGCTTTGGACTGACTGGTGGCAAGCCGGCGGAGTCAGTGTGATGCTTTGGGTAATGTTCTGTTGGGAAACCTTGGGTCCTGCCATTCATGTGGATGTTACTGTGACACGTACCACGTACCTAAGCATTGTTACAGACCATGTACACCCTTTCATGGATACGGTATTCCCTGATTGCATTAGGCTCTTTCAGAAGCATAATGCTCCCTGCCACAAAGCAGAAATGGTTCAGGAATGGTTTGAGGAACACAATAACGAGTTCAAGGTGTTGACTTGGCCTCCAAATTCCCCAGATCTCAATCCAATGGAGCATCTGTGGGACGTGCTGGACCAACAAGTCCGATCCATGGAGGCCCCACCTCGCAACTTACAGGACTTAAAGGATCTGCTGCTAACGTCTTGGTGCCAGTTACCCCAGCACACCTTCACAGGTCTAGTGGAGTCCATACCTTGACGGGCCAGGGCTGTTTTGGAGACAAAAAGGGACTTACACAATATTAGGCAGGTGGTCAGAATGCTATGGCTGATCGGTTATATATTCAAAGAAAATTGAAAGATATATTTTTTTATCAGTTCTTTTTTTAATATTTGTTTTGTAGAATAGTAGTGGAAGCGTTTGAAGCATTAAAATTGTAAAGTATACTACCAGTAAATGTACAGATACAGGTGAATTGCGGCCAGCTGGCTACACATCATGCATGCACGCCTCTTTCTTTCAGTAGCCAGTGACAGTCTTTCGATGCCACTTTCTGGATAAGATCCACATTTAATTCGCTCACAATCGGAGCCTCAGCAGCCCCCAAAGAACAGAGCAAGTCCCACAAAAGAGATTTATTTAGCGCAGTTACACTGCTAAGAATTAGCTTCACATTAGACATGTGCAATACTAACATTTTCGTTTCGTTTCATTTCATCCATTCGGACGAAAATGTTATTTATTTCGTCTAAAACTAATTTCGTTCATTACTGCATTCGTTTCAGACGAAATTCGTTCATTATTTTCGTTTCATTATCAATTGACCTACACATTCCATAAACCGAAAGTCTATAAACCGAAATACAGTCCCCATTCATAAGACATTCTTACATGTTCACATCAGGAGTTCTGTGTAAAATCATTTCTGGGGAAAAGTTCTAATCAGCAGATTCCATGGTGACTGCAGAACATTCCATAGGTTTCCATGGTGACTGTAGAACATTCCATAGGTTTCCATGGTGACTGCAGAACATTCCATTGGTTTCCATGGTGACTGCAGAACATTCCATTGGTTTCCATGGTGACTGTAGAACATTCCATCGGTTTCCATGGTGACTGCAGAACATTTCATCAGTTTCCATGGTGACTGCAGAACATTCCATTGGTTTCCATGGTGACTGCAGAACATTCCATAGGTTTCCATGGTGACTGCACAACATTCCATTGGTTTCCATGGTGACTGCAGAACATTCCATTGGTTTCCATGGTAACTGCAGAACATTCCATTGGTTTCCATGGTGACTGCAGAACATTCCATTGGTTTCCATGGTGACTCCACCAGTTTTACAACTGTGCCCCAGAGCTGACCATTATAAAGATGATGTCAAGGAAATGACTCATTTGAAGGAAGAAAATAATACTAGGACAGACACAATGCTGCCTGCGCACAGTGCTGAGCATACAAAAGAGCTACAAAATTAATAAGGGGTTTGGAGGATCTTAGTTATGAAGAGAGACTTAAAAAATTGAATTTATATACGTTAGAAAAAAGGCGTCTCAGAGGGGATATGATAACATTATATAAATATTTGCAGGGCCAATATAAAGAGCTCTCCAGTGACCTGTTCATTAACAGAAAGGTACAAAGAACAAGAGGTCACCCCCTCAGACTGGAAGAGCAAAGATTTCATAGACAGCAAAGGAAGGGATTCTTTACGGTTAGGACAATAAAGTTATGGAACTCACTGCCAAGAGAGGTAGTGCTATCAACCACAATAGATGCATTTAAAAATGGTTTGGATGTTTTTTTAGGAAAGCAGAACATACAGGGGTATTAATAATAGAATAAGCATTAATAAAAGAGCTTATTGATCCAAGGAGAAATCTGATTGCCTCTTGGAGTCAAGAAGGAATTTTTTCCCCCAGGAGGCAAAATTCGAAATAGCTTCCTTAGGGGTTTTTTGCCTTCTTTTGGATCAAAAGCTGTAATGATAGGTAGAAGGGTTGAACTTGATGGACTTGTGTCTTTTTTCAACCTAAATTACTATGTTACTATGTTACTATGTTACTATGTTACTATGTTACATAGACAGTATTAATGCCGGGACAGACACAATGCTGCCTGCGCACAGTGCTGAGCATACTGTACATGGGCAGTATTAATGCCGGGACAGACACAATGCTGCCTGCGCACAGTGCTGAGCATACTGTACATGGGCAGTATTAATGCCGGGACAGACACAATGCTGCCTGCGCACAGTGCTGAGCATACTGTACATGGGCAGTATTAATGCCGGGACAGACACAATGCTGCCTGTGCACAGTGCTGAGCATACTGTACATGGGCTGTATTAATACCGGGACAGACACAATGCTGCCTGCACACAGTGCTGAGCATACTGTACATAGACAGTATTAATGCCGGGACAGACACAATGCTGCCTGCGCGCAGTGCTGAGCATACTGTACATAGACAGTATTAATGCCTGGACAGACACAATGCTGCCTGCACACAGTGCTGAGCATACTATACATAGACAGTATTAATGCTGGGACAGACACAATGCTGCCTGCGCACAGTGCTGAGCATACTGTACATAAACGGTATTAATGCCGGACAGACACAATGCTTCCTGCGCGCAGTGCTGAGCATACTGTACATAGACTGTATTAATACAGGGACAGACACAATGCTGCCTGCGCGCAGTGCTGAGCATACTGTACATAGACTGTATTAATACAGGGACAGACACAATGCTGCCTGCGCGCAGTGCTGAGCATACTGTACATAGACTGTATTAATACCGGGACAGACACAATGCTGCATGCGCACAGTGCTGAGCATACTGTACATAGACAGTATTAATGACGGGACAGACACAATGCTGCCTGCGCGCAGTACTAAGCATACTGTACATAGACTGTATTAATACAGGGACAGACACAATGCTGCCTGCGCGCAGTACTAAGCATACTGTACATAGACTGTATTAATACCGGGACAGACACAATGCTGCCTGCGCGCAGTGCTGAGCATACTGTACATAGACAGTATTAATGCCGGGACAGACACAATGCTGCCTGCGCACAGTGCTGAGCATACTGTACATAGACGGTATTAATGCTGGGACAGACACAATGCTGCCTGCGCGCAGTGCTGGGCATACTGTACATAGACGGTATTAATACAGTCCTTTACATGGTCAGTATGAACACTGTTTAGGTGACGGAGCCCTGTGTGCTGTGCAGAGTCTGGCATTATACAGGAGGTTACATGCTGCTCCTATATAATGTTTACGTTCTCTGACACTGTTATTTTTGGTGATTGCCTTTAGGTTTGGTGGAGGATTTGATCTTTTTAGTTTATTTTCACATCCAGACTGGATTTCACCTCGGAGACTTGTAATTCCATTAAGCACATTAAGCTGCCTGCGTGGGGGGCTTTGGGAAGGATTTGGCAAACATATGGATCATCGGGAGGATATTTATAGAATCTGCCAGAAGCCAGGATTTTTTTCCCTTTACAAAAAGCGCATATAATATTCTTGGCCTTTGTGTCTCGTGTTTAATTGTGAGTTTGCAGAATGTTTTGCATTTCTGCGTCCCATCCTTTGTTGCCGCTGGCAGTTTCGGAGGACGCTTGGCGCAGCTGGATGGAAATCCACTGGGTCTCACGCTGCCGCGTCTCCCATTTCAAGCAGAGAGATTTGCTGTTTACATGTTTATTTCCCTGATATAATGTCCCGGAGGGGCCACGTCAGACAGACCTGCAGGCGTGTGAGATTATGCCATGCCGCCGGGTCTTATTAAATCATGCATGATTCAGGGATCCGTTGGACTGTGGGGTGTGTGATGACAGACAGAGGAGGCAGCGAAGCCCCCACGTGACTGATTTAAAGGCCATGGGTTATCAGAAGGAGCACATTGTCCTTTTGATCTTAGCTCACATAACAAAGCCATTGTCCTTCTCTAATATCTTCTCACTCTATCACCTGCCAAGGACACTGTGACCTGTACAGACCACTGACCGTGTAAGTCAATCTGCTCAGTCCCTCATATTCCAACCTCGCTATGACCTTGTCCCATGCACCCTGACCTTGTAATCCTCTCTTTGACCTTTTCCAGTTTAGGTGACAGTCACAGTATGAGCAGTGTTTAGGTGATACAGTCACAGTATAAGCAGTGTTTGGGTGATACAGTCACAGTATAAGCAGTGTTTAGGTGATACAGTCACAGTATAAGCAGTGTTTAGGTGATACAGTCACAGTATAAGCAGTGTTTAGGTGACACAGTCACAGTTTAAGCAGTGTTTGGGTGATACAGTCACAGGAAAAGCAGTGTTTAGGCGATACAGTCACAGTATAAGCAGTGTTTGGGTGATACAGTCACAGTATAAGCAGGGTTTGGGTGATACAGTCAAAGTATAAGCAGGGTTTGGGTGATACAGTCACAGTATGAGCAGGGTTTGGGTGATACAGTCACAGTATAAGCAGTGTTTGGGTGATACAGTCACAGTATAAGCAGTGTTTGGGTGATACAGTCACAGTATAAGCAGTGTTTGGGTGATACAGTCACAGTATAAGCAGTGTTTGGGTGATAGTCACAGTATAAGCGGTGTTTGGGTGATAGTCACAGTATAAGCGGTGTTTGGGTGATAGTCACAGTATAAGCGGTGTTTGGGTGATACAGTCACAGTATAAGCAGTGTTTGGGTGATACAGTCACAGTATAAGCAGTGTTTAGGTGATACAGTCACAGTATAAGCGGTGTTTAGGTGATACAGTCACAGTATAAGCGGTGTTTGGGTGATACAGTCACAGTATAAGCAGTGTTTGGGTGATACAGTCACAGTATAAGCAGTGTTTGGGTGATACAGTCACAGTATAAGCAGTGTTTGGGTGATACAGTCACAGTATAAGCATTGTTTGGGTGATACAGTCACAGTACAAGCAGTGTTTGGGTGATACAGTCACAGTACAAGCAGTGTTTAGGTGATACAGTCACAGTACAAGCAGTGTTTAGGTGATACAGTCACAGTACAAGCAGTGTTTAGGTGATACAGTCACAGTACAAGCAGTGTTTAGGTGATACAGTCACAGTATAAGCAGTGTTTGGGTGATACAGTCACAGTATAAGCAGTGTTTGGGTGATACAGTCACAGTATAAGCAGTGTTTGGGTGATACAGTCACAGTATGAGCAGTGTTTAGGTGATACAGTCACAGTATAAGCAGTGTTTGGGTGATACAGTCACAGTATAAGCAGTGTTTGGGTGATACAGTCACAGTATAAGCATTGTTTGGGTGATACAGTCACAGTACAAGCAGTGTTTGGGTGATACAGTCACAGTACAAGCAGTGTTTAGGTGATACAGTCACAGTACAAGCAGTGTTTAGGTGATCCAGTCACAGTACAAGCAGTGTTTAGGTGATACAGTCACAGTACAAGCAGTGTTTAGGTGATACAGTCACAGTATAAGCAGTGTTTGGGTGATACAGTCACAGTATAAGCAGTGTTTGGGTGATACAGTCACAGTATAAGCAGTGTTTGGGTGATACAGTCACAGTATAAGCAGTGTTTGGGTGATACAGTCACAGTATAAGCAGTGTTTGGGTGATACAGTCACAGTATAAGCAGTGTTTGGGTGATACAGTCACAGTATAAGCAGTGTTTGGGTGATACAGTCACAGTATAAGCAGTGTTTGGGTGATACAGTCACAGTATAAGCAGTGTTTGGGTGATACAGTCACAGTATAAGCAGTGTTTGGGTGATACAGTCACAGTATAAGCAGTGTTTGGGTGATACAGTCAAAGTATAAGCAGGGTTTGGGTGATACAGTCACAGTATAAGCAGTGTTTGGGTGATACAGTCACAGTATAAGCAGTGTTTGGGTGATACAGTCACAGTATAAGCAGTGTTTGGGTGATACAGTCACAGTATAAGCAGTGTTTGGGTGATACAGTCACAGTATAAGCAGTGTTTGGGTGATACAGTCACAGTATAAGCAGTGTTTAAGCCCATCCACCCCAAGACCCAGATAACCTGGCCAGCCCCCCGAGCGGCTCAGTGTTCAGCAGTCTCTGTCAGTTAGCGTGCCGGTCTGTGAGTTATATCTCAGGTTTAGTAAACTCTACTTCCCGGCAGTTTGGCAACTTAACTTAAAGGTCAGCGTTAAGTAAACCTACTCCGCGTTGCACCAAATGATTCCCCGGAGCTACGTCTTTCTGCATCGGAAATGGGCTGAATTATCAGCTGGAACTAAATGCCAGAGATTCAGAGAGGACAGACCGGTACAATTGTGTCTGACTATCTGCTGGAAACAAAACTCTTATCACCAAGATCTCCTTGATGAATGAGTCAGCCAAACTAAGGTATTCGGGATGAAAGCCATAAAGTAGGATCTTTTGCGTAGGAAGAATGAAGGACCATGAATTATTTAGCAATAATATGGACTGTGAGTGATAATAATTCTAATAATCACAATGGGGGAGATTCACTAAAAGGTGTGTGGAGTGCAGGTGAGTAGAGATGAATATTGATTCACTGTGATGGGTCAGATGTGTGCGTTTCACCAGCTTTGTCCCTGGACAATGTATACATTGAACTCACCACAGCTTACCTGCAACTCACCTGTTACTGAATAAACCACAAAGTGTTAAATGTCTCTAATATCCAGGGGACGTATAGCAAAGAATACAAAATAAACAGATCTGTAAAGTCTCCACCCCTGATCAGTGAGGATGCTACATATGTGCTATGTGTGCGGTGCAGCCGTGCTGTGTATTTCTGGGGTTAGTGTGCTCCAAACAGAGATCACACAGACCCCAGAAATACATCCGGGAGACAGACAGCAGCTGAGAATTTGGCAACAGAGTCACTCACTCTACTGCCAATTCGACAAGCACTTAAAGTATACAAACCTTCTGAAATACACAAGATACAGTGGGCTCCCTGATAGAGCTATACAACATGTCCGCCCCCTGATAGAGCTATAAGAGCAAAGATTCTACACAACATGTCCTCACCTGATAGAGCTATAAGAGCAAAGATTCTACACAACATGTCCGCCTCTGATAGAGCTATACAGAGCAAAGATTCTAAACAACATGTCTGCTCCTTGATAGAGCTATACAGATCAAAGATTCTACACAACATGTCCGCCCCCTGATAGAGCTATACATAGAAAAGATTCTACACAACATGTCCTCCCCCGATAGAGCTATACAGAGCAAAGAGTCTAAACAACATGTCTGCTCCCTGATAAAGCTATACAGAGCAAAGATTCTACACATGTCCTCCCCCTGATAGAAATATACAGAGCAAAGATTCTAAACATGTCTGCCCACTGATAGAGCTATACAGAGCAAAGATTCTAAACAAAATGTCTGCCCCCTGATAGAGCTATACAGAGCAAAGATTCTAAACAAAATGTCTGCCCCCTGATAGAGCTATACAGAGCAAAGATTCTCCACAACATGTTCTCCCCCTGATAGAGCTATACAGAGCAATGATACTAAACATCATGTCCTCCCCTGATAGAGCTACACAGAGCAAAGAGGGCTCAATAAGGTGCATGTCATAAGACACCACAGACACATTTAAAACATATATTTCACTTAGGGTATGCCTTTGCTTGCCGTTTTGCTAACTCAATGTATAATTTCTCATGACTGTTTATTCTCTACATTCACAGTTTGGACAATGTTTAGGTTAGTTCTGTTGCATGTTTTGATATAGCAGGGCACATATGGAATCATATGTGCATATTAAACCTGTATAGATAGATATACCTATCCCATTCAAACAGCCCTGGGTTTTCTACAGAAGATATTTTCATTACATTGAGGAGAGCAGTCTGATCTCCCCCCCCCACCTGATCCAAATAAACTGGTTGTTAAGGGGAGTGATAGAGGAATAATCTAGATTTACCAGAGGCTCTTTATGTGTGCTTGGTATATTTATAAAGACATTAAGAGAAATAATATGTTTATTTTATCACCTAAATAAAACACAACTCAATTATGCCAGCTGGAGCACAAACAGCAATAAAACAAAGCAATTGCTTTCCTGCAAGTGATTTGACAGGGTAATGTTTGGTCGCAGGTATTAAGGAGATTGGGGAGCAGGGAATAGATCTCTATTTCCAAACTTTTATTATTAGTTCTGAGCAGAGACTCTCCAGTCCCAGACACTGCTTTGTATCACAGCTGCTCTCAGTGTCAGGGGCAGCTCTCAGTGTCAGGGGCAGCTCTCAGTGTCAGGGGCAGCTCTCAGTGTCAGGGGCAGCTCTCAGTGTCAGGGGCAGCTCTCAGTGTCAGGGTAGCTCTCAGTGTCAGGGGCAGCTCTCAGTGTCAGGGGCAGCTCTCAGTGTCAGGGGCAGCTCTCAGTGTCAGGGTAGCTCTCAGTGTCAGGGGCAGCTCTCAGTGTCAGGGGCAGCTCTCAGTGTCAGGGGCAGCTCTCAGTGTCAGGGTAGCTCTCAGTGTCAGGGGCAGCTCTCAGTGTCAGGGTAGCTCTCAGTGTCAGGGGCAGCTCTCAGTGTCAGGGGCAGCTCTCAGTGTCAGGGGCAGCTCTCAGTGTCAGGGTGTCAGGGGCAGCTCTCAGTGTCAGGGGCAGCTCTCAGTGTCAGGGTGTCAGGGGCAGCTCTCAGTGTCAGGGTGTCAGGGGCAGCTCTGTGTCAGGGGCAGCAGTGACGGGAAGATGGTTGTAACCAGAATTGGTGCCTCACTGATTAATCAAAATAATACCGAATACCGAGCTTGTAAATTATTAAACACTGCATGAAATATTCCATATCATAGACTATAGTATAACACAGTATAAGCAGTATTTAGGTGATCCAGTCACAGTATAAGCATTGTTTAGGTGATACAGTCACAGTATAAGCAGTGTTTGGGTGATACAGTCACAGTATAAGCAGTGTTTGGGTGATACAGTTACAGTATAAGCAGTGTTTGGGTGATACAGTCGCAGTATAAGCAGTGTTTGGGTGATACAGTCACAGTATAAGCAGTGTTTGGGTGATACAGTCACAGTATAAGCAGTGTTTGGGTGATACAGTCACAGTAGAAGCGGTGTTTGGGTGATACAGTCATAGGATAAGCAGTGTTTAGGTGATACAGTCACAGTATAAGCAGTGTTTGGGTGATACAGTCGCAGTATAAGCAGTGTTTGGGTGATACAGTCGCAGTATAAGCAGTGTTTGGGTGATACAGTCATAGGATAAGCAGTGTTTAGGTGATACAGTCACAGTATAAGCAGTGTTTGGGTGATACAGTCGCAGTATAAGCAGTGTTTGGGTGATACAGTCGCAGTATAAGCAGTGTTTGGGTGATACAGTCGCAGTATAAGCAGTGTTTGGGTGATACAGTCACAGTATAAGCAGTGTTTGGGTGATACAGTCACAGTACAAGCAGTGTTTAGGTGATACAGTCACAGTATAAGCAGTGTTTAGGTGATACAGTCACAGTATAAGCAGTGTTTGGGTGACACAGTTACAGTATAAGCAGTGTTTGGGTGATACAGTCACAGTATAAGCAGTGTTTAGGTGATACAGTCACAGTATAAGCAGTGTTTGGGTGACACAGTTACAGTGAAAGCAGTGTTTAGGTGACAGTCACAGTATAGCAGTGTTTAGGTGACAGTCACAGTATAGCAGTATTTAGGTGACAGTCACAGTATAGCAGTATTTAGGTGACAGTCACAGTATAGCAGTGTTTAGGTGACAGAGCCCATATAAAGACATGCTTTTTCCGTTTGGTTTGTTTGTATATCACATTTCATGCTGGACCCATTAACTTTTACCGTACGGCAATTACTGGGTGTAAAAGTTAATTGTGAAACACTTATATAGACATTCCTTTCCTGTGCGTTAAATCCGGCCTTTGGTTTATATATTGTATAAAGTGTTTTACTAATAATACACAGATTTCTCTTGTTATAAAGTATTTCCTGAAATGAATGTAGAGCTGTGTCCGGTCGTTATCAGCAGCCATAATATAACTATATAAGATAATCACGGAGTGAGAAAAGATTATACCGAATGATTCGGAACAGAAATAGCCACAAGTTCAAATAGTTTTTAAAGAATTAAAAAAAAAAAAACGAATATTGGGTAAAAATAAAATAAAATTCTTATAATGATATTGAAACCCTGGTTAGGAAACACAGTATTAATATTAGAACCTTTGTGTCCATATATCACCGGACACGCTTACTGGTTATGTTAATTCAATGGTTTTATTACAGTTTCTAAAACCTTTACTATTTTACTGCCCAGGATTCCACAAATTACATCCAGAATATTACTAATTTGTGGGTGTTTGAGGAACAGCAAATATTATATATTCAGATTGTTCTCTCTTTGGGACAAACATCAGGTTCATCCCTGCACTTCAATATGCAGCTAAATTGGTGAAATTAAATGGTTATCTCGCCTCATGTTATCTCGCCTCATGTTATCTCGCCTCATGTTATCTCGCCTCATCTCACCTCATGTTATCTCACCTCACCTCATGTTATCTCGCCTCGTCTTATCTCGCCTCATGTTATCTCGCCTCATGTTATCTCGCCTCATGTTATCTCGCCTCATCTCACCTCATGTTATCTCACCTCACCTCATGTTATCTCGCCTCGTCTTATCTCGCCTCATGTTATCTCGCCTCATGTTATCTCGCCTCATGTTATCTCACCTCATGTTATCTCGCCTCATGTTATCTCGCCTCATGTTATCTCGCCTCATCTCACCTCATGTTATCTCACCTCACCTCATGTTATCTCGCCTCGTCTTATCTCGCCTCATGTTATCTCGCCTCATGTTATCTCGCCTCATGTTATCTCGCCTCATGTTATCTCGCCTCATGTTATCTCGCCTCATGTTATCTCGCCTCGTCTTATCTCGCCTCATGTTATCTCGCCTCATGTTATCTCGCCTCATGTTATCTCGCCTCATGTTATCTCGCCTCATGTTATCTCGCCTCATCTCACCTCATGTTATCTCGCCTCGTCTTATCTTGCCTCTTGTTATCTCGCCTCATCTCACCTCATGTTATCTCGCCTCATGTTATCTCGCCTCATGTTATCTCGCCTCATGTTATCTCACCTCACCTCATGTTATCTCGCCTCGTCTTATCTCGCCTCATGTTATCTCGCCTCATGTTATCTCGCCTCATGTTATCTCGCCTCATGTTATCTCGCCTCATCTCACCTCATGTTATCTCGCCTCGTCTTATCTCACCTCTTGTTATCTCGCCTCATCTCACCTCATGTTATCTCGCCTCGTCTTATCTCGCCTCATGTTATCTCGCCTCGTCTTATCTCGCCTCATGTTATCTCGCCTCATGTTATCTCGTCTCATCTCACCTCATGTTATCTCGCCTCATGTTATCTCGCCTCATGTTATCTCGCCTCGTCTTATCTCACCTCATGTTATCTCGCCTCGTCTTATCTCGCCTCATGTTATCTCGCCTCATCTCACCTCATGTTATCTCACCTCATGTTATCTCACCTCATGTTATCTCACCACATGTTATCTCACCACATGTTATCTCGCCTCATGTTATCTCGCCTCATGTTATCTCACCACATGTTATCTCGCCTCATGTTATCTCACCACATGTTATCTCGCCTCATGTTATCTCGCCTCATGTTATCTCACCTCATGTTATCTCGCCTCATGTTATCTCGCCTCATGTTATCTCGCCTCATCTCACCTCATGTTATCTCACCTCACCTCATGTTATCTCGCCTCGTCTTATCTCGCCTCATGTTATCTCGCCTCATGTTATCTCGCCTCATGTTATCTCGCCTCATGTTATCTCGCCTCATGTTATCTCACCTCACCTCATGTTATCTCACCTCACCTCATGTTATCTCGCCTCGTCTTATCTCGCCTCATGTTATCTCGCCTCATGTTATCTCGCCTCATGTTATCTCGCCTCATCTCACCTCATGTTATCTCGCCTCGTCTTATCTCGCCTCATCTCACCTCATGTTATCTCGCCTTGTCTTATCTCGCCTCATGTTATCTCGCCTCGTCTTATCTCGCCTCATCTCACCTCATGTTATCTCGCCTCATCTCACCTCATGTTATCTCGCCTCGTCTTATCTCGCCTCATGTTATCTCGCCTCGTCTTATCTCACCTCATGTTATCTCGCCTCGTCTTATCTCGCCTCATGTTATCTCGCCTCATCTCACCTCATGTTATCTCACCTCATGTTATCTCACCACATGTTATCTCGCCTCATGTTATCTCGCCTCATGTTATCTCGCCTCATGTTATCTCACCTCATGTTATCTCACCACATGTTATCTCGCCTCATGTTATCTCGCCTCATGTTATCTCACCTCATGTTATCTCGCCTCATGTTATCTCACCTCATGTTATCTCACCTCATCTCACCTCATGTTATCTCACCTCATCTCACCTCATGTTATCTCACCTCATCTCACCTCATGTTATCTCACCTCATCTCACCTCATGTTATCTCACCTCATCTCACCTCATGTTATCTCACCTCATCTCACCTCATGTTATCTCACCTCATCTCACCTCGTCTTATCTCGCCTCATCTCACCTCGTCTTATCTCGCCTCATCTCGCCTCATGTTATCTCACCTCATCTCACCTCGTCTTATCTCGCCTCATCTCACCTTGTCTTATCTCGCCTCGTCTTATCTCGCCTCGTCTTATCTCGCCTCGTCTTATCTCGCCTCGTCTTATCTCGCATGTATTATACACTGAAATCATTCATCGTTTTATCATCATTGCTGAAGGGATTTTTTTATGTAACTCGTTAATCGCTGGAAGGTTGAGCACAGAATTTACCTGTATCACTGACTCAGCAATGTGCGGTGTGTGAGTGTATCACAGACTCCACAGCAATAAAACTCCCAGTAATGTGCAGTGTGTGAGTGTATCACAGTAATGTGCAGCGTGTGAGTGTATCACAGTAATGTGCAGTGTGTGAGTGTATCACAGACTCCACAGCAATAAAACTCCCAGTAATGTGCAGTGTGTGAGTGTATCACAGTAATGTGCAGTGTGCGAGTGTATCACAGTAATGTGCAGTGTGTGAGTGTATCACAGTAATGTGCAGTGTGTGAGTGTATCACAGTAATGTGCAGTGTGCGAGTGTATCACAGTAATGTGCAGTGTGTGAGTGTATCACAGTAATGTGCAGTGTGTGAGTGTATCACAGTAATGTGCAGTGTGTGAGTGTATCACAGTAATGTGCAGTGTGTGAGTGTATCACAGTAATGTGCAGCGTGTGAGTGTATCACAGACTCCACAGCAATAAACTCCCAGTAATGTGCAGTGTGTGAGTGTATCACAGACTCCACAGCAATAAAACTCCCAGTAATGTGCAGTGTGTGAGTGTATCACAGACTCCACAGCAATAAAACTCCCAGTAATGTGCAGTGTGTGAGTGTATCACAGGCTCCACAGCAATAAAACTCCCAGTAATGTGCAGTGTGTGAGTGTATCACAGACTCCACAGCAATAAAACTCACAGTAATGTGCAGTGTGTGAGTGTATCACAGACTCCACAGCAATAAAACTCCCAGTAATGTGCAGTGTGTGAGTGTATCACAGTAATGTGCAGTGTGCGAGTGTATCACAGTAATGTGCAGTGTGTGAGTGTATCACAGTAATGTGCAGTGTGTGAGTGTATCACAGTAATGTGCAGTGTGTGAGTGTATCACAGTAATGTGCAGCGTGTGAGTGTATCACAGACTCCACAGCAATAAAACTCCCAGTAATGTGCAGTGTGTGAGTGTATCACAGACTCCACAGCAATAAAACTCCCAGTAATGTGCAGTGTGTGAGTGTATCACAGACTCCACAGCAATAAAACTCCCAGTAATGTGCAGTGTGTGAGTGTATCACAGGCTCCACAGCAATAAAACTCCCAGTAATGTGCAGTGTGTGAGTGTATCACAGACTCCACAGCAATAAAACTCCCAGTAATGTGCAGTGTGTGAGTGTATCACAGGCTCCACAGCAATAAAACTCACAATAATGTGCAGCGTGTGAGTGTCTCACAGACTCCACAGCAATAAAACTCCCAGTAATGTGCAGCGTGTGAGTGTCTCACAGAGTCCACAGCAATAAAACTCACAGTAATGTGCAGTCTGTGAGTATATCACAGGCTCCACAGCAATAAAACTCACAGTAATGTGCAGGGTGCGAGTGTATCACAGACTCCACAGCAATACAACTCACAGTAATGTGCAGGGATGCGAGTGTATCACAGACTCCACAGCAATAAAATTCACAGTAATTTGCAGGGTGCGAGTGTATCACAGACTCCACAGCAATAAAATTCACAGTAATGTGCAGTGTGCGAGTGTATCACAGACTCCACAGCAATAAAACTCACAGTAATGTGCAGGGTGCGAGTGTATCACAGACTCCCCAGCAATAAAAATCCCAATAATGTGCAGTGTGTGAGTGTATCACAGACTGCAGAGCAATAAAACTCCCAGTAATGTGCAGTGTGTGAGTATATCACAGGCTCCACAGCAATAAAACTCACAGTAATGTGCAGCGTGTGAGTGTATCACAGACTCCACAGCAATACAACTCACAGTAATGTGCAGGGTACGAGTGTATCACAGACTCCACAGCAATAAAACTCCCAGTAATGTGCAGTGTGCGAGTGTATCACAGACTCCACAGCAATAAAACTCCCATTAATGTGCAGTGTGTGAGTGTATCACAGACTCCACAGCAATAAAACTCACAGTAATGTGCAGCGTGTGAGTGTATCACAGACTCCACAGAAATAAAACTCCCAGTAATGTGCAGTGTGTGAGTGTATCACAGTAATGTGCAGCGTGTGAGTGTATCACAGACTCCACAGCAATAAAACTCCCAGTAATGTGCGGTGTGTGAGTGTATCACAGACTCCACAGCAATAAAACTCCCAGTAATGTGCGGTGTGTGAGTGTATCACAGACTCCACAGAAATAAAAATCCCAGTAATGTGCAGTGTGTGAGTGTATCACAGACTCCACAGAAATAAAACTCCCAGTAATGTGCGGTGTGTGAGTGTATCACAGACTCCACAGAAATTAAACTCCCAGTAATGTGCAGCGTGTGAGTGTATCACAGACTCCACAGCAATAAAACTCCCAGTAATGTGCGGTGTGTGAGTGTATCACAGACTCCACAGAAATAAAAATCCCAGTAATGTGCAGTGTGTGAGTGTATCACAGACTCCACAGAAATAAAACTCCCAGTAATGTGCGGTGTGTGAGTGTATCACAGACTCCACAGAAATTAAACTCCCAGTAATGTGCAGCGTGTGAGTGTATCACAGACTCCACAGCAATAAAACTCCCAGTAATGTGCGGTGTGTGAGTGTATCACACACTCCACAGCAATAAAACTCACAGTAATGTGCGGCATGTGAGTGTATCACAGACTCCACAGCAACAAAACTCCCAGTAATGTGCAGTGTGTGAGTGTATCACAGACTCCACAGCAATAAAACTCACAGTAATGTGCAGTGTGTGAGTGTATCACAGTAATGTGCAGCGTGTGAGTGTATCACAGTAATGTGCAGCGTGTGAGTGTATCACAGTAATGTGCAGCGTGTGAGTGTATCACAGTAAGGTGCAGTGTGTGAGTGTATCACAGTGATGTGCAGTGTGTGAGTGTATCACAGTAATGTGCAGCGTGTGAGTGTATCACAGTAATGTGCAGTGTGTGAGTGTATCACAGTAATGTGCAGTGTGTGAGTGTATCACAGTAATGTGCAGCGTGTGAGTGTATCACAGTAATGTGCAGCGTGTGAGTGTATCACAGTAATGTGCAGCGTGTGAGTGTATCACAGTAATGTGCAGCGTGTGAGTGTCTCACAGACTCCACAGCAATGTATACCCAGTAATATATAGTGTATCTATTCTTTGGCTCTTGTATCTGATCTATGAAGCAGCAGTGGTGGTCTGCACCAGTCTATCTTGTCTCTGGCTATTTTTTGGGAAGGGGGACAGCAACGAGTTTGACTCAGGAACACAATGGTTTTTACTAATGAGAAATGTGACACTTGATATTTGAAGATATAAAATGACTTTCTAAAGAGCCTCAGAGATGGAGATAACTAGAGACATGGAAGGTAATACGGGGAAATAATGAGGCCAGCTAATTACAGTCTCACCCTCTGATAAACACTCCATTATATGAAGAGAGAGAAGTGAAAACATTGGTTCACAGTCTCACCCTCTGACCTGATCATTCCTGCTCGAAGGGGAAACTAACGTGTGCTTTCTGATAGAGCAGCTTGAGAAGGAACCAAATTATAGATGTAACTGTCATCCAGAAACACCACCTAACGATAACGATATCACATTGGGGGTTAGTTATAGAGGCCAATCCTTAAACTGAAACAGTCACCATGGGAACCAGTCTAATGTTCCTACTGATTGCTCCACTTTTAGAACTTTGACCCAGGATTGGCTTTTATAACGACAGAATGACTTCCTCAGGATGATGTCAGGATTCTAGTCTTAGCCTCTCAATCCAGCCAGAGCTGCCCAGTGTGTGATATGTGTGATGTGTGTGATGTGTGTGATGTGTGTGATATATGTGATATGTGTGATGTGTGTGATGTGTGTGATATATGTGATGTGTGTGATGTGTGTGATATGTGTGATGTGTGTGATATATGTGATATGTGTGATGTGTGTGATATGTGTGATGTGTGTGATATATGTGATATGTGTGATGTGTGTGATGTGTGTGATATATGTGATATGTGTGATGTGTGTGATGTGTGTGATGTGTGTGATGTGTGTGATGTGTGTGATATGTGTGATGTGTGTGATATATGTGATATGTGTGATGTGTGTGATATATGTGATATGTGTGATGTGTGTGATATGTGTGATGTGTGTGATATGTGTGATGTGTGTGATGTGTGTGATATATGTGATATGTGTGATGTGTGTGATGTGTGTGATATGTGTGATATGTGTGATGTGTGTGATGTGTGTGATATATGTGATATGTGTGATGTGTGTGATGTGTGTGATATATGTGATATGTGTGATGTGTGTGATGTGTGTGATATGTGTGATGTGTGTGATATATGTGATATGTGTGATGTGTGTGATATGTGTGATGTGTGTGATATGTGTGATATCTATGTGTGATATGTGTGATATACACACTGCGCTAAGCATCTTCCTATCGATCCCTCTGTTGCCGCTTAATGTGATGTCAAAGAGCTGCTTCAGCATGCGCCCTGCCATCTTATGTCATCCATACGCCCCACCAGATAGAGGGCGCGCAGATAGAGGGCGTGCAGATAGAGGGCGTGCAGATAGAGGGCGCGCAGATAGAGGGCGTGCAGATAGAGGGCGTGCAGATAGAGGGCGCGCAGATAGAGGGCGTGCAGATAGAGGGCGCGCAGATAGAGGGCGCGCAGATAGAGGGCGTGCAGATAGAGGGCGCGCAGATAGAGGGCGTGCAGATAGAGGGCGTGCAGATAGAGGGCGCGCAGATAGAGGGCGTGCAGATAGAGGGCGTGCAGATAGAGGGCGCGCAGATAGAGGGCGTGCAGATAGAGGGCGTGCAGATACAGAATGCTTTCATTAGTCCCTGGCCTTATCTTATATCTAGGATAGCCTTATACCTATCCCATGCATGCTTAAACTCCTTCACTGTATTAACCTCTACCACTTATACCGGAAGACTATTCCATACACCCACTACCCTCTCAGTAATGTAATACTATCATTAGTCCCTGGCCTTATCTTATATCTAGGATAGCCTTATACCTATCCTATGCATGCTTAAACCCCTTCACTGTATTAACCTCTACCACTTATACCGGAAGACTATTCCATACACCCACTACCCTCTCAGTAATGTAATACTATCATTAGTCCCTGGCCTTATCTTATATCTAGGATAGCCTTATACCTATCCCACGCATGCTTAAACTCCTTCACTGTATTAACTTCTACCACTTCTACTGGAAGACTATTCCATACATCCACTACCCTCTCAGTAATGTAATACTTTCATTAGTCCCTGGCCTTATCTTATGTCTAGGATAGCCTTATACCTATCCCACGCATGCTTAAACTCCTTCACTGTATTAACTTCTACCACTTCTACTGGAAGACTATTCCATACATCCACTACCCTCTCAGTAATGTAATACTTTCATTAGTCCCTGACCTTATCTTATATCTAGGATAGCCTTATACCTATCCCATGCATGCTTAAACTCCTTCACTGTATTAACCTCTACCACTTCTACTGGAAGACTATTCCATACATCCACTACCCTCTCAGTAATGTAATACTTTCATTAGTCCCTGGCCTTATCTTATATCTAGGATAGCCTTATACCTATCCCTTGCATGCTTAAACTCCTTCACTGTATTAACCTCTACCACTTCTACTGGAAGACTATTCCATACATCCACTACCCTCTCAGTAATGTAATACTGTCATTAGTCCCTGGCCTTATCTTATATCTAGGATAGCCTTATACCTATCCCATGCATGCTTAAACTCCTTCACTGTATTAACCTCTACCACTTCTACTGGAAGACTATTCCATACATCCACTACCCTCTCAGTAAAGTAATACTTTCATTAGTCCATGGCCTTATCTAATATCTAAGATAGCCTTATACCTATCCCATGCATGCTTAAACTCCTTCACTGTATTAACCTCTACCACTTCTACTGGAAGTCTATTCCATACATCCACTACCCTCTCAGTAATGTAATACTCTCATTAGTCCCTGGCATTATATTATATCTAGGATAGCCTTATACCTATCCCATGCATGCTTAAACTCCTTCACTGTATTAACCTCTACCACTTCTACTGGAAGACTATTCCATACATCCACTACCCTCTCAGTAATGTAATACTTTCATTAGTCCCTGGCCTTATCTTATATCTAGGATAGTCTTATACCTATCCCATGCATGCTTAAACTCCTTCACTGTATTAACCTCTACCACTTCTACTGGAAGACTATTCCATACATCCACTACCCTCTCAGTAATGTAATACTTTCATTAGTCCCTGGCCTTATCTTATAGCTAGGATAGCCTTATACCTATCCCATGCATGCTTAAACTCCTTCACTGTATTAACCTCTACCACTTCTACTGGAAGACTATTCCATACATCCACTTCCCTCTCAGTAATGTAATACTTTCATTAGTCCCTGACCTTATCTTATATCTAGGATAGCCTTATACCTATCCCATGCATGCTTAAACTCCTTCACTGTATTAACCTCTACCACATCTACTGGAAGACTATTCCATACATCCACTACCCTCTCAGTAAAGTAATACTTTCATTAGTCCCTGACCTTATCTTATGTCTAGGATAGCCTTATACCTATCCCACGCATGCTTAAACTCCTTCCCTGTATTAACCTCTACCACCTCTACTGGAAGACTATTCCATGCATCCACTACCCTCTCAGTAATGTTATACTTTCATTAGTCCCTGGCCTTATCTTATATCTAGGATAGCCTTATACCTATCCCATGCATGCTTAAACTCCTTCACTGTATTAACCTCTACCACTTGTACTGGAAGACTATTTCATGCATCCACTACCCTCTCAGTAATGTAATACTTTCATTAGTCCCTGGCCTTATCTTATATCTAGGATAGCCTTATACCTATCCCATGCATGCTTAAACTCCTTCACTGTATTAACCTCTACCACTTCTACTGGAAGACTATTCCATGCATCCACTACCCTCTCAGTAATGTAATACCTTCATTAGTCTCTGGCCTTATCTTATATCTAGGATAGCCTTATACCTATCCCATGCATGCTTAAACTCCCTCACTGTATTAAACTCTACCACTTCTACTGGAAGACTATTCCATACATCCACTACCCTCTCGGTAATGTAATACTATCATTAGTCCCTGGCCTTATCTTATATCTAGGATAGCCTTATAACTATCCCACGCATGCTTAAACTCCCTCACTGTATTAAACTCTACCACTTCTACTGGAAGACTATTCCATACATCCACTACCCTCTCAGTAATGTAATACTTTCATTAGTCCCTGGCCTTATCTTATATCTAGGATAGCCTTATACCTATCCCATGCATGCTTAAACTCCTTCACTGTATTAACCTCTACCACTTCTACTGGAAGACTATTCCATACATCCACTACCCTCTCAGTAATGTAATACTTTCATTAGTCCCTGACCTTATCTTATATCTAGGATAGCCTTATACCTATCCCATGCATGCTTAAACTCCCTCACTGTATTAACCTCTACCACTTCTACTGGAAGACTATTCCATACATCCACTACCCTCTCAGTAAAGTAATACTCTCATTAGTCCCTGGCCTTATCTTATATCTAGGATAGCCTTATACCTATCCCATGCATGCTTAAACTCCTTCACTGTATTAACCTCTACCACTTCTACTGGAAGACTATTCCATACATCCACTACCCTCTCAGTAAAGTAATACTTTCATTAGTCCCTGGCCTTATCTTATATCTAGGATAGCCTTATACCTATCCCATGCATGCTTAAACTCCTTCACTGTATTAACCTCTACCACTTGTACTGGAAGACTATTCCATGCATCCACTACCCTCTCAGTAATGTAATACTTTCATTAGTCCCTGGCCTTATCTTATATCTAGGATAGCCTTATACCTATCCCATGCATGCTTAAACTCCTTCACTGTATTAACCTCTACCACTTCTACTGGAAGACTATTCCATGCATCCACTACCCTCTCAGTAATGTAATACTTTCATTAGTCCCTGGCCTTATCTTATATCTAGGATAGCCTTATACCTATCCCACGCATGCTTAAACTCCTTCACTGTATTAACTTCTACCACTTCTACTGGAAGACTATTCCATACATCCACTACCCTCTCAGTAATGTAATACTTTCATTAGTCCCTGGCCTTATCTTATATCTAGGATAGCCTTATACCTATCCCACGCATGCTTAAACTCCTTCACTGTATTAACTTCTACCACTTCTACTGGAAGACTATTCCATACATCCACTACCCTCTCAGTAATGTAATACTTTCATTAGTCCCTGACCTTATCTTATATCTAGGATAGCCTTATACCTATCCCATGCATGCTTAAACTCCTTCACTGTATTAACCTCTACCACTTCTACTGGAAGACTATTCCATACATCCACTACCCTCTCAGTAATGTAATACTTTCATTAGTCCCTGGCCTTATCTTATATCTAGGATAGCCTTATACCTATCCCTTGCATGCTTAAACTCCTTCACTGTATTAACCTCTACCACTTCTACTGGAAGACTATTCCATACATCCACTACCCTCTCAGTAATGTAATACTGTCATTAGTCCCTGGCCTTATCTTATATCTAGGATAGCCTTATACCTATCCCATGCATGCTTAAACTCCTTCACTGTATTAACCTCTACCACTTCTACTGGAAGACTATTCCATACATCCACTACCCTCTCAGTAAAGTAATACTTTCATTAGTCCATGGCCTTATCTAATATCTAAGATAGCCTTATACCTATCCCATGCATGCTTAAACTCCTTCACTGTATTAACCTCTACCACTTCTACTGGAAGTCTATTCCATACATCCACTACCCTCTCAGTAATGTAATACTCTCATTAGTCCCTGGCATTATATTATATCTAGGATAGCCTTATACCTATCCCATGCATGCTTAAACTCCTTCACTGTATTAACCTCTACCACTTCTACTGGAAGACTATTCCATACATCCACTACCCTCTCAGTAATGTAATACTTTCATTAGTCCCTGGCCTTATCTTATATCTAGGATAGTCTTATACCTATCCCATGCATGCTTAAACTCCTTCACTGTATTAACCTCTACCACTTCTACTGGAAGACTATTCCATACATCCACTACCCTCTCAGTAATGTAATACTTTCATTAGTCCCTGGCCTTATCTTATAGCTAGGATAGCCTTATACCTATCCCATGCATGCTTAAACTCCTTCACTGTATTAACCTCTACCACTTCTACTGGAAGACTATTCCATACATCCACTTCCCTCTCAGTAATGTAATACTTTCATTAGTCCCTGACCTTATCTTATATCTAGGATAGCCTTATACCTATCCCATGCATGCTTAAACTCCTTCACTGTATTAACCTCTACCACTTCTACTGGAAGACTATTCCATACATCCACTACCCTCTCAGTAAAGTAATACTTTCATTAGTCCCTGACCTTATCTTATGTCTAGGATAGCCTTATACCTATCCCACGCATGCTTAAACTCCTTCCCTGTATTAACCTCTACCACCTCTACTGGAAGACTATTCCATGCATCCACTACCCTCTCAGTAATGTTATACTTTCATTAGTCCCTGGCCTTATCTTATATCTAGGATAGCCTTATACCTATCCCATGCATGCTTAAACTCCTTCACTGTATTAACCTCTACCACTTGTACTGGAAGACTATTTCATGCATCCACTACCCTCTCAGTAATGTAATACTTTCATTAGTCCCTGGCCTTATCTTATATCTAGGATAGCCTTATACCTATCCCATGCATGCTTAAACTCCTTCACTGTATTAACCTCTACCACTTCTACTGGAAGACTATTCCATGCATCCACTACCCTCTCAGTAATGTAATACCTTCATTAGTCTCTGGCCTTATCTTATATCTAGGATAGCCTTATACCTATCCCATGCATGCTTAAACTCCCTCACTGTATTAAACTCTACCACTTCTACTGGAAGACTATTCCATACATCCACTACCCTCTCGGTAATGTAATACTATCATTAGTCCCTGGCCTTATCTTATATCTAGGATAGCCTTATAACTATCCCACGCATGCTTAAACTCCCTCACTGTATTAAACTCTACCACTTCTACTGGAAGACTATTCCATACATCCACTACCCTCTCAGTAATGTAATACTTTCATTAGTCCCTGGCCTTATCTTATATCTAGGATAGCCTTATACCTATCCCATGCATGCTTAAACTCCTTCACTGTATTAACCTCTACCACTTCTACTGGAAGACTATTCCATACATCCACTACCCTCTCAGTAATGTAATACTTTCATTAGTCCCTGACCTTATCTTATATCTAGGATAGCCTTATACCTATCCCATGCATGCTTAAACTCCCTCACTGTATTAACCTCTACCACTTCTACTGGAAGACTATTCCATACATCCACTACCCTCTCAGTAAAGTAATACTCTCATTAGTCCCTGGCCTTATCTTATATCTAGGATAGCCTTATACCTATCCCATGCATGCTTAAACTCCTTCACTGTATTAACCTCTACCACTTCTACTGGAAGACTATTCCATACATCCACTACCCTCTCAGTAAAGTAATACTTTCATTAGTCCCTGGCCTTATCTTATATCTAGGATAGCCTTATACCTATCCCATGCATGCTTAAACTCCTTCACTGTATTAACCTCTACCACTTGTACTGGAAGACTATTCCATGCATCCACTACCCTCTCAGTAATGTAATACTTTCATTAGTCCCTGGCCTTATCTTATATCTAGGATAGCCTTATACCTATCCCATGCATGCTTAAACTCCTTCACTGTATTAACCTCTACCACTTCTCCTGGTAGGATCAGTTATTGAATATAATGAAAGCTCTTTGCTGTCCACCACCGTTCTCTTTCTGCCCCCAGCACTCGCTGTGTAATATAGTGGTATTGACTGGCAATGCTGAGCTTTCAATCCCTCTGCTGCTTCATTGCATTTAATGGATTACTCAAAGAGCTTTCAGTGGAAGAAGCATATTGGCACCGGGACATTTAATTAGGATCGGGCTTCTTTCCTCTGCTATTTTCCATGAGCCAGTGAGTGGCTCCTGTGCAGGGAAAGATGAGAGAGCAGGTTGCACTTGTACCTTCCATCATAGAGATCATGATAAATCACTGGAACATGCTGTAACATTTGTCTATTATTTAAAAAAAAGAAAAAATAAACATTGCCCCATTTATTAAAGAAACAGCTCACCCTGACCTTAATTAAACTCATCCCCATCCTCACAATCCAAAATGTAACAGCAACATGTCACCTAAACAGTGTATACAGTGACTGTCACCTAAACACTGCTTATACTTTGACTGTGTCACCTAAACACTGCTTATACTGTGACTGTGTCACCTAAACACTGCTTATACTGTGACTATCACCCAAACGCTGCTTATACTGTGACTGTATCACCTAAACACTGCTCATACTGTGACTGTATCACCTAAACACTGCTCATACTGTGACTGTATCACCTAAACACTGCTTATACTGTGACTGTATCACCTAAACACTGCTTATACTGTGACTGGATCACCCAAAAACTGCTTATACTGTGACTGTATCACCCAAACACTGCTTATACTGTGACTGTATCACCTAAACACTGCTTATACTGTGACTGTATCACCCAAACACTGCTTATACTGTGACTGTATCACCCAAACACTGCTTATACTGTGACTGTATCACCTAAACACTGCTTATACTGTGACTGTATCACCTAAACACTGCTTATACTGTGACTATCACCCAAACGCTGCTTATACTGTGACTGTATCACCTAAACACTGCTCATACTGTGACTGTATCACCTAAACACTGCTCATACTGTGACAGTATCAATTAAACACTGCTTATACTGTGACTGTATCACCTAAACACTGCTTATACTGTGACTGGATCACCCAAACACTGCTTATACTGTGACTGGATCACCCAAACACTGCTTATACTGTGACTGGATCACCTAAACACTGCTTATACTGTGACTGTATCACCCAAGCACTGCTTATACTGTGACTGTATCACCCAAACACTGCTTATACTGTGACTGTATCACCTAAACACTGCCTATACTGTGACTGTATCACTCAAACACTGCTTATACTGTGACTGTATCACCTAAACACTGCTTATACTGTGACTGTATCACCCAAACACTGCTTATACTGTGACTGTATCACCTAAACACTGCTTATACTGTGACTGTATCACCTAAACACTGCTTATACTGTGACTGTATCACCTAAACACTGCTTATACTGTGACTGTATCACCCAAACACTGCTTATACTGTGACTGTATCACCTAAACACTGATTATACTGTGACTGTATCACCCAAACACTGCTTATACTGTGACTGTATCACCCAAACACTGCTTATACTGTGACTGTATCACCCAAACACTGCTTATACTGTGACTGTATCACCCAAACACTGCTTATATTGTGACTGTATCACCCAAACACTGATTATACTGTGACTGTATCACCCAAACACTGCTTATAATGTGACTGTATCACCCAAACACTGATTATACTGTGACTGTATCACCCAAACACTGCTTATACTGTGACTGTATCACCCAAACACTGCTTATACTGTGACTGTATCACCTAAACACTGCTTATACTGTGACTGTGTCAACTAAACACTGCTTATACTGTGACTGTATCACCTAAACACTGCTTATACTGTGACTGTCTCACCCAAACACTGCTTATACGGTGACTGTATCACCTAAACACTGCTTATACTGTGACTGTATCACCCAAACACTGCTTATACTGTGACTGTATCACCCAAACACTGCTTATACTGTGACTGTATCACCCAAACACTGCTTATACTGTGACTGTATCACCTAAACACTGCTTATACTGTGACTGTATCACCTAAACACTGCTTATACTGTGACTGTATCACCCAAACACTGCCTATACTATGACTGTATCACTCAAACACTGCTTATACTGTGACTGTATCACCTAAACACTGCTTATACTGTGACTGTATCACCCAAACACTGCCTATACTGTGACTGTATCACTCAAACACTGCATATACTGTGACTGTATCACCCAAACACTGCTTATACTGTGACTGTATCACCCAAACACTGCTTATACTGTGACTGTATCACCTAAACACTGCTTATACTGTGACTGTATCACCCAAACACTGCTTATACTGTGACTGTATCACCTAAACACTGCTTATACTATGACTGTATCACCCAAACACTGCTTATACTGTGACTGTATCACCTAAACACTGCTTATACTGTGACTGTATCACCCAAACACTGCTTATACTGTGACTGTATCACCTAAACACTGCTCATACTGTGACTGTATCACCTAAACACTGCTTATACTGTGACTGTATCACCTAAACACTGCTTATACTGTGACTGTATCACCCAAACACTGCTTATACTGTGACTGTATCACCTAAACACTGATTATACTGTGACTGTATCACCCAAACACTGCTTATACTGTGACTGTATCACCCAAACACTGCTTATATTGTGACTGTATCACCCAAACACTGATTATACTGTGACTGTATCACCCAAACACTGCTTATACTGTGACTGTATCACCCAAACACTGCTTATACTGTGACTGTATCACCCAAACACTGCTTATACTGTGACTGTATCACCTAAACACTGCTTATACTGTGACTGTGTCAACTAAACACTGCTTATACTGTGACTGTCTCACCTAAACACTGCTTATACTGTGACTGTATCACCTAAACACTGCTTATACTGTGACTGTGTCAACTAAACACTGCTTATACTGTGACTGTCTCACCTAAACACTGCTTATACTGTGACTGTCTCACCCAAACACTGCTTATACGGTGACTGTATCACCTAAACACTGCTTATACTGTGACTGTATCACCTAAACACTGCTTATACTGTGACTGTATCACCCAAACACTGCTTATACTGTGACTGTATCACCCAAACACTGCTTATACTGTGACTGTATCACCTAAACACTGCTTATACTGTGACTGTATCACCTAAACACTGCTTATACTGTGACTGTATCACCCAACCACTGCCTATACTGTGACTGTATCACTCAAACACTGCTTATACTGTGACTGTATCACCTAAACACTGCTTATACTGTGACTGTATCACCCAAACACTGTCTATACTGTGACTGTATCACTCAAACACTGCATATACTGTGACTGTATCACCCAAACACTGCTTATACTGTGACTGTATCACCCAAACACTGCTTATACTGTGACTGTATCACCTAAACACTGCTTATACTGTGACTGTATCACCCAAACACTGCATATACTGTGACTGTATCACCTAAACACTGCTTATACTGTGACTGTATCACCCAAACACTGCTTATACTGTGACTGGATCACCCAAACACTGCTTATACTGTGACTGGATCACCCAAACACTGCTTATACTGTGACTGTATCACCCAAACACTGCTTATACTGTGACTGTATTACCTAAACACTGCTTATACTGTGACTGTATCACCTAAACACTGCTTATACTGTGACTGTATCAGCTAAACACTGCTTATACTGTGACTGGATCACCCAAACACTGCTTATACTGTGACTGTATCACCTAAACACTGCTTATACTGTGACTGTATCACCCAAACACTGCTTATACTGTGATGGTTTAAACATGTCTGTGTCTCCTGTTTATGACATCACCTTGTGGCTTCATATGCAAAATACACATTTTCCATTGAAAATTAGTTAATTTAGATTTCAAGACACCCAGGGTGGTGAAAGGATTTCACCATAGGAATAACCTCTATTTGCCGTCCCTTTGTCCCCAAACAGCTTCATGTTCTTTGTCCCCAAACAGCTTGACGTCCCTTTGTCCCCAAACAGCTTGTTACTTCAGTAGTGGGGAAAATAATGGAAACCTTGTTAAAGAATAGGATTGTTGAACATCTAAAGTCGCTTGGATTTCAAGATCAGAGACAGCATGGGTTTACTTCAGGGAGATCATGCCAAACTAATCTTATTGATTTTTTTGATTTGGTGACTAAAATAATAGATCAGGGTGGTGCAGTAGACATTGCTTACCTAGATTTCAGTAAGGCTTGTGACACTGTCGCACATAGAAGGCTTATCAATAAACTGAAATCTTTGAGTTTGGATTTCAATATTGTTGAATGGATTAGACAATGGCTGAGTGACAGGCAACAGAGGGTTGTAGTCAATGGAGTATATTCGATGCAAGGTCTTGTTACTAGTGGGGTACCTCAGGGATCTGTACTTGGACCCATTCTCTATAATATTGTTATTAGTGATATGGCAGAAGGTCTTGTTACTAGTGGGGTACCTCAGGGATCTGTTCTTGGACCCATTCTCTTTAATATTTTTATTAGCGATATTGCAGAAGGTCTTGTTGGCAAAGTATGTCTTTTTGCTGATGATACAAAGATTTGCAGCAGGGTTGATATTCAAGGAGGGATAAGCCAAATGGCAAATGATTTAGCTAAACTAGAAAAATGGTCAGAGCAGTGGCAACTGGCATTTAATGTGGACAAGTGCAAGATTATGCACCTTGGGCGTAAAAACCCAAAAGCAGAATATAGACTATTTGGTACAGTCCTAACCTCAACATCTGAGGAAAGTGATTTAGGAGTAATAATTTCAGAGGACTTGAAGGTAGGTAGGCAATGCAATAGAGCAGCAGGAAATGCTAGCAGAATGCTTGGTTGCATAGGGAGAGGTATTAGCAGAATGATTGGTTGTATAGGGAGAGGTATTAGCAGAATGCTTGGTTGCATAGGGAGAGGTATTAGCAGTAGGAAGAAGGAAGTGCTCATGCCATTGTACAGAGCACTGGTGAGTCCTCACTTGGAGTATTGTACAGAGCGCTGGTGAGACCTCACTTGGAGTATTGTACAGAGCACTGGTGAGACCTCACTTGGAGTATTGTACGGAGCGCTGGTGAGACCTCACTTGGAGTATTGTACAGAGCGCTGGTGAGACCTCACTTGGAGTATTGTACAGAGCGCTGGTGAGACCTCACTTGGAGTATTGTACAGAGCGCTGGTGAGACCTCACTTGGAGTATTGTACAGAGCGCTGGTGAGACCTCACTTGGAGTATTGTACAGAGCGCTGGTGAGACCTCACTTGGAGTATTGTACAGAGCACTGGTGAGACCTCACTTGGAGTATTGTACAGAGCGCTGGTGAGACCTCACTTGGAGTATTGTACAGAGCGCTGGTGAGACCTCACTTGGAGTATTGTACAGAGCGCTGGTGAGACCTCACTTGGAGTATTGTACAGAGCGCTGGTGAGACCTCACTTGGAGTATTGTACAGAGCGCTGGTGAGACCTCACTTGGAGTATTGTACAGAGCGCTGGTGAGACCTCACTTGGAGTATTGTACAGAGTGCTGGTGAGACCTCACTTGGAGTATTGTACAGAGCGCTGGTGAGACCTCACTTGGAGTATTGTACAGAGCGCTGGTGAGACCTCACTTGGAGTATTGTACAGAGCACTGGTAAGACCTCACTTGGAGTATTATACACAGTACTGGAGACTGTATCTCCAGAAGGATATAGATACTTTGGAGAGAGTTCAGAGAAGGGCTACTAAACTGGTTCATGGGTTGAAGGATAAAACTTACCAGGAAAGGTTAAAGCATCTTAACATGTATAGCTTGGAGGAAAGACGTAAGGGGGGGATATGATAGAAACATTTATATACATAAAGGGAATCAACACAGTAAAGGAAGAGAGGATATTTAAAAGAAGAAAAACTACCACAACTAGAGGACATAGTCTTAAATTAGAGGGGCAACGATTTAAATGTAATATCAGGAAGTATTACTTTACTGAGAGGGTAGTGGATGTATGGAATAGCCTGCCAGCAGAAGTGGTAGAGGTAAACACAGTCAAGGATTTTAAGCATGCGTGGGATAGACACAAGGCTATCCTAGCTATAAGACCGGGAACGGGGGACTAATAAAAGTACTCAAAAAAAAAAAAAATTGGGCGACTAGATGGACCGAATGGTTCTTATCTGCCGACACATTCTATGTTTCTATGTTTCTATGTCCCCAAACAGCTTGACGTCCCTTTGTCCCCAAACAGCTTGACGTCCCTTTGACCCCAAACCTAATTAATCTCTGATTTCTAGAGCAGGTTTTTTCCATCTTCTGAAATCATCTCAGTGAGAGAAGCAGATCTTAATATTAATACTGAATATTGTATTATTAATATTATTCTACTTACAAAAAATACTATATATTGAGTGATCCAAACCACCAATCCCTTCTTAATGACCTGTTACCTCACTGTATACCCCGAGCAGGAGACGGGGTTACTGGGACCCCCGTAATACTTAATGTAAACCCCAGTCCCAGCTGGTCAGTGCTGTTTGTTGTCTCTCATACAATCTGTCTACACATCGTTATAAAGCCTCTCTCTTTAGTATAATCAGATCCTGACTGGCTCCTGGCTGCTTATCAGGAATTACAAGTTGCAGTTCGCAGTGAACATACTTAAAGATAATAATACACCTTATGATACTCTCTCTGGAGATATTACCAAACCTTATGGCACTCATTTTGTCAATCTTGTGAATCTCAGAAGGCTTCATTTATTGCTTGTTCATTTCTTTATGACTGATTTCGTTGCCAATGTAATAATCGATTTGTTATTTGAAAGATAAGTCCAGTAAGATTTTCACTGATTGATTTCTTGTCCCAGGTAAAGCGTCTATGGGATGATTAATATATTTATATATATATAATGCCCTGGCAAATAGAATTCATTTCTTTAGCTTCTAACACGTTTTATTAAAGTTTGTAATCAAATAAAGCCCAGGGCAAGACCTTTTCTAAATTCTGTCCAGGTTGATGGTGATGGGAGTAGTGATCCATCATGGAGAAGGAAGGTCTGCAGAGTGTTCACTAGTGCAATATAAGTTCCAAGCAGTGCCCGGGAGGAATCATATGTTTACACAATACCTCTGCGCCATCTTGTGGCTAAAACAAATAGTTACCCTGTTTGACGGAAGAGAAGCTGGAATGTTTCATTATATTAATCTAATGGGTAATGTGGGATTTCTGCCGGTCTCCAATGGAGAGCCAGCGTGAGCAGAAAAAGCTTACAGAACTTAGAGAGTTAACGGAAAGGCTTCCTGAAAGGTTAGGAGTAGGACCACTGCTGCAGTGTTTGTGTTACAGTAAAAACAAAATAACGCAATATACATTGTGCAGAGCATTATCCATGGCCAGCTGAGCTCTTCTACATATTCTATACATTGTGCAGGGTCTGGTGAGTTTCTCCTGCTAGAAGAACAGAGTTGGCCCTGTATAATGCATTGTTATAAGGTGACAGTGTGTAAAGATGTAACTCTGCATTATCCATGGCCAGCTGAGCTCTTCTATATATTCCTCTATACATTGTGCAGGGTCTGGTGAGTTTTTCCTGCTAGAAGAACAGAGTTGGCCCTGTATAATGCATTGTTATAAAGTGACAGTGTGTAAAGATGTTACTCTGCATTATCCATGGCCAGCTGAGCTCTTCTATATATTCTTCTATACATTGTGCAGGGTCTGGTGAGTTTCTCCTGCTAGAAGAACAGAGTTGGCCCTGTATAATGCATTGTTATAAAGTGACAGTGTGTAAAGATGTAACTCTGCATTATCCATGGCCAGCTGAGCTCTTCTATATATTCTTCTATACATTGTGCAGGGCCTGGTGAGTTTCTCCTGCTAGAAGAACAGAGTTGGCCCTGTATAATGTATTGTTATAAAGTGACAGTGTGTAAAGATGTAACTCTGTATTATCCATGGCCAGCTGAGCTCTTCTATATATTCTATACATTGTGCAGGGTCTGGTGAGTTTCTCCTGCTAGAAGAACAGAGTTGGCCCTGTATAATGCATTGTTATAAAGTGACAGTGTGTAAAGATGTAACTCTGCATTATCCATGGCCAGCTGAGCTCTTCTATATATTCTTCTATACATTGTGCAGGGCCTGGTGAGTTTCTCCTGCTAGAAGAACAGAGTTGGTCCTGTATAATGCATTGTTATAAAGTGACAGTGTGTAAAGATGTAACTCTGCATTATCCATGGCCAGCTGAGCTCTTCTATATATTCTTCTATACATTGTGCAGGGTCTGGTGAGTTTCTCCTGCTGGAAGAACAGAGTTGGCCCTGTATAATGCATTGTTATAAAGTGACAGTGTGTAAAGATATAACTCTGCATTATCCATGGCCAGCTGAGCTCTTCTATATATTCTTCTATACATTGTGCAGGGTCTGGTGAGTTTCTCCTGCTAGAAGAACAGAGTTGGCCCTGTATAATGCATTGTTATAAAGTGACAGTGTGTAAAGATGTAACTCTGCATTATCCATGGCCAGCTGAGCTCTTCTATATATTCTTCTATACATTGTGCAGGGCCTGGTGAGTTTCTCCTGCTAGAAGAACAGAGTTGGCCCTGTACAATGCATTGTTATATAGTGACAGTGTGTAATGATATAACTCTGCATTATCCATGGCCAGCTGGGCTCTCTATATATTCTTCTATACATTGTGCAGGGCCTGGTGAGTCTCTCCTGCTAGAAGAACAGAGTTGGTCCTGTATAATGCATTGTTATAAAGTGACAGTGTGTAAAGATGTAACTCTGCATTATCCATGGCCAGCTGAGCTCTTCTATATATTCTTCTATACATTGTGCAGGGTCTGGTGAGTTTCTCCTGCTAGAAGGACAGAGTTGGCCCTGTTTAATGCATTGTTATAAAGTGACAGTGTGTAAAGATGTAACTCTGCATTATCCATGGCCAGCTGGGCTCTCTCTATATTCTATACATTGTGCAGGGTCTGGTGAGTTTCTCCTGCTAGAAGAACAGAGTTGGCCCTGTATAATGCATTGTTATAAAGTGACAGTGTGTAAAGATGTAACTCTGCATTATCCATGGCCAGCTGAGCTCTTCTATATATTCTTCTATACATTGTGCAGGGTCTGGTGAGTTTCTCCTGCTAGAAGAACAGAGTTGGCCCTGTATAATGCATTGTTATATAGTGATAGTGTGTAAAGATGTAACTCTGCATTATCCATGGCCAGCTGAGCTCTTCTATATATTCTATACATTGTGCAGGGCCTGGTGAGTTTCTCCTGCTAGAAGAACAGAGTTGGCCCTGTATAATGCATTGTTATAAAGTGACAGTGTGTAAAGATGTTACTCTGCATTATCCATGGCCAGCTGAGCTCTTCTATATATTCTTCTATACATTGTGCAGGGTATGGTGAGTTTCTCCTGCTAGAAGAACAGAGTTGGCCATGTATAATGCATTGTTATAAAGTGACAGTGTGTAAAGATGTTACTCTGCATTATCCATGACCAGCTGAGCTCTTCTATATATTCTTCTATACATTGTGTAGGGTCTGGTGAGTTTCTCCTGCTAGAAGAACAGAGTTGGTCCTGTATAATGCATTGTTATAAGGTGACAGTGTATAAAGATGTAACTCTGCATTATCCATGGCCAGCTGAGCTCTTCTACATATTCTATACATTGTGCAGGGCCTGGAGAGTTTCTCCTGCTAGAAGAACAGAGTTGGCCCTGTATAATGCAATGTTATAAAGTGACAGTGTGTAAAGATGTAACTCTGCATTATCCATGGCCAGCTGAGCTCCTCTATATATTCTTCTATACATTGTGCAGGGTCTGGTGAGTTTCTCCTGCTAGAAGGACAGAGTTGGCCCTGTATAATGCATTGTTATAAAGTTACAGTGTGTAAAGATGTAACTCTGCATTATCCATGGCCAGCTGAGCTCTTCTACATATTCTATACATTGTGCAGGGCCTGGTGAGTTTCTCCTGCTAGAAGAACAGAGTTGGCCCTGTATAATGCATTGTTATAAAGTGACAGTGTGTAAAGATATAACTCTGCATTATCCATGGCCAGCTGAGCTCTTCTACATATTCTATACATTGTGCAGGGCCTGGTGAGTTTCTCCTGCTAGAAGAACAGAGTTGGCCCTGTATAATGCATTGTTATAAAGTGACAGTGTGTAAAGATGTAACTCTGCATTATCCATGGCCAGCTGAGCTCCTCTATATATTCTTCTATACATTGTGCGGGGTCTGGTGAGTTTCTCCTGCTAGAAGGACAGAGTTGGTCCTGTATAATGGATTGTTATAAAGTGACAGTGTGTAAACATGTAACTCTGCATTATCCATGGCCAGCTGAGCTCTTCTATATATTCTTCTATACATTGTGCAGGGTCTGGTGAGTTTCTCCTGCTAGAAGAACAGAGTTGGTCCTGTATAATGTATTGTTATAAAGTGACAGTGTGTAAAGATGTAACTCTGCATTATCCATGGCCAGCTGAGCTCTTCTATATATTCTATACATTGTGCAGGGCCTGGTGAGTTTCTCCTGCTAGAAGAACAGAGTTGGCCCTGTATAATGCATTGTTATAAAGTGACAGTGTGTAAACATGTAACTCTGCATTATCCATGGCCAGCTGAGCTCTTCTATATATTCTTCTATACATTGTGCAGGGTCTGGTGAGTCTCTCCTGCTAGAAGAACAGAGTTGGTCCTGTATAATGCATTGTTATAAAGTGACAGTGTGTAAAGATGTAACTCTGCATTATCCATGGCCAGCTGAGCTCTTCTATATATTCTATACATTGTGCAGGGTCTGGTGAGTTTCTCCTGCTAGAAGGACAGAGTTGGTCCTGTATAATGGATTGTTATAAAGTGACAGTGTATAAAGATGTAACTCTGCATTATCCATGGTCAGCTGAGCTCTTCTATATATTCTTCTATACATTGTGCAGGGTCTGGTGAGTTTCTCCTGCTAGAAGAACAGAGTTGGCCCTGTATAATGCATTGTTATAAAGTCACAGTGTGTAAAGATGTAACTCTGCATTATCCATGGTCAGCTGAGCTCTTCTATATATTCTTCTATACATTGTGCAGGGTCTGGTGAGTTTCTCCTGCTAGAAGAACAGAGTTGGTCCTGTATAATGCATTGTTATAAAGTGACAGTATGTAAAGATGTAACTCTGCATTATCCATGGCCAGCAGAGCTCTTCTATATATTCTTCTATACATTGTGCAGGGTCTGGTGAGTTTCTCCTGCTGGAAGAACAGAGTTGGCCCTGTATAATGCATTGTTATAAAGTGACAGTGTGTAAAGATATAACTCTGCATTATCCATGGCCAGCTGAGCTCTTCTATATATTCTTCTATACATTGTGCAGGGTCTGGTGAGTTTCTCCTGCTAGAAGAACAGAGTTGGCCCTGTATAATGCATTGTTATAAAGTGACAGTGTGTAAAGATGTAACTCTGCATTATCCATGGCCAGCTGAGCTCTTCTATATATTCTTCTATACATTGTGCAGGGCCTGGTGAGTTTCTCCTGCTAGAAGAACAGAGTTGGCCCTGTACAATGCATTGTTATAAAGTGACAGTGTGTAAAGATGTAACTCTGCATTATCCATGGCCAGCTGGGCTCTCTATATATTATTCTATACATTGTGCAGGGCCTGGTGAGTTTCTCCTGCTAGAAGAACAGAGTTGGTCCTGTATAATGCATTGTTATAAAGTGACAGTGTGTAAAGATGTAACTCTGCATTATCCATGGCCAGCTGAGCTCCTCTATATATTCTTCTATACATTGTGCAGGTTCTGGTGAGTTTCTCCTGTTAGAAGAACAGAGCTGGCCCTGTATAATGCATTGTTATATAGTGACAGTGTGTAATGATATAACTCTGCATTATCCATGGCCAGCTGGGCTCTCTATATATTCTATACATTGTGCAGGGTCTGGTGAGTTTCTCCTGCTAGAAGAACAGAGTTGGCCCTGTATAATGCATTGTTATAAAGTGACAGTGTGTAAAGATGTAACTCTGCATTATCCATGGCCAGCTGAGCTCTTTTATATATTCTTCTATACATTGTGCAGGGTCTGGTGAGTTTCTCCTGCTAGAAGAACAGAGTTGGCCCTGTATAATGCATTGTTATATAGTGACAGTGTGTAAAGATGTAACTCTGCATTATCCATGGCCAGCTGAGCTCTTCTATATATTCTATACATTGTGCAGGGCCTGGTGAGTTTCTCCTGCTAGAAGAACAGAGTTGGCCCTGTATAATGCATTGTTATAAAGTGACAGTGTGTAAAGATGTTACTCTGCATTATCCATGGCCAGCTGAGCTCTTCTATATATTCTTCTATACATTGTGCAGGGTATGGTGAGTTTCTCCTGCTAGAAGAACAGAGTTGGCCATGTATAATGCATTGTTATAAAGTGACAGTGTGTAAAGATGTTACTCTGCATTATCCATGACCAGCTGAGCTCTTCTATATATTCTTCTATACATTGTGTAGGGTCTGGTGAGTCTCTCCTGCTAGAAGGACAGAGTTGGTCCTGTATAATGCATTGTTATAAAGTGACAGTGTGTAAAGATGTAACTCTGCATTATCCATGGCCAGCTGAGCTCTTCTATATATTCTTCTATACATTGTGCAGGGTCTGGTGAGTTTCTCCTGCTAGAAGAACAGAGTTGGCCCTGTATAATGCATTGTTATAAAGTGACAGTGTGTAAAGATGTAACTCTGCATTATCCATGGCCAGCTGAGCTCTTCTATATATTCTATACATTGTGCAGGGCCTGGTGAGTTTCTCCTGCTAGAAGAACAGAGTTGGCCCTGTATAATGCATTGTTATAAAATGACAGTGTGTAAAGATGTAACTCTGCATTATCCATGGCCAGCTGAGCTCTTCTATATATTCTTCTATACATTGTGTAGGGTCTGGTGAGTCTATGGTAAAGGTCTAAAAGTTGAGCAACCAACAGAAACATTCAATTTGTCCCCATGGTAACTGCTCCATTTATTAGTCTTGCCCCAGAAGTGAGCTAGCCTATAGATCCTATAGAATGTGATGGCAGATTAGGGTTTGGCTATTCTCAGTGTACTTTCTTTTTGTCACTGGGTCTGTATCACGTCTAGCACAGATTTCTGGTATAGCCATCTATAAAATCACAAGAAAAAGTCCAGGAAAATAAAGCTTTGGAGATAAATGTTGGCCTACAGAGATTTTTCTTTTGTATAAAAAATAATTCTTCCACGATGTATAAAAGGAGCAGTAAATCTGACGGTTTATCTGGAAACTGGTTAATAACAGAATTCTCAGCATTTCCAGTACAGGCTTTTAAAGGATATTATCTGAAGAGCACATTGTGTTCTTTCATTGAAAGGGCCACTGATTTCACACACTGCATTCTGGGAGCCCGTGCACGCACTATACAGCTTGTATTTCTCTTGTTTGCAGAATAAAGTTAGTTTCTTATCATTTATCTCCCCCTCCTGTGTTTGATACAATGTCTGGACAGTACTGAGAGGGACTGACCTCTCTGGGGGGCTCATTAATTCACTGGTTAGTGTAATATCTACATGGGCACTGGCTTTCCTGCTCATATCGCACTGTTTTCAAGTTTCTGTGTGTTTATGTAGCAGACTGGAGAGTCGTCTTAATAAAGAGAGAATTGAGACTGGAATTTCACACTTAAGACCAAAGTAGCAGAGTTGGAAATATTCTTTGGCCTAAAGTTTGAAATTCCCATGTCAGTTCCCTGCAATTCTCTCTTTATTTGGAGCTATTCACTAAAAGGTGCGTTACAGGTCAGATGAACATATCACCTCCCCTCATCTCACCTTTTATTGAATAGCCCCCTTTGGATATATATGGGTACTGAACACATGAAATGATAGTATTTTTAATGTGCTGCATGATTTCGGGGAGGAGGAAGCAGGGTAAGGGAAGTGTTCCCAGTACATCCTTAAATCCTATTATAGAGTTAACGAGACTTCTAAACACCAGAGAATAAAACACGATTAAACATTATCTATACATGGTGTCAGCAGTGCATAAAATAAGAGAAATATACGGTTTACAAATGTCTGTGGAGTCTCCTGCTTATGACATCATCATGTTATAATATAGTTAATCATGTAATAATATACTTAATACAGTAGTAGTTTAGGTTGGGGAAAAAAACTTCCAAAAGAAGACAAAAAAAACCCTTATTTCAGCAATTTCGACAAGTCAAGTTACCCATTGAAAATTGGTTTATTTGCATATCACGCCACGGTGATGTCATAAGCAGGGAGACAAACTCAAGACATTTAAATTTTTTTTTTTCATATTTTCTACATTAACATGTGACTCTCCTGACACAATGTATAATCATCACCTTAACACCACCCAATGCTATTGTCAATCAATGAGATGCTCCATTACCACTAGGGTGGCCACGTCGGCCATTTTCTACCAGCCACATAGAACCTTTGCCGTAAGTAGAAGTCATATGTGACCAGAAGGGAATCTATTACCTAATCAAGTAGTGGATCCCACAGAACCATGTTAATAACTGATTCCCTTCTGGTCACATATGACTTCTAGATACTGCAAATGGCAGAGATGGCCACCCTAGTTACAACCTAAGATATAGAGACTAACTGAAAGTAAGCCTGGGATCGGCTGGAGACAGGGGGCTAGTCACCGACAAGGGAGCTACAAGAGTTGGATAAATTGACACGTCATCTATTAATTGAAAAATATTTATTGAACATTTCCGCAGATATTATAAAGTGTTATCACTGTGGACAAAAACTACCAGCTAAAACCTGACTTTCCAACGTCAACATCATATCACAGGCGTTCATCTCTCTAATAACAGGGGAATAACGATCTCTCACACCGTGCTGTGTATTGGAGAGCTATAAAGATGGAGCTCGGCTTGTAAAGCCTGGGTGTTCAACTCTGGCCCTATAACTACAGCAATTCTCTGTTAAAGGCTGCTTGCAGGAGCTGGAGGGGGTTACCGGCCAGGACGGGTTTCTTTCCTAGCCATGACTAGCATCCTAAACGCTGCTTATACTGCGAATGTACAGATTAACAAATGATGAAAATCTATCTATACATTGTGTCAGCAGAAATGTAGCACAATAAGGTGATGTCATCAACAGGAGACACCTCTGACATATATTCAATATCCTGTTTGTGACATCACCTGCGGCTTTATATGCAAATATGCCACAATATGATGTCATAAACATGAGACACCAGAGACACACACAGAGCCATGCACGTGCGGCATTTCTGCTAACACAATGTATAGATTATTTTCCATCATTTGTTTATGCTCTAAACATCACAGTATAAGCAATGATTAGGTTGATGGAATCTATTTAAAGACCCAGTTCTGGGACGTAAGTCCCTAGTTATTTTGTTTTGGGATCTCTAATGAATAGACTGCCCTTGCTAATTAGAGTTAGGTGGCTTGTTTTAGGGGAAGGTATACTGACGAGCAATGAAAACAATTTCAGCACAAATTTAACGTGCCACTTTTGTGTCTCTGTCTGTCCTGCGTCTCGGGCCACTCGGCAGTTACTGATATAATCCCTGGATCCAGTAAAGGGGTCTGCGACTGGGCTACAAACAGTAAACAAGCATTGCGTGGTTTTGGTGTAAACCCTGGTTGGTCACTCTCTCCAATTTATCATCATTTAATTAATTTGAAATAAAACATTTTATTTCAGAGCCAGTGACCAGATAACACACTTGTCTCTGTGATATGGAAAACAAGCGTAACATTTAAACTATTTCACGCGGTATTATCACAGGGACATACACAGGTATCAGTGTAACCATCACACGTGTCGCTATTTACTGGAAGTCCCTCGCGTTCAGTGTCTCTCTTTTGTATTTGCGGCCAGCAGGTTTCCGCAGACGGTTTTTCGTCTCCATCTTCTGTTTAAGTAATGGCGTGATGGGGATTGCGTCACAGCGCTCTCCTTTCTCCCGGAAAAAATATGATGAATTGAGCAGCGTCTGAACAAATCTCCCTTCAAATCGCTGTAACTGAGTCAGACTGATGCTTCCCACCCTGCTCCCAGGAGCTGGCGCAGCGACCATCGATGGGTTAACGCTTACCAAGATGACGTCATCGTTATCTGCGTTTTTCCTGTCGCGGTCACATGGCTCCCCAGCTCGGGCGCGACTCGGTAAACAGAGATCGAGAGGTTTTTCCGAACAACTTTCCAACACTCTGACTCTGTTCGCAATAGACTTTAGCGCTAGGTAGCTGAAGACACCGTCAGTCTGCGTAGACTTATCCAGTATCGCGCCGGAATGTCTGATTTCGGACGCCATGCCATACTGAGGGATGGGGAAAGGACTGTCTGCGTCAGCTGCGAGAGTGGGAATCTGGGAAAACGATTCCATGACAGCTGCGTGGTTTCCTTCCTGTCCTAGTGGTGGAGAGTCACAACTGGTACTGCTCGATTCCGGGAGGGGCTGAAAGGACCTCTGTGTGATAAACAGATCTTGGCTGTGGTCAGAAATGTCGTCCAGTTTTGGGCTCTTCCCAAGGCTCATGTCACTCACCTTGGCCTCTGTCTTTGATTTGCATGCGCAGTTTGGTAACCCACACCCCATGCAATCATCATTTATAGCACACGCGGCAGAACACGCGACAAGCGGATTGCATTTTCCTTGTACAGCGGGCATCCCATTCGTAAATTCTTCCTCTCTCCCAAGATGTCTGTTAAATCCGCTTGGATCCCTGTTGGGTTTCTTTTTCTGGGAAGATGGAGCAGGACACTCCTCACCACAGGAATCTCGAACCAGGTGTAGCATTTGGAAAGTTGCGTCCCGTTTTTTTCTCTTTTTGAGCTTGACCTCTGATGAGCTGGCGACACTGTTGTATTCTGGGGCTTTGCATTTTTCCTTGGATGGATAATCCCTCTGCAAGCTCTTTTTCTCCTTTCTGGATGCGCTGCATGTGTTGGCGCGGTCTCTTAATGGAGCGGCATCTCCTGCCCCTCGGAAAAGCTCCGGGGAACTTTCTGTTTCAACATCCTGCGATTTCCGCTTCTTCTTCTTCTTTTTCTTTTTCTTCCGTGCGGATTTTTCTTTTTGTGGCACCTTTTTATCAAACCGGTTTTTCATGCAGTGATGGTGATTGTCCAATTGACATAAAAGTTCATATCCCTTTTCCTCTGGGTCATTTTCATCAGACTAAAAGATAAAAACAAAACATCCAACCCGTTAATTAGAAAGCTGCCGATGTAGACAGACGCACTAATGAACGGTAAGTGAGAAATCTCTCCATGTTCCATGTTATTTTATGTGTGTCTGTTTACTATAACGAGACAGTATTATTATCTATCTGCTCAGGCTTGGTGTTATGACTTTAATGCAGGACTTGACAAGTATTTGCAGAATTTAGTAGCCAGGTAGGCCAATTCAGGAGTCAGCCTAGTTATTTTAATGAGCAACACGATGGAACAAGTTAGGAGCCAGCAGTAGGGATTTTAGGAGCCAGGGCTCCCTGGGATTTGTCAAGCCCTGTGTCACTGCATTTAATTAGGGCAACATAGAACCTTATATTAAAGCAGAAAATCTAAACCCCCTGGGGCGACTTAATAAAGTGAGAATTGCAGGGAATATTGATGGGAATTTCAGGCCAATGCAGCTGAACGGGAGTATTTTTCTAACTCGGCTCCTTTGGCCTTAAGTTTGAAATTATGTCTCAATTCCCTGCACTTGACTCTTTTTATTGAGTATCGCCCAAGATCTTTGTATACTATTTGTTTAAGAATTGTATTGAAAAGTAACATTTTCCAGTGATTTCCAGAGATATTGTATCTTTATTTGCATCATTCCGGGTGGTTTTCAGTCCTCCTGAGTGGCTTTTTTGTGCTTCATGTGATTGCATGACATGGTTTACTGTTCTCGGTGTCTTTTCGAGAGTAAGGCAGGTGACACAAACAAACAAGCAATGTTCCTGGAATTTCTGCACTCAAATATGACAGAAAAAAAACAGATGTAGTTTTGACAAAAAGTACAAACTGTTCCGAGCTGTATTCCCTGGAGGTAGGAGGCTGGGTACACACAATGGTTACTCACTCACAGGAATACAGAAAGAGATGGGCACTGCGTCAGGCACAGACACATTCACAGAGGGGGGGCAGCGATAGACTGGTTTCAGATGTGTGCATGAATTTAAATGCAGTGAGAGTATACAGCGACTTGGCCCTGCTGGCTGGGAAATGCTATATCTTACAGCCATTTGGAGCAGGCATTTCACCCTTACATTTCCTCAGCAACATTTACAAACCATTCAAAAAAGTTAAAGGGCTCAATTCACTAAGCAGTGCTCTGACTTTACAGTGCCAATACCTGCATTTTCTGGTTATGTCAGTAATTAGGAAAGATCTTTTAGAGGCAAGGATTAATTGTACCGTACATTCCATATTGCTTTCTGTCACCCTAGATACGCTGCTCCCCCACATCCTCTACTTTTAATAAACTTCATGGGTTTTCTTTATGTTTGCATATTCCCCTCTCAAAATTGGAATAATATAATCCGTTAATATAAGTATTTGCTGCAATTCTTCTAACACAACGTATAAATCATTTTTCAGCAATTTTTAACCTCTGCATTCACAGTCCCTTTAACAAATGTAGACCATGAACAATCTTCTAGCAGAAAACATTTACAGTGACATGAATAAAATACACCTTCTGCTGCAAGGATGGTCCTGCTCCCTCCAGGGAAGAGGATGGAGATTCACAGTGGCATTTTCCTTTATTTCCAGGTTTTTTTGAACCCATTTGTTTTCTTTCTTGGGAAACAAACCTAGGAAAGGGAGTAAAATAACATCATATTGACATAATATGTGTAATTATTGGCGATTAGTAAAGAGCAAATAAATTGCGTCCCATAGTAATAATTTTGAAGGTTTCCTCTTATTTCTAAGATCTATGCGCACCATGCAATACATAGGTTTATAAATGTAATAAAGAGCAATGCAAGGTAGCATGGAGATCCTTTCTCTAGTACACAGTTCAAGTTTTTTTTAGAAGTGAATCATTATGATTTCTCAGTAACAGACACAACTTAGTGCAGCAAGTCACAAAAGGTACACAGGTTTTGTGTATTATGAGTGCCCAGTCACCATCCAGCTAATAAAAACGATTTGGAAACTGACAGCTAAAGGTATATAAGATATAATGCTTCCAATATCACAGGTACCGGATGATACCAGTATTTCTAATTTTGCTCTGGATTTTTGATTGTGTAAAACTGGATTAGGACAAATCCCCAGGCCTCTGGAGCATCTCTAGGATTGGTGGTAGGCTCAGGATAATGGGATTCTCTCACCGCAGGACAGACCTGAGGTAGGTAATCAGCTTACGGTAAGACGTGAGTTCTACACTGAGCCTGTCAGAGAATGTCTGTGAATCCCAGCTACAATAATAAAGATGCACTGACAGCGTCACCTATAGAAGAATATAGGAGCAGTTCCGGTGCAACATTCTAAAACTGAAGCAATCACCATGGAAACCAATGGAATGTTCCACTCTTAGATCCCCAGGGTATGCATCAAGCACAGAGCAAACAGTTGGGGGAAACACTCACTGGGGGGATGTTGCGTGGTCCTGCACTAAGAAGGAATCTTTTTTCTCTCCAGTGGTCTGTCTGATGAGGAATGAATAGAGTCATATGATGCCCCCGAGGTAACAATTATATTCACTTATAACTGGATGCACACTCACTCAGTGCACCCCCAGGGAATGCACACTCACTCAGTGCCCCCCTCGCAGAATGCACACTCACTCAGTGCACCCCCAGGGAATGCACACTCACTCAGTGCCCCCTCGCAGAATGCACACTCACTCAGTGCCCCCTCGCAGAATGCACACTCACTCAGTGCCCCCTCGCAGAATGCACACTCACTCAGTGCCCCCCTCGCAGAATGCACACTCACTCAGTGCCCCCCTCGCAGAATGCACACTCACTCAGTGCCCCCTCGCAGAATGCACACTCACTCAGTGCACCTCTGCAGAATGCACACTCACTCAGTGCCCCCTCGCAGAATGCACACTCACTCAGTGCCCCCTCGCAGAATGCACACTCACTCAGTGCACCTCTGCAGAATGCACACTCACTCAGTGCCCCCCTCGCAGAATGCACACTCACTCAGTGCACCCCCAGGGAATGCACACTCACTCAGTGCCCCCTCGCAGAATGCACACTCACTCAGTGCCCCCTCGCAGAATGCACACTCACTCAGTGCCCCCCTCGCAGAATGCACACTCACTCAGTGCCCCCCTCGCAGAATGCACACTCACTCAGTGCCCCCTCGCAGAATGCACACTCACTCAGTGCACCTCTGCAGAATGCACACTCACTCAGTGCCCCCTCGCAGAATGCACACTCACTCAGTGCCCCCTCGCAGAATGCACACTCACTCAGTGCCCCCCTCGCAGAATGCACACTCACTCAGTGCCCCCCTCGCAGAATGCACACTCACTCAGTGCCCCCCTCGCAGAATGCACACTCACTCAGTGCCCCCTCGCAGAATGCACACTCACTCAGTGCCCCCTCGCAGAATGCACACTCACTCAGTGCCCCCTCGCAGAATGCACACTCACTCAGTGCCCCCTCGTGGAATGCACACTCACCCAGTGCCCCCTCGCAGAATGCACACTCACTCAGTGCACCTCTGCAGAATGCACACTCACTCAGTGCCCCCTCGCAGAATGCACACTCACTCAGTGCCCCCTCGCAGAATGCACACTCACTCAGTGCCCCCCTCGCAGAATGCACACTCACTCAGTGCACCTCTGCAGAATGCACACTCACTCAGTGCCCCCTCGCAGAATGCACACTCACTCAGTGCACCTCTGCAGAATGCACACTCACTCAGTGCCCCCTCGCAGAATGCACACTCACTCAGTGCCCCCCTCGCAGAATGCACACTCACTCAGTGCACCTCTGCAGAATGCACACTCACTCAGTGCCCCCTCGCAGAATGCACACTCACTCAGTGCCCCCTCGCAGAATGCACACTCACTCAGTGCACCTCTGCAGAATGCACACTCACTCAGTGCCCCCTCGCAGAATGCACACTCACTCAGTGCCCCCCTCGCAGAATGCACACTCACTCAGTGCCCCCCTCGCAGAATGCACACTCACCCAGTGCACCTCTGCAGAATGCACACTCACCCAGTGCACCTCTGCAGAATGCACCTCTGCAGAATGCACACTCACTCAGTGCCCCCCTCGCAGAATGCACACTCACCCAGTGCACCTCTGCAGAATGCACCTCTGTAGAATGCACACTCACTCAGTGCCCCCCTCGCAGAATGCACACTCACTCAGTGCCCCCCCAGGGAATGCACACTCACTCAGTGCCCCCCTCGCAGAATGCATACTCACCCAGTGCACCTCTGCAGAATGCACACTCACTCAGTGCCCCCCTCGCAGAATGCACACTCACTCAGTGCCCCCTAGCAGAATGCACACTCCCTCAGTGCCCCCCTTGCAGAATGCACACTCACTCAGTGCACCTCTGCAGAATGCACACTCCCTCAGTGCCCCCCTTGCAGAATGCACACTCACTCAGTGCCCCCTCGCAGAATGCACACTCCCTCAGTGCCCCCCTTGCAGAATGCACTCACTCAGTGCACCTCTGCAGAATGCACACTCACTCAGTGCCCCCCTTGCAGAATGCACACTCACTCAGTGCACCTCTGCAGAATGCACACTCACCCAGTGCCCCATCGCAGAATGCACACTCCCTCAGTGCCCCCATCGCAGAATGCACACTCACTCAGTGCACCCCCAGGGAATGCACACTCACCCAGTGCCCCCCTCGCAGAATGCACACTCACTCAGTGCCCCCCTCGCAGAATGCACACTCACTCAGTGCCCCCTCGCAGAATGCACTCACTCAGTGCCCCCTCGCAGAATGCACACTCACTCAGTGCCCCCTCGCAGAATGCACACTCACTCAGTGCACCTCTGCAGAATGCACACTCACTCAGTGCCCCCTCGCAGAAAGCACACTCACTCAGTGCACCTCTGCAGAATGCACACTCACTCAGTGCCCCCCTCGCAGAATGCACACTCACCCAGTGCACCTCTGCAGAATGAACACTCACCCAGTGCACCTCTGCAGAATGCACACTCACCCAGTGCACCTCTGCAGAATGCACACTCACCCAGTGCACCTCTGCAGAATGCACACTCACTCAGTGCCCCCCTCGCAGAATGCACACTCACCCAGTGCACCTCTGCAGAATGCACACTCACCCAGTGCACCTCTGCAGAATGCACACTCACTCAGTGCCCCCCTCGCAGAATGCACACTCACTCAGTGCCCCCCTCGCAGAATGCACACTCACCCAGTGCACCTCTGCAGAATGCACACTCACCCAGTGCCCCCCTCGCAGAATGCACACTCACTCAGTGCCCCCTTCGCAGAATGCACACTCACTCAGTGCCCCCCTCGCAGAATGCACACTCACCCAGTGCACCTCTGCAGAATGCACACTCACCCAGTGCACCTCTGCAGAATGCACACTCACTCAGTGCCCCCCTCGCAGAATGCACACTCACCCAGTGCACCTCTGCAGAATGCACACTCACTCAGTGCCCCCCTCGCAGAATGCACACTCACTCAGTGCCCCCCTCGCAGAATGCACACTCACCCAGTGCACCTCTGCAGAATGCACACTCACCCAGTGCCCCCCTCGCAGAATGCACACTCACCCAGTGCACCTCTGCAGAATGCACACTCACCCAGTGCCCCCCTCGCAGAATGCACACTCACTCAGTGCCCCCTCGCAGAATGCACACTCACTCAGTGCCCCCTCGCAGAATGCACTCACTCAGTGCCCCCTCGCAGAATGCACCCTCACTCAGTGCACCCCCAGGGAATGCACACTCACACATGAAGCCCCCGACCTGCACACTCAGTGCCCCCCTCGCTGAATGCACTCACTCAGTGCACCCCCAGGGAATGCCCACTCACACATGAAGCCCCCGACCTGCACACTCAGTGCCCCCCTCGCTGAATGCACACTCACACATGAAGCCCCCGACCTGCACACTCAGTGCCCCCCTCGCTGAATGCACTCACTCAGTGCACCCCCAGGGAATGCACACTCACACATGAAGCCCCCGACCTGCACACTCAGTGCCCCCCTCGCTGAATGCACACTCACTCAGTGCCCCCCTCGCTGAATGCACACTCACTCAGTGCCCCCCTCGCTGAATGCACACTCACACGTTTTACCAGTTGCTTTCTGGCGCGCAATTCCCCTGCGGGTCCGGCAGATCCCGGGCTCGGTGACGTCACGAGGTGAGGAGAGTGAGGCCGGGGTCAGCGGCCGGTCAGGGGGCGGGGCTGTGAGGGTCTTCAAGGTACAGTGCGCAGTGAGGGGCAGGGGCTGCAGTGAGGGTATAATTAGGGGGCAGGGGCTGAAGTGAGGGTATAATTAGGGGGCAGGGGCTGCAGTGAGGGTATAATTAGGGGGCAGGGGCTGCAGTGAGGGTATAATTAGGGGGCAGGGGCTGCAGTGAGGGTATAATTAGGGGGCAGGGGCTGCAGTGAGGGTATAATTAGGGGGCAGGGGCTGAAGTGAGGGTATAATTAGGGGGCAGGGGCTGCAGTGAGGGTTTAATTAGGGGGCAGGGGCTGCAGTGAGGGTATAATTAGGGGGCAGGGGCTGCAGTAAGAGTATAATTAGAGGTAGGGGCTGCAGTGAGGGTATAATTAGGGGGCAGGGGCTGCAGTGAGGGTTTAATTAGGGGTCAGGGGCTGCAGTGAGGGTATAATTAGGGGTCAGGGGCTGCAGTAAGAGTATAATTAGAGGTAGGGGCTGCAGTGAGGGTATAATTAGGGGGCAGGGGCTTCAGTGAGGGTATAATTAGGGGGCAGGGGCTGCAGTGAGGGTATAATTATAGGCAGGGGCTGCAGTGAGGGTATAATTAGGGAGCAGGGGCTGCAGTGAGGGTATAATTAGGGGGCAGGGGCTGCAGTGAGGGTATAATTAGGGAGCAGGGGCTGCAGTGAGGGTATAATTAGGGGGCAGGGGCTGCAGTGAGGGTATAATTAGGGGGCAGGGGCTGCAGTGAGGGTATAATTAGAGGTAGGGGCTGCAGTGAGGGTATAATTAGGGGGCAGGGGCTGCAGTGAGGGTATAATTAGGGGGCGGGCTGCAGTGAGTGTTTAATTAGGGGGCAGGGGCTGCAGTGAGGGTATAATTAGAGGTAGGGGCTGCAGTGAGGGTATAATTAGAGGTAGGGGCTGCAGTGAGGGTATAATTAGGGGGCAGGGGCTGCAGTGAGGGTTTAATTAGGGGTCAGGGGCTGCAGTGAGGGTATAATTAGGGGTCAGGGGCTGCAGTGAGGGTATAATTAGGGGGCAGGGGCTGCAGTGAGGGTTTAATTAGAGGTAGGGGCTGCAATGAGGGTATAATTAGAGGGCAGGGGCTGCAGTGAGGGTATAATTAGAGGTAGGGGCTGCAGTGAGGGTATAATTAGAGGTAGGGGCTGCAGTCAGGGTATAATTAGGGGGCAGGGGCTGCAGTGAGGGTATAATTAGGGGGCAGGGGCTGCAGTGAGGGTTTAATTAGGGGGCAGGGGCTGCAGTGAGGGTATAATTAGAGGTAGGGGCTGCAGTGAGGGTATAATTAGAGGTAGGGGCTGCAGTGAGGGTATAATTAGGGGGCAGGGGCTGCAGTGAGGGTTTAATTAGGGGTCAGGGGCTGCAGTGAGGGTATAATTAGGGGTCAGGGGCTGCAGTGAGGGTATAATTAGGGGGCAGGGGCTGCAGTGAGGGTTTAATTAGAGGTAGGGGCTGCAATGAGGGTATAATTAGAGGCAGGGGCTGCAGTGAGGGTTTAAGTAGGGGGCAGGGGCTGCAGTGAGGGTTTAAGTAGGGGGCAGGGGCTGCAGTGAGGGTTTAATTAGAGGGCAGGGGCTGCAGTGAGGGTATAATTAGAGGTAGAGGCTGCAGTGAGGGTATAATTAGAGGTAGGGGCTGCAGTGAGGGTATAATTAGAGGTAGGGGCTGCAGTCAGGGTATAATTAGGGGGCAGGGGCTGCAGTGAGGGTATAATTAGGGGGCAGGGGCTGCAGTGAGGGTATAATTAGGGGGCAGGGGCTGCAGTGAGGGTTTAATTAGGGGGCAGGGGCTGCAGTGAGGGTATAATTAGAGGTAGGGGCTGCAGTGAGGGTATAATTAGAGGTAGGGGCTGCAGTGAGGGTATAATTAGGGGGCAGGGGCTGCAGTGAGGGTTTAATTAGGGGTCAGGGGCTGCAGTGAGGGTATAATTAGGGGTCAGGGGCTGCAGTGAGGGTATAATTAGGGGTCAGGGGCTGCAGTGAGGGTTTAATTAGAGGTAGGGGCTGCAGTGAGGGTATAATTAGGGGGCAGGGGCTGCAGTGAGGGTTTAATTATGGGTCAGGGGCTGCAGTGAGGGTATAATTAGGGGGCAGGGGCTGCAGTGAGGGTTTAATTAGAGGTAGGGGCTGCAATGAGGGTATAATTAGAGGCAGGGGCTGCAGTGAGGGTTTAAGTAGGGGGCAGGGGCTGCAGTGAGGGTTTAATTAGAGGGCAGGGGCTGCAGTGAGGGTATAATTAGAGGTAGGGGCTGCAGTGAGGGTATAATTAGAGGTAGGGGCTGCAGTCAGGGTATAATTAGGGGGCAGGGGCTGCAGTGAGGGTATAATTAGGGGGCAGGGGCTGCAGTGAGGGTATAATTAGGGGGCGGGCTGCAGTGAGGGTTTAATTAGGGGCAGGGGCTGCAGTGAGGGTATAATTAGAGGTAGGGGCTGCAGTGAGGGTATAATTAGAGGTAGGGGCTGCAGTGAGGGTATAATTAGGGGGCAGGGGCTGCAGTGAGGGTTTAATTAGGGGTCAGGGGCTGCAGTGAGGGTATAATTAGGGGGCAGGGGCTGCAGTGAGGGTTTAATTAGAGGTAGGGGCTGCAATAAGGGTATAATTAGAGGCAGGGGCTGCAGTGAGGGTTTAAGTAGGGGGCAGGGGCTGCAGTGAGGGTTTAAGTAGGGGGCAGGGGCTGCAGTGAGGGTTTAATTAGAGGGCAGGGGCTGCAGTGAGGGTATAATTAGAGGTAGAGGCTGCAGTGAGGGTATAATTAGAGGTAGGGGCTGCAGTGAGGGTATAATTAGAGGTAGGGGCTGCAGTCAGGGTATAATTAGGGGGCAGGGGCTGCAGTGAGGGTATAATTAGGGGGCAGGGGCTGCAGTGAGGGTATAATTAGAGGTAGGGGCTGCAGTGAGGGTATAATTAGAGGTAGGGGCTGCAGTGAGGGTATAATTAGGGGGCAGGGGCTGCAGTGAGGGTTTAATTAGGGGTCAGGGGCTGCAGTGAGGGTATAATTAGGGGTCAGGGGCTGCAGTGAGGGTATAATTAGGGGGCAGGGGCTGCAGTGAGGGTTTAATTAGAGGTAGGGGCTGCAATGAGGGTATAATTAGAGGCAGGGGCTGCAGTGAGGGTTTAAGTAGGGGGCAGGGGCTGCAGTGAGGGTTTAATTAGAGGGCAGGGGCTGCAGTGAGGGTATAATTAGAGGTAGAGGCTGCAGTGAGGGTATAATTAGAGGTAGGGGCTGCAGTGAGGGTATAATTAGAGGTAGGGGCTGCAGTCAGGGTATAATTAGGGGGCAGGGGCTGCAGTGAGGGTATAATTAGGGGGCAGGGGCTGCAGTGAGGGTATAATTAGGGGGCAGGGGCTGCAGTGAGGGTTTAATTAGGGGGCAGGGGCTGCAGTGAGGGTATAATTAGAGGTAGGGGCTGCAGTGAGGGTATAATTAGAGGTAGGGGCTGCAGTGAGGGTATAATTAGGGGGCAGGGGCTGCAGTGAGGGTTTAATTAGGGGTCAGGGGCTGCAGTGAGGGTATAATTAGGGTTCAGGGGCTGCAGTGAGGGTATAATTAGGGGGCAGGGGCTGCAGTGAGGGTTTAATTAGAGGTAGGGGCTGCAGTGAGGGTATAATTAGGGGGCAGGGGCTGCAGTGAGGGTTTAATTAGTGGTCAGGGGCTGCAGTGAGGGTATAATTAGGGGTCAGGGGCTGCAGTGAGGGTATAATTAGGGGTCAGGGGCTGCAGTGAGGGTATAATTAGGGGGCAGGGGCTGCAGTGAGGGTTTAATTAGAGGTAGGGGCTGCAATGAGGGTATAATTAGAGGCAGGGGCTGCAGTGAGGGTTTAAGTAGGGGGCAGGGGCTGCAGTGAGGGTTTAATTAGAGGGCAGGGGCTGCAGTGAGGGTATAATTAGGGGGTAGAGGCTGCAGTGAGGGTATAATTAGAGGTAGGGGCTGCAGTGAGGGTATAATTAGAGGTAGGGGCTGCAGTCAGGGTATAATTAGGGGGCAGGGGCTGCAGTGAGGGTATAATTAGGGGGCAGGGGCTGAAGTGAGGGTATAATTAGGGGGCAGGGGCTGCAGTGAGGGTTTAATTAGGGGACAGGGGCTGAAGTGAGGGTATAATTAGGGGGCAGGGGCTGCAGTGAGGGTTTAATTAGGGGGCAGGGGCTGCAGTGAGGGTATAATTAGGGGGCAGGGGCTGAAGTGAGGGTATAATTAGGGGGCAGGGGCTGCAGTGAGGGTTTAATTAGGGGGCAGGGGCTGCAGTGAGGGTATAATTAGAGGTAGGGGCTGCAGTAATAGTATAATTAGGGGGCAGGGGCTGCAGTGAGGGTATAATTATAGGTAGGGGCTGCAGTGAGGGTATAATTAGAGGTAGAGGCTGCAGTAAGAGTATAATTAGGGGGCAGGGGCTGCAGTGAGGGTATAATTAGGGGGCAGGGGCTGCAGTGAGGGTATAATTATAGGTAGGGGCTGCAGTGAGGGTATAATTAGAGGTAGAGGCTGCAGTAAGAGTATAATTAGGGGGCAGGGGCTGCAGTGAGGGTATAATTAGGGGGCAGGGGCTGCAGTGAGGGTATAATTATAGGTAGGGGCTGCAGTGAGGGTATAATTAGAGGTAGAGGCTGCAGTAAGAGTATAATTAGGGGGCAGGGGCTGCAGTGAGGGTATAATTAGGGGGCAGGGGCTGCAGTGAGGGTATAATTATAGGTAGGGCTGCAGTCGGGCTAGATTTAGGGGGCAGGGGCTGCACTGAGTGTATATATAGAGGCAGGTATTGCAATGGGGGTAGATTTAAGGGGCGGGGAAGTGAGAGGACATTTCTGGCACTAAATGATATAGTTTAGACCTATAGAATAAAGCTGATGGGGTATCACCCGCCTGATTACACTGGCTTCTCCCCCTTACTGAGGATCCTTATCTCTAACAGGTTTTTTGGGATGACAGATTTACATTGTTGTAACTTTTAGTTGAGAGGAAATGTCACTTATCTGGTAGTGTACAGCTGTACGCTCAGAATGGCGCATGATAAGTGGATTGGGCAATAGTGACTGACCACATATATATGCATGCATGGTACATGAGATACTATGGCTCGTATGATGCTCAGCCAGCCACTCGCGTAGTGCGAGCTGTAAGCGGACTACATTTCCCATAATGCTCTCTGTAGTGCGTCTGTTTTGGTGTCTGGCCGACGCCATCTTGGTACTCCCTGCGTGGCGTTGCCTGGGTGACAGGAGCCGGGCGGAAGTGACGTCGAGGAGGCTCTCGCGAGAGGCTCGGCAGCCATTTCTCCATTGATTGCGTCTACTGCTGGCAGTGAGCTCCGCGCTGCACCCGCTCTGTCTGTCAGCATGTCCCCTGCCTGAGCCCACCCGAGCTCGCCCGACCTGAGGAGATGGTGCCCGGAGAGGACGGACTCCCCGTACCCCGAGAGGTAACGCAGCCCGGGCTGTGCTACAACTTCCCGGGGCCCTCAGTGCTCCCCCTCCCTCCCCGGGGCCCTCAGTGCTCCCCCCTCCCTCCCCGGGGCCCTCAGTGCTCCCCCCTCCCTCCCCGGGGCCCTCAGTGCTCCCCCTCCCTCCCCGGGGCCCTCAGTGCTCCCCCCTCCCTCCCCGGGGCCCTCAGTGCACCCCCTCCCTCCCCGGGGCCCTCAGTGCTCCCCCCTCCCTCCCCGGAGCCCTCAGTGCTCCCCCCTCCCTCCCCGGGGCCCTCAGTGCTCCCCCCTCCCTCCCCGGGGCCCTCAGTGCTCCCCCCTCCCTCCCCGGGGCCCTCAGTGCTCCCCCCTCCCTCCCCGGGGCCCTCAGTGCTCCCTCCCCGGGGCCCTCAGTGCTCCCTCCCCGGGGCCCTCAGTGCTCCCTCCCCGGGGCCCTCAGTGCTCCCTCCCCGGGGCCCTCAGTGCTCCCTCCCCGGGGCCCTCAGTGCTCCCTCCCCGGGGCCCTCAGTGCTCCCTCCCCGGGGCCCTCAGTGCTCCCTCCCCGGGGCCCTCAGTGCTCCCCCCTCCCTCCCTCAGTGCCCCTCCCCGGGGCCCTCAGTGCTCCCCCTCCCTCCCCGGGGCCCTCAGTGCTGCTCCCTGACCCCGGCTTGCTCCTCCGCAAGACCCTCAGTGCTGCTCCCTGACCCCGGCTTGCTCCTCCGCAAGACCCTCAGTGCTGATCCCTGACCCCGGCTTGCTCCTCCGCAAGACCCTCAGTGCTGCTCCCTGACCCCGGCTTGCTCCTCCGCAAGACCCTCAGTGCTGCTCCCTGACCCCGGCTTGCTCCTCCGCAAGACCCTCAGTGCTGCTCCCTGACCCCGGCTTGCTCCTCCGCAAGACCCTCAGTGCTGCTCCCTGACCCCGGCTTGCTCCTCCGCAAGACCCTCAGTGCTGCTCCCTGACCCTGGCTTCCTCTTCCTCTTCTGGGGCCTTCAATGCTCCACTTACTGTACTTACTGCAAACCCCACTCAATACCATAATGTATTCCCCATGCTAGACTGATCTCTGTCACTACCAGGCAAGGAATGAACAAGAGGATGTCAGTGAACAAGAGGTCAAAGATCAATCTGGCTGGGAATTGGATCTGTTGTGAGACGGACATGCTGGTTTGGGGGCCTGTGGCTCATTTATATTTGATGCGTATTTCTGTATTTATACTCTCTTCTATTTCGTGTCTCTCTGGGTTTGTGACATCCCTGCAGTTTCTGACCCAGTAAGGTGATAATAAGAGTTTGTATTTATTTTTTCCTCTCTCTGCCTGGCATGGGGCATGCTTTGTCTCTGTACCCTGTACGGACCCATTGATTAAAGCAGGGTATACATGTTTCCACGTATTGGCACAGCTGGTGCCATACGTGGCCCACACAAGTCAACCTGTGCCCTAGAAATCCTTCCTTGTGCTACATTCATACCCTTTGTTTACGCTTCTCTTTACTGGAAATCTCAGGAGCTTTTTGCAGGTAGGGGAGATCAGGTTACTGAACTGCACCTTGTCTGCTCTGTTTGTTGTGATCTGTAATGGACTCATTCCTGGGCCCGTGATAAGATGGCAATATAAAGCACAGTGCTGTACACTGGCGGGGCACAGGAGAATAATAATGCTGGCTGCTTCTGCTGGTTTGAAGATTGTATCACACGACTGCTTTCAGGGTCCTTAGTACAAACACTATAATGGGGTTTCTGTCCACCTTGCCTTTCCAGGTTATAACTACATGTAGAGGTCGCCCTCTGTTTTATACTAGAGGGATGGCTTTTCTGTATTTTAATAATTACCACGTTGATAGATAAAAGGTGAGCAGGACAATATTCACATGTAACATTAGTTACTCGTTTTATCCTGTGAATGGCTCTGCCTAGCACTCTCTGCAATTAATATTACCTTGTATAATACAGAAGTAATTTGGGCAGAGATTGAAAATGTCCTCACTCTACCTAAAGTAGGTAGGGTTTATTGTACTGAATGTAATTCTGGGACAATGATCTGTCTGGGTTAAGTGTAACTATTCATACAAGGGGTTATTTATCAAACTTTATTCTGGGCCATTCAGCAGGGACATTCCATCGGTTTCCATGGTGATTCTGGGGTTGAGTTCTAATAAGCGATGGAATCAGCAGGGACATTCCATTGGTTTCCATGGTGACTCTGGGGTAGAGTTCTAATAAGCAATGGAATCAGCAGGGACATTCCATTGGTTTCCATGGTGATTCTGGGGTAGAGTTTTAATAACCGATGGAATCAGCAGGGACATTCCATTGGTTTCCATGGTGATTCTGGGGTTAGAGTTCTAATAAGCCATGGAATCAGCAGGGACATTCCATTGGTTTCCATGGTGATTCTGGGGGTAGAGTTCTAATAAGCAATGGAATCAGCAGGGACATTCCATTGGTTTCCATGGTGACTCTGGGGTAGAGTTTTAATAACCGATGGAATCAGCAGGGACATTCCATTGGTTCCCATGGTGATTCTGGGGTTGAGTTCTAATAAGCCATGGAATCAGCAGGGACATTCCATTGGTTTCCATGGTGACTCTGGGGTAGAGTTCTAATAAGCGATGGAATCAGCAGGGACTTTGCCCCAGCAATAACAAATGTAACCCTAACCCCTATAGTATCAGAATTCCCGTACAAGTCAGCTGCTTTACGTGTTACTGTTCCCCTCTGTGCCAGAATAAGCGGCTGTCTAGTGAGGGGGCTTTGCTGTGATGTGTTTTGCTATATATACACATGCGTGTCACCTGTTTTTGTGGTCATGATTTCGTGCAGAGCCTGGTATCTGCTGTTTCACCATTGAATGTGTTTAGTTATTTCTAGGCTGCTCTGTCACTATTCCCATCATCCCTCTCTTCTTATTCATACCCAATGTCTTACTGTCCTGCTTGCCACGTACCGTGAGCTGGAGCCAGTTGGCACCATTTGCTGACAGTGACATGTTTCCCAATATCAACATTGCTCTTTTTATTTTCGTGGGAATTGCCACTAGTCAGGTCTGTGGTGCCCAGTGTCTGAGGCAGTTTTAGGTTAACCCCTTCACCGCCAGACACATGAGCTTGGTAGTGTGTTGAACTTGTAATCACCAGTGGGATCTATTATTGGTCCCATTTTTATCATAATAGAAAGAGATCCAATGAGCCTTACTGATACTCACCAGGCAGCAGTATACCGCTACGTGACACTAAGGGGGGGGGGGGGGCTACGTGACACTAAGGGGGGGGGGGGCTACGTGACACTAAGGGGGGGGGGCTACGTGACACTAAGGGGGGGGAGGCTACGTGACACTAAGGGGGGGGAGGCTACGTGACACTAAGGGGGGGGGAGGCTACGTGACACTAAGGGGGGGGGAGGCTACGTGACACTAAGGGGGGGGGAGGCTACGTGACACTAAGGGGGGGGGGAGGCTACCTGACACTAACCGGTGTTATGACACACACTTGTGCTAATACAGAATATAGTGCCTCTAGTATGAGGATAGACTATAATACATGGCAGATTGGTCTGTTCAGCGACTGTCTCTCGGATAGTGCAGAGAGCCCACTCTCGTGATCCCCTCTCTATGCACCCGCAGAGAGAGCCCCCCAGACAAGTGAGACAAGCCCCACTATGACTAGATGAGTGCACACTGACTGCTGATAGAAAGTCAGGATTACCAAGGATAAAGAAAGGAACATTTTAACCCTTGCTTCCATTAAAACTAAATTCAGTATTTATATCATTTATAAGTATATAATAGAGCACGTCACACATACAACTGGGGGTGATGTTTTGGTTACTGGTTCCTATCTCTGTGGATCGGTCACTTTCCTAATGACTCATGTTGACGTATAGATATTCAATCCTCTATATATTATAATATATATATAATACGTATAGATATTCACTCCTCTATATATTATAATATATATATATAATACGTATAGATATTCACTCCTCTATATATTATAATATATATATATATATATATATATATATATATATATATATATATATATAATACGTATAGATATTCACTCCTCTATATATTATAATATATATATATATATAATACGTATAGATATTCACTCCTCTATATATTATAATATATATATATATAATACGTATAGATATTCACTCCTCTATATATTATAATATATATAATACGTATAGATATTCACCCCTCTATATATTATAATATATATATATAATACGTATAGATATTCACTCCTCTATATATTATAATATATATATAATACGTATAGATATTCACTCCTCTTTATATTATAATATATATATAATACGTATAGATATTCACTCCTCTATATTATAATATATAAATATAATACATATAGATATTCACTCCTCTATATATTATAATATATATATATATATATATATATATTACGTATAGATATTCACTCCTCTTTATTTTTTTCATCCATTTAACCCTGTGAGTGCGTGGTTTTATTTGCCTTCCCACGGGGGGCATATGTTTTTGGACTGGTTATATATATATATATATATATATATATATATATATATATATATATATATATATATATATATAGATATATGTGTGAATATCTATACATATTACAGTGGATATAAAAAGTCTACACACCCCTGTTAAAATGTCAGGTTTCTGTGCTGTAAAAAAATGAGACAAAGATAAATAATTTCAGAACTTTTTCCACCTTTAATGTGACCTATAAACTGTACAACTCAATTGAAAAACAAACTGAAATCTTTTAGGTAGAGGGAAGAAAAAATATAAAAATAAAATAATGTGGTTGCATAAGTGTGCACACCCTTAAACTAATACTTTGTTGAAGCACCTTTTGATTTTATTACAGCACTCAGTATTTTTGGGTATGAGTCTATCAGCATGGCACATTTTGACTTGGCAAGATTTGCCCACTCTTCTTTGCAAAAACACTCTACATCTGTCAGATTGCGAGGGCATCTCCTGTGCACAGCCCTCTTCAGATCACCCCACAGATTTACAATCGGATTCAGGTCTGGGCCATTCCAAAACTTTAATCTTCTGGTGAAGCCATTCCTTTGTTGATTTGGATGTATGCTTTGGGTCGTTGTCATGCTGAAAGATGAAGTTCCTCTTCATGTTCAGCTTTCTAGCAGAAGCCTGAAGGTTTTGTGCCAATATTGACTGGTATTTGGAACTGTTCATAATTCCCTCTATCTTAACTAAGGCCCCAGTTCCAGCTGAAGAAAACCAGCCCCAAAGCATGATGCTGCCACCACCATGCTTCGCTGTGGGTATGGTGTTCTTTTGGTGATGTGCAGTGTTGTTTTTGCGCCAATCTTTTGGAATTATGGACAAAAAGTTCAACCTTGGTTTTATCAGACCATAACACCTTTTCCCACATGCTTTTGGGAGACTTCAGATGTGTTTTTGCAAAATGTAGCCTGGCTTGGATGTTTTTCTTCGTAAGAAAAGGCTTTCGTCTTGCCACTCTACCCCATAGCCCAGACATATGAAGAATACGGGAGATTGTTGTCACATGTACCACACAGCCAGTACTTGCCAGATATTCCTGCAGCTCCTTTAATGTTGCTGTAGGCCTCTTGGTACCCTCCCAGACCAGTTTTCTTCTCGTCTTTTCATCAATTTTGGAGGGAGCTCCAGTTCTTGGTAATGTCACTGTTGTGCCATATTTTCTCCACTTGATAATGACTGTCCTCACTGTGTTCCATGGTATATCTAATGCCTTGTAAATTCTTTTGTACCCTTCTCCTGACTGATACCTTCTAACAATGAGATCCCTCTGATGCTTTGGAAGCTCTCTGTGGACCATGGCTTTTGCTGTGGGAATGCGACTAAGAACATTTCAGGAAAGACCAACTAGAGCAGCTGAACTTTATTTGGGGTTAATCAGAGGCACTTTAAATGATGGCAGGTGTATGCTGACTCCTATTTAACATGATTTGGAATGTGATTGCGTAATTATGAACACAGCTCCATCCCCAGTTATAAGAGGGTGTGCACACTTATACAACCACATTATTTTATTTTTATATTTTTTCTTCCCTCTACCTAAAAGATTTCAGTTTGTTTTTCAATCGAGTTGTACAGTTTACAGGTCACATTAAAGGTGGAAAAAGTTCTGAAATGATTCATCTTTGTCTCATTTTTTTACAGCACAGAAACCTGACATTTTAACAGGGGTGTGTAGACTTTTTTTTATATCCACTGTATAATACGTATAGATATTCACTCCTCTATATATTATAATATATAGATGAGGAATATCTATACATATTATATATATACAATTCTCAGCCTCCTTCAAACGCTGCATGAGGAGTATCACTGCTGGTCTAGAAGTGACCCCTGTGTCGTGATTGGGGGCTCCCTTGTCAGATTACCAGTTAAATATAATCCCTCATCGGGATCTTTTCATCCCTTTGTCTAAGTGTAAAGTGCCAGTATCCCAGCCATTTGCACCTCCAGGACTTGCTTACTGGCTCCCTGGGGATGTTAGGGGTGCTTAAATCACAACAGAGCGGTACCTGCGAGGGTCTGTCTGTGTGAGCTGGCATCCAGGGTCCGACCGACACATAACCATGAGCCACGTTTTGGCCAAAGCAGTTATAGGCTCTTGGGACAGGTTATACATATATATAATGTGTGCACAGCTTGTGGAGTGTATGTGTCATAGTGTTATCACACTGTGCCTCACTTCAAGCTTAATACAGTTTGAGGCAATCTGTGTGTGAGCCGTGGGCCTGCCTGCAGATTATACCCCATATTACAGCATGTATAGTAGTGTGTCCCAGGCCACTCACACCGGTCCTGGAGCTTCCAGACTCGAGCTGTATTTAGGTGCTTTCTGCAGACACGTGTTGCTGTCACTCACCCCCTGTGATACAAAGCAGCCCCCGTTACCAGCAGGGTAGGAAAGGCTTGCCCCTCTCCGCAGTGTTACAGAATCACTGCTTATATCATGTAATATCTTCTTACACCCATTGCATTCCTTCCTGCTAACAGTATGTTATCCCTTTGATAAGCTTGCCGAGGGGTATAGGGGACGAGGCCCTATCAAGAATTGGCCTGGAACAGATCACGCACTGCTGGGGGTTGGGGGCTTCTATGTGCCCAGCCTCCAATCAGGAGGTTTGTTAAACTCAATCTAAACACTGCTTATACTGTGAATGTAGAGGATATAAGAGAAATAGAAGTGGTAATGAGTTCATTTGCATATCGCCACATGTCACAGACATGTTTAACCCCTTCACGACACATGGCGTGCCTGACATGTTATGTGTCTTAATTACTGTTGGAGGAGATTGGATGGTATTGCCATGATGGGGGCAACATTGAACCCCCCCCCCCCTTCGGCACATACATGATCTCTCCTACGAGCCTTTGGGTCCTAAACTATAGGTCTGCTCTCTGTTAGGGGAATAAAGAGGGCTTAATAAGGTACTGTATTTGGATTCTTGCATTAAATCATTTTCTTTATTAACCTTCTAAACTTAATCAAGAGAAGTGATTTTTTTTTTACAGTTGACCTTAGTAGGAAATTATAAATAAAAAGTGCTTCTTTATCCACCTCGGTTAACTCCTAGTGCACCCAGCCAACCATTTCCTCAAGTGTGTAAATTCCAGCGTTTTAGTTCATTTTCCCGTGACGTGTTTTTATAGGAGATAGGTGCTGCCCAGGAGCTCAAAGTCTTGCAGATAAGAAATGACTAGTGAAACTCTTACCACAAACAGGAACTCCCTGTAACTTCCATTACAGACTTTACCAACCGACATACAGCAGATCTGCGGAGCGACAGGGGCTTTAATGTATCCCTGGGCTGCGGGGTCTGTGCTGCGGGGTCTGTGCTCTTGTCATGAAGGATATTAACCCTGATTGGTCAGTTCAGGCCGTCGGACCTCCCAATGCTGCAATTCTTTGTGAATTTTTTTCTCTCTTGTTCCAAATCCAAAGACAAATTCCATCTCATCATCCTCAGCCAGGTGAGTCGGGCTGGGTGCAGCTTTCACAGGAATATTGCAAAGCCTCAGCCATAATGTGTTTTTCATATTTACCTGTCTGACCCCCAGACTGGTGCCACATGTTCCTCTTTATCACTCGAGATCCAGGAACGGAAAAAGTAAAAATGTTCATTCTATCCGTTAATCCTCAAGAAGACGGGGTGACATTACATTCCTGAGGAAACATAGAAAACTTGTGATTTGGATCAAACTGCATAGTTCACCTTAATTGCAGTGACTTAACCTACAGAGATCAAGATCACTGTTCATTCATTATCCTCCTGCTATAGCGGGGTCAGCCACCATGTTTAATGTCCGTCTATCTTTAAACAAAGGACTTGAATCATGAAAGAGGGAATGTACTAATGATTTCCAAACCTGAGGTCAAAGTACTGGAGTCGTGAAACCTTTCCACTTAATCTGAACAACTTGGCTACTTTGGCTCTAACTCCCCCCCCCCCCCCCCACCCCCCCTCTCTCTGTTCTCTGTTCCCCTCTTTTACAGGGTGTTTGCAGTGGCTTGTTGAAGAATAGAGAGGGTGACAATACATTGCAGCAAAGGATGAGCTGGGAATATTCATTGCCGGGGTGCAAACTGCTCTAATGTTACTCACATAATAGATTATTATTTGTTATAAACTTGTCCTGTCACCGTGCTCCATGTCCAGTGAGATCCTGGGATCGTCCTGAGTAACCTGATGTTTTATGATTTCATGTTGTACTGTATTCAGTTTAATGATTAGCTCTGGTCTGCTGTACAACTGTCACTGTCACTTTCCTTTACACTCAGATTGTATGGAGGATGGGGACACATTCAGCATTAGTGCATGGGGGGGACACATTCAGTGCATGGGGGGGACACATTCAGCATTAGTGCATGGGGGGGACACATTCAGCATTAGTGCAATGGGGGGGACACATTCAGCATTAGTGCATGGGGGGGACACATTCAGCATTAGTGCATGGGGGGGAACACATTCAGCATTAGTGCATGGGGGAACACATTCAGCATTAGTGCATGGGGGGACACATTCAGCATTAGTGCATGGGGGGACACATTCAGCATTAGTGCATGGGGGGGGACACATTCAGCATTAGTGCATGGGGGGGGACACATTCAGCATTAGTGCATGGGGGGGGGACACATTCAGCATTGGTGCATGGGGGGGGACACATTCAGCATTGGTGCATGGGGGGGGGACACATTCAGCATTGGTGCATGGGGGGGGGACACATTCAGCATTAGTGCATGGGGGGGGGACACATTCAGCATTAGTGCATGGGGGGGACACATTCAGCATTAGTGCATGGGGGGGACACATTCAGCATTGGTGCATGGGGGGGGACACATTCAGCATTAGTGCATGGGGGGGGACACATTCAGCATTGGTGCATGGGGGGGACACACATTCAGCATTAGTGCATGGGGGGGACACACTTCAGCATTAGTGCATGGGGGGGGACACACTCAGCATTAGTGCATGGGGGGACACATTCAGCATTAGTGCATGGGGGGGACACATTCAGCATTAGTGCATGGGGGGGGGACACATTCAGCATTAGTGCATGGGGGGGGACACATTCAGCATTAGTGCATGGGGGGGACACATTCAGCATTAGTGCATGGGGGGGACACATTCAGCATTAGTGCATGGGGGGGACACATTCAGCATTAGTGCATGGGGGGGACACATTCAGCATTGGTGCATGGGGGGACACACACATTCAGCATTAGTGCATGGGGGGGGGACACACATTCAGCATTGGTGCATGGGGGGGGGGACACATTCAGCATTGGTGCATGGGGGGGGGACACATTCAGCATTGGTGCATGGGGGGGGACACATTCAGCATTGGTGCATGGGGGGGACACATTCAGCATTAGTGCATGGGGGGGGACACTCAGCATTAGTGCATGGGGGGGGACACATTCAGCATTGGTGCATGGGGGGGGGGACACATTCAGCATTGGTGCATGGGGGGGGGGGACACATTCAGCATTGGTGCATGGGGGGGGGACACTCAGCATTAGTGCATGGGGGGGGGGCACATTCAGCATTGGTGCATGGGGGGGGACACTCAGCATTAGTGCATGGGGGGGGCACATTCAGCATTGGTGCATGGGGGGGGGACACTCAGCATTAGTGCATGGGGGGGGCACTCAGCATTAGTGCATGGGGGGGGGCACTCAGCATTAGTGCATGGGGGGGGCACTCAGCATTAGTGCATGGGGGGGGCACTCAGCATTAGTGCATGGGGGGGGACACTCAGCATTGGTGCATGGGGGGACGACACATTCAGCATTAGTGCATGGGGGGGACACATTCAGCATTAGTGTATGGGGGGACACTCAGCATTAGTGCATGGGGGGGACACTCAGCATTAGTGCATGGGGGGGGACACATTCAGCATTAGTGCATGGGGGGGGACACATTCAGCATTGGTGCATGGGGGGGACACTCAGCATTAGTGCATGGGGGGGGACACATTCAGCATTAGTGCATGGGGGGGACACATTCAGCATTAGTGCATGGGGGGGACACTCAGCATTAGTGCATGGGGGGGGACACATTCAGCATTAGTGCATGGGGGGACACATTCAGCATTAGTGCATGGGGGGGGGACACATTCAGCATTAGTGCATGGGGCTTAATGAACGAAAGAGAATTACAGGGAATTGAGAAGGGAAAATAAAGTTCTATTTAATTGAAAGATTGCATCAACTGTAGACATTTTAACTAGAAAAGCATAAATGACAGAATACAAATCAAGTACTTTTACTGAGCCCTCTGCTTCTAAACCTCTGTCAGAGTGGACTGGATCTTCCTTTATCTGACCCAGGATTCTAACCATGTCCGCCTCTGATAGAGCTATACAGAGCAAAGATTCTAAACATGTCCGCCCCCTGATAGAGATATACAGAGTAAAGATTCTAAACAACATGTCCGCCCCCTGATAGAGCTATACAGAGCAAAGGTTCTAAACAACATGTCTGCCCCCTGATAGAGCTATACAGAGCAAAGATTCTAAATAACATGTCATCCCCCTGATAGAGCTATACAGAGCAAAGATTCTAAACAACATGTCCGCTCCCTGATAGAGCTATACAGAGCAAAGAGAGCTCATTAAGGTGGTTTATTTGTATTATTTCATTGAAGTATTTCCATTAAAATAACTGCATCTCATTTAATTTTTCAATAAATCAGAATTTGATTTTATCCACTTACCAAGCAGACCTTTCCCAAGCAAGGACACTTGTTTTCTTCTTCTGAATGACCCATGTCCCATGCTGTGACTGCCGCTGCAGCACTATCTGTTCATTATTTGGTGTATGATGGTTGGACCTGTCTGTATAATAATCCCCATGACTATATAGCAGTAAGGTTAGCATCTGATGGTGGCAGTGAGTACAGTAATCTGAAATACAACAGATTCGGTCTGCGACCTCCTCACACCCGTGCTCTAGACACCCATATCTGGCCCCCCATGTCCCTAAATGAAGTGGTGCACGCACCTCACTGAATGTACAGAAAATTATATGTATACAATCCTTTAATACAACATTATAAGCAATTCATATATAAAAGTTAAGTTGAAATTACACTTTTTTTCAGTTGAATGTACAGAAATCTGCCGTGTTTCCCCCACTTAATGGGGCTTCCTCAGAGGTGTGATTATATTTCTGGCTGATCATATTGGAAGGGAAGTCTTCTGCTATGTTTTTTGCTAATTGGCAGACTTCTCTGGTATCATGTTCAATCCTGATTCTTTACACCTCTGAGGAAGCCCCATAAAGTGGGCGAAACACGTCTCGTTTCTATACATTTAAGGAAAATTTACACAAAAAAAGAATATCTTAACATATCAATTTTTATGTGTATTACTTACAATTTTTTATAGTGAAATCATTTCTATATACACTGTCCAAAAGTTTGAGGTCACTCGGATGTTTTGATTGAAAACAAGCACATTTCTATCCGATGAGTTGCGAAATGAATAGGAAATAGTCACGACGCTGACAAGGTTAGAAATAATGATTTCCATTATAAAGAAGCCAGTTTTATTGGTTCATTTAATTGGCCCAATTCTCAGCCCCCCTATTTGTGGTCTGGATCTTACATTGTTACATAGTAGTTTAGGCTGACTAAAGACCTGTGTCCATCCAGTTCACCCCTTTTCCTCTCCCATGTTACCACTGATGATCCAAAACAAGCCAAATAAAAACCCCTTCAGCAATCTCCAATTCTTCTTTCAGATTTCTCCTTGGATCAACAAGCAATAAATAAATATTACTGCCTATACTAACATACATAGCCCTCTATGCTCAGGCTCATTAACAGACTATCCAGGCCGCTCTTAAAGACATCTAAGGTATTTGCTAGAACCACTTCTTCAGGACAGTGAATTCCATATCTTCATCGTCCTTACTGTAAAAATTCCCTTCCTCCGTCGCAGACTAAATCTCCTTTCTCAAGTCTTAGTGGGTGACCTCTTGTCCACTGTACCGTTCTGTTAATGAGCAGATCTTTAGAAAGCCCTGTGTTTGGGCCCTGTACGTATTTATGGAACTTTATCATATTCCCTCTAAGCCGCTCTATCTCTAGCGTGTACAGATTTAACTTTTCCAGCCTTTCGTCATAACTAAAACTTTTTTAATTCCCCTGATTAGTTTTGTAGCCCTCCTCTGCACTCTCTAGTTCCATAATGGGTTTTTGTTTTGTTTTTTTAAAAGGCGCCCAAATTTCCTCACCGTCTTCCTCTACCAGAGGTCTGGGAGTGGGAGTCTGAGGTCTCTATATTAATATAAATAACTCCTCGGCTCCTCTACCAGGGGGTTCTGTGCAGTATCTTAGCTGTTCCTAGCACTGCTCTATATTAATATATATATATATCCTCGGGTCCTCTACCAGAGGTCTGGGAGTGTGAGGTTCTGTGCTGTATCTTAGCTGTTCCCAGCACTGCTCTATATTAATATATATATATATATATATATATATATATATATATCCTCGGGTCCTGTACCAGAGGTCTGGGAGTGTGAGGTTCTGTGCAGTATCTTAGCTGTTCCTAGCACTGCTCTATATTAATATATATATATATATATCCTCGGGTCCTGTACCAGAGGTCTGGGAGTGTGAGGTTCTGTTCAGTATCTTAGCTGTTCCTAGCACTGCTCTATATTAATATATATATATCCTCGGGTCCTGTACCAGAGGTCTGGGAGTGTGAGGTTCTGTGCAGTATCTTAGCTGAACCTAGCACTGCTCTATATTAATATATATATATATATCCTCGGCTCCTGTACCAGAGGTCTGGGAGTGTGAGGTTCTGTGCAGTATCTTAGCTGTTCCTAGCACTGCTCTATATTAATATATATATATATATATATATATATATATATATCCTTGGGTCCTGTACCAGAGGTCTGGGAGTATGAGGTTCTGTGTGGGATCTTAGCTGTTCCCAGCACTGCTCTATATTAATATATATATATATATATATATATATATATATATATATATATATCCTCGGGTCCTGTACCAGGTGGTTCTGTGCAGTACCTTAGCTGTTCCTAACACTGCTCTATATTAATATATATATATATATATCCTCAGGTCCTGTACCAGAGGTCTGGGAGTGTGAGGTTCTGTGCAGTATCTTAGCTGTTCCTAGCACTGCTCTATATTAATATATATATATATATATATATATCCTCGGGTCCTGTACCAGAGGTCTGGGAGTGTGAGGTTCTGTGCAGTATCTTAGCTGTTCCTAGCACTGCTCTATATTAATATATATATATATATATATATCCTCGGGTCCTGTACCAGAGGTCTGGGAGTGTGAGGTTCTGTGCAGTATCTTAGCTGTTCCTAGCACTGCTCTATATTAATATATATATATATCCTCAGGTCCTGTACCAGAGGTCTGGGAGTGTGAGGTTCTGTGCAGTATCTTAGCTGTTCCTAGCACTGCTCTATATTAATATATATATATATATATATATATCCTCGGGTTCTGTACCAGAGGTCTGGGAGTGTGAGGTTCTGTGCAGTATCTTAGCTGTTCCTAGCACTGCTCTATATTAATATATATATATATATCCTCAGGTCCTGTACCAGAGGTCTGGGAGTGTGAGGTTCTGTGCAGTATCTTAGCTGTTCCTAGCACTGCTCTGTATTAATATATATATATATATATATATATATCCTCGGCTCCTGTACCAGAGGTTTGGGAGTGTGAGGTTCTGTGCAGTATCTTAGCTGTTCCTAGCACTGCTCTATATTAATATATATATATATATCCTCGGGTCCTGTACCAGAGGTCTGGGAGTGTAAGGTTCTGTGCAGTATCTTAGCTGTTCCCAGCACTGCTCTATATTTATATATATATCCTCGGGTCCTGTACCAGGTGGTTCTGTGCTGTATCTTAGCTGTTCCTAGCACTGCTCTATATTAATATATATATATATATATATCCTCGGGTCCTGTACCAGAGGTCTGGGAGTGTGAGGTTCTGTGCAGTATCTTAGCTGTTCCTAGCACTGCTCTATATTAATATATATATATATATCCTCAGGTCCTGTACCAGAGGTCTGGGAGTGTGAGGTTCTGTGCAGTATCTTAGCTGTTCCTAGCACTGCTCTATATTAATATATATATATATATATATATATATCCTCAGGTCCTGTACCAGAGGTTTGGGAGTGTGAGGTTCTGTGCAGTATCTTAGCTGTTCCTAGCACTGCTCTATATTAATATATATATATATATATATATCCTCGGGTCCTGTACCAGAGGTCTGGGAGTGTGAGGTTCTGTGCAGTATATTAGCTGTTCCTAGCACTGCTCTATATTAATATATATATATATATATATCCTTGGGTCCTGTACCAGAGGTCTGGGAGTGTGAGGTTCTGTGCAGTATCTTAGCTGTTCCCAGCACTGCTCTATATTAATATATATATATATATATATATATATATATATCCTCGGCTCCTGTACCAGAGGTCTGGGAGTGTGAGGTTCTGTGCAGTATCTTAGCTGTTCCCAGCACTGCTCTATATTAATATATATATATATATATATATATATATATATATATATATATATATCCTCGGCTCCTGTACCAGAGGTCTGGGAGTGTGAGGTTCTGTGCAGTATCTTAGCTGTTCCTAGCACTGCTCTATATTAATATATATATATATCCTCAGGTCCTGTACCAGAGGTCTGGGAGTGTGAGGTTCTGTGCAGTATCTTAGCTGTTCCTAGCACTGCTCTATATTAATATATATATATATATCCTCGGGTCCTGTACCAGAGGTCTGGGAGTGTGAGGCTCTGTGCAGTATCTTAGCTGTTCCTAGCACTGCTCTATATTAATATATATATATATATCCTCGGGTCCTGTACCAGAGGTCTGGGAGTGTGAGGTTCTGTGCAGTATCTTAGCTGTTCCTAGCACTGCTCTATATTAATATATATATATATATCCTCGGGTCCTGTACCAGAGGTCTGGGAGTGTGAGGTTCTGTGCAGTATCTTAGCTGTTCCCAGCACTGCTCTATATTAATATATATATATATATCCTCGGCTCCTGTACCAGAGGTCTGGGAGTGTGAGGTTCTGTGCAGTATTATAGCTGTTCCTAGCACTGCTCTATATTAATATATATATATATCTCCTCGGCTCCTGTACCAGAGGTCTGGGAGTGTGAGGTTCTGTTCAGTATCTTAGCTGTTCCTAGCACTGCTCTATATTAATATATATATATATATCCTCGGGTCCTGTACCAGAGGTCTGGGAGTGTGAGGTTCTGTGCAGTATCTTAGCTGTTCCTAGCACTGCTCTATATTAATATATATATATATATCCTCGGGTCCTGTACCAGAGGTCTGGGAGTGTGAGGTTCTGTGCAGTATCTTAGCTGTTCCCAGCACTGCTCTATATTAATATATATATATATATCCTCGGCTCCTGTACCAGAGGTCTGGGAGTGTGAGGTTCTGTGCAGTATTATAGCTGTTCCTAGCACTGCTCTATATTAATATATATATATATCTCCTCGGCTCCTGTACCAGAGGTCTGGGAGTGTGAGGTTCTGTTCAGTATCTTAGCTGTTCCTAGCACTGCTCTATATTAATATATATATATATATCCTCGGGTCCTGTACCAGAGGTCTGGGAGTGTGAGGTTCTGTGCAGTATCTTAGCTGTTCCTAGCACTGCTCTATATTAATATATATATATATATCCTCAGGTCCTGTACCAGAGGTCTGGGAGTGTGAGGTTCTGTGCAGTATCTTAGCTGTTCCTAGCACTGCTCTATATTAATATATATATATATATATATCCTCGGCTCCTGTACCAGAGGTCTGGGAGTGTGAGGTTCTGTGCTGTATCTTAGCTGTTCCCAGCACTGCTCTATATTAATATATATATATATATCCTCGGCTCCTGTACCAGAGGTCTGGGAGTGTGAGGTTCTGTGCAGTATCTTAGCTGTTCCTAGCACTGCTCTATATTAATATATATATATATATATATATATATATATATATATATCCTCGGGTCCTGTACCAGAGGTCTGGGAGTGTGAGGTTCTGTGCAGTATCTTAGCTGTTCCTGGCACTGCTCTATATTAATATATATATATATATATCCTCGGGTCCTGTACCTGAGGTCTGGGAGTGTGAGGTTCTGTGCAGTACCTTAGCTGTTCCCAGCACTGCTCTATATTAATATATATATATATATATCCTCGGCTCCTGTACCAGAGGTCTGGGAGTGTGAGGTTCTGTGCAGTATCTTAGCTGTTCCCAGCACTGCTCTATATTAATATATATATATATATATCCTTGGGTCCTGTACCAGAGGTCTGGGAGTGTGAGGTTCTGTGCAGTATCTTAGCTGTTCCTAGCACTGCTCTATATTAATATATATATATATCCTCGGGTCCTGTACCAGAGGTCTGGGAGTGTGAGGTTCTGTGCAGTATCTTAGCTGTTCCTAGCACTGCACTATATTAATATATATATATATATATATATATATATCCTCGGCTCCTGTACCAGAGGTCTGGGAGTGTGAGGCTCTGTGCAGTATCTTAGCTGTTCCTAGCACTGCTCTATATTAATATATATATATATCCTCGGGTCCTGTACCAGAGGTCTGGGAGTGTGAGGTTCTGTGCAGTATCTTAGCTGTTCCTAGCACTGCTCTATATTAATATATATATATATACTCGGGTCCTGTACCAGAGGTCTGGGAGTGTGAGGTTCTGTGCAGTATCTTAGCTGTTCCTAGCACTGCTCTATATTAATATATATATATATCCTCGGGTCCTGTACCAGAGGTCTGGGAGTGTGAGGTTCTGTGCAGTATCTTAGCTGTTCCTAGCACTGCTCTATATTAATATATATATATATATATCCTCGGCTCCTGTACCAGAGGTCTGGGAGTGTGAGGTTCTGTGCAGTATCTTAGCTGTTCCCAGCACTGCTCTATATTAATATATATATATATATATATATATATATATCCTCGGCTCCTGTACCAGAGGTCTGGGAGTGTGAGGTTCTGTGCAGTATCTTAGCTGTTCCCAGCACTGCTCTATATTAATATATATATATATATATATATATCCTCAGGTCCTGTACCAGGTGGTTCTGTGCTGTATCTTAGCTGTTCCTAGCACTGCTCTATATTAATATATATATATATATCCTCGGGTCCTGTACCAGAGGTCTGGGAGTGTGAGGTTCTGTGCAGTATCTTAGCTGTTCCTAGCACTGCTCTATATTAATATATATATATATATCCTCGGCTCCTGTACCAGAGGTCTGGGAGTGTGAGGTTCTGTGCTGTATCTTAGCTGTTCCTAGCACTGCTCTATATTAATATATATATATATATCCTCGGGTCCTGTACCAGAGGTCTGGGAGTGTGAGGTTCTGTGCAGTATCTTAGCTGTTCCTAGCACTGCTCTATATTAATATATATATATATCCTCGGCTCCTGTACCAGAGGTCTGGGAGTGTGAGGTTCTGTGCAGTATCTTAGCTGTTCCTAGCACTGCTCTATATTAATATATATATATATATATATCTCCTCGGGTCCTGTACCAGAGGTCTGGGAGTGTGAGGTTCTGTGCAGTATCTTAGCTGTTCCTAGCACTGCTCTATATTAATATATATATATATCCTCGGCTCCTGTACCAGAGGTCTGGGAGTGTGAGGTTCTGTGCAGTATCTTAGCTGTTCCTAGCACTGCTCTATATTAATATATATATATATATATATATATATATATATATATATATATATATATATCCTCAGCTCCTGTACCAGAGGTCTGGGAGTGTGAGGTTCTGTGTAGTATCTTAGCTGTTCCTAGCACTGCTCTATATTAATATATATATATATCCTCGGCTCCTGTACCAGAGGTCTGGTAGTGTGAGGTTCTGTGCAGTATCTTAGCTGTTCCTAGCACTGCTCTATATTAATATATATATATATATATCCTCGGCTCCTGTACCAGAGGTCTGGGAGTGTGAGGTTCTGTGCAGTATCTTAGCTGTTCCCAGCACTGCTCTATATTAATATATATATATATATCCTCGGGTCCTGTACCAGAGGTCTGGGAGTGTGAGGTTCTGTGCAGTATCTTAGCTGTTCCTAGCACTGCTCTATATTAATATATATATATATATATATATATATATATATATATATATCCTCAGCTCCTGTACCAGAGGTCTGGGAGTGTGAGGTTCTGTGCAGTATCTTAGCTGTTCCTAGCACTGCTCTATATTAATATATATATATATCCTCGGGTCCTGTACCAGAGGTCTGGGAGTGTGAGGTTCTGTGCAGTATCTTAGCTGTTCCTAGCACTGCTCTATATTAATATATATATATCCTCGGCTCCTGTACCAGAGGTCTGGGAGTGTGAGGTTCTGTGCAGTATCTTAGCTGTTCCTAGCACTGCTCTATATTAATATATATATATATATATCCTCGGCTCCTGTACCAGAGGTCTGGTAGTGTGAGGTTCTGTGCAGTATCTTAGCTGTTCCTAGCACTGCTCTATATTAATATATATATATATATATATATCCTCAGGTCCTGTACCAGGTGGTTCTGTGCTGTATCTTAGCTGTTCCTAGCACTGCTCTATATTAATATATATATATATATATCCTCAGGTCCTGTACCAGGTGGTTCTGTGCTGTATCTTAGCTGTTCCTAGTGCTGAGATCTTCTATACAGAGTGCTCTGATGTGGTTTCTGGAATCTGTTGGATCCACTCTCCCAGTTTAGGTGTTACAGCGCCGAGTGCTCCTACTGGGACCACTTTGGTCTTCACTTTCCACATCCTCTCTAGCTCGTCTTTCAGGCCCTGGTGCTTCTCCAGCTTCTCCTACTCCTCCTTCCCGATGCTGGTGTAACTTGGCAGCACTGATAGATGTGGTGATGCCAAGTGACAACAGCATCATATATACACTTACAAATCAGCAATTTCCATCTTACACTAGTCATTTGTAACATTGTCTACATTGTATTTCTCATCCATTGGATGTTAGTTTAATGGTCCCCAGACTTTTTTGCGACTCTGTCTATGTTAATATATTTATTTAAAGAGGGAGCTTGCAACAGTTCTCTCTGCATCCAGTAGCACAATCTGTTGGTGAGTTTATAGGTGACCTATGATTTCTGTGTGAATACGGGACACATTGGGCACACCATATAATTGTGTATCTACAGATTGCCGGACGAGGCTTGCAGAGGTCACAGTAAGGTTTGAGTATAAGTTACTACCTCTAACTCTTGGTGTTTGTGTCGCAGGGTATGTTTTGGAGCTGCAGACAGAGTATCTTTAATGAAATGAAGAAGAAATTCTCGCAGGTTTTAATAGTGTGATGCATCTTGTGGTGGTTTCACTGCTTTCCTGCATGGCTTGGCCATTTCTCAATCTGTACAGCACTAATCTGACTTTTGGCCCATGGTTTGCTGAGCCTGATGCTATTGCCTAACTTAGTAAGGCTTGGATTACTCACTCTCCGGAGAGATTGTGTTGATATAACCAGCGCATGTGTGCTGTTCAGTAAGAGTGCCCTGTGTGCTGATATGTGGGTGTGTTACACAGATTGGCTTGTAGTGTTACTGACGGGCGAGATGCCGTGGGTGGCGGGGAGGGTTTTTAATAAGTGCACTGGGAACATTATTAATGCTGTATTGGCTAGCTATACATAATAAACTGTTAAAAAAGCTGTGAGATGAGCACACTTCCAAACACTTCCCAAGTGTGTGCTTATAACAAAACAAATCATGATGGTGTCCCCTTTAGTTACTCTCAAGATGATGTCATATTACGGAGATGGGGTATATTTTTCTCTTAATACCTGTGTTTTTTGTAGAGCATGTCTTTGTGCACTGTCTTGTAAGTTGCAGACGAGGTGATTCGGTCTCTGTGTTTATACTGGATTTTCGACATGTGTTTTTAGCTGATAGACCCCAGTGTTTGGTTTGATTGTAATATATATATAAGAAACGCCTGGCATGGTCTTGGCTTCTTGTGGATAAACACCATTCTACGAATCTTCCTAACCCTGAGATTACTGGCTTCTCTTTACAGATAGAAAATGCTGCTGATGAACCCAGAGTCCTGTGTATAGTTCAAGATACAACAAACTGCAAGACAGTCAATGAACGAATCACCTTAAACGTCCCAGCCTCCACCTCCGTCAAACAACTCTTTCAAGATGTATCTAGCAAAGCCGGCTACATGCCCGGCACCTTCAGCCTGATGAGGGGGAATGGAGCCACTACTGGAGACATGGTGAGGAAATGACCAGCTAGCCTCGGCCAACTCCACCACTGCATCAAGCCTTCTGCTGCCCAAAGGGATAAAGAGTATCTACCCCCTTAACACTGCTGTGACTGTATCACCCAAACACTGCTTATACTGTGACTGTATCACCCAAACACTGCTTATACTGTGACTGTATCACCCAAACACTGCTTATACTGTGACTGTATCACCCAAACACTGCTTATACTGTGACTGTATCACCCAAACACTGCTTATACTGTGACTGTATCACCCAAACACTGCTTATACTGTGACCGTGTCACCCAAACACTGCTTATACTGTGACTGTATCACCCAAACACTGCTTATACTGTGACTGTATCACCCAAACACTGCTTATACTGTGACTGTATCACCCAAACACTGCTTATACTGTGACTGTATCACCCAAACACTGCTTATACTGTGACTGTATCACCCAAACACTGCTTATACTGTGACTGTATCACCCAAACACTGCTTATACTGTGACTGTATCACCCAAACACTGCTTATACTGTGACTGTATCACCCAAACACTGCTTATACTGTGACTGTATCACCCAAACACTGCTTATACTGTGACTGTATCACCCAAACACTGCTTCTACTGTGACTGTATCACCCAAACACTGCTTATACTGTGACTGTATCACCCAAACACTGCTTATACTGTGACTGTATCACCCAAACACTGCTTATACTGTGACCGTGTCACCCAAACACTGCTTATACTGTGACCGTGTCACCCAAACACTGCTTATACTGTGACCGTGTCACCCAAACACTGCTTATACTGTGACTGTATCACCCAAACACTGCTTATACTGTGACTGTATCACCCAAACACTGCTTATACTGTGACTGTATCACCCAAACACTGCTTATACTGTGACTGTATCACCCAAACACTGCTTATACTGTGACTGTATCACCCAAACACTGCTTATACTGTGACTGTATCACCCAAACACTGCTTATACTGTGACTGTATCACCCAAACACTGCTTATACTGTGACCGTGTCACCCAAACACTGCTTATACTGTGACCGTGTCACCCAAACACTGCTTATACTGTGACCGTGTCACCCAAACACTGCTTATACTGTGACCGTGTCACCCAAACACTGCTTATACTGTGACCGTGTCACCCAAACACTGCTTATACTGTGACTGTGTCACCCAAACACTGCTTATACTGTGACTGTATCACCCAAACACTGCTTATACTGTGACTGTATCAGCTAAACACTGCTTATACTGTGACCGTAGAGAATATATATATATATATATATATATATATATATATATATATATATATATTGTATTAAAATTGCAGCAAATGCATAACATAAAAGGAATATATGGTATGAATGTCTAATTTTGTGGCTTGATATGCAAGTTAAAAATTTTCTGTTGAAAATGAGTTAATTTACATATAAAGCCTAAAGCTGATCTAATAAGCAGGAGATATGACCCATCTAAACCATATATTTCTCTTACTTTATGCATTTCTACGTTGGCAGTGTAAGCAGTGATTGGGGACAGTCAGTTTAATATGGCCCCACATACATTATACCATAGAGTAGGCGGTCATGGTATGTATTTGCATGCTACGCTCTGTACCAGGAGGGTGACAGTCTTTTAACCCATTAAGAACCCTTTGCCGGTCTGTGCTGCTGTAGACGCAGGGTCCTAGGACCCCCTTTATTATATGTTTATTTCTATATTGCGTCTGATGGAAGGTTCTTGTTTCAGACACTGCTGGATGATTCCCTGGAAAGGACGTTACAAGATGCCGGCTTCGAGGCAGAAAAGAAGAACTTTCTCCAACTGACGGATAAAAATGGGGAACAGCCGCAGCTTACATCGGTATGAAGTATCTTCTGTCAGATCCCTCTCGTATAACCGTATTACACTGGGGAATTACACGGGATTATTAATCTTCCTGTAGTTTAAAAAAAAATGGCATATGAGGTATCTGTTTTGCATAATGAGGTTTGTTAATAAAACTTAGTTCAGGGGGTAAAGTTTTTAAAGTGGAGCAATACGCAGGAACGTTCCATTGGTTTCCATGGTGACTGCGGAACATTCCATTGGTTTCCATGGTGACTGCGGAACATTCTGCTGGCTTCCATGGGGACTGCGGAACATTCCGCTGGCTTCCATGGGGACTGCGGAACATTCCGCTGGCTTCCATGGGGACTGCGGAACATTCCGCTGGCTTCCATGGGGACTGCGGAACATTCCGCTGGCTTCCATGGGGACTGCGGAACATTCCGCTGGCTTCCATGGCTGACATCTTAGTAAGCAGTCCTGGATACGGTTTACTAAACCGTCACATGTTCGGCTTATAATGCGATTCGCAGAGCAGTCTGATTATGAATGGGGTGAGGCGACTGCGTTTAACGCCCTTCTACACCTCTAAGGACTGAGTAAACATTTCAGGAAGAAACATAAAGGGAATCGTCACAGTAACGGAGGAGAGTATATTTATATGGAGATAAACTGCCACAACTAGAGGACATAGTCTGAAATTAGAGGGGCAACGATTTAAACGTAATATCAGGAAGTATTACTTTACTGAGAGGGTAGTGGATGTATGGAATAGTCTTCCAGTAGAAGTGGTAGAGGTTAATACAGTGATGGAGTTTAAGCATGCGTGGGATAGGTATAAGGCTATCCTAGATATAAGATAAGGCCAGGGACTAATGAAAGTATTACATTACTGAGAGGGTAGTGGATGTATGGAATAGTCTTCCAGTAGAAGTGGTAGAGGTTAATATAGTGAAGGAGTTTAAGCATGCATGGGATAGGTATAAGACTATTCTAGATATAAGATAAGGCCAGGGACTAATGATAGTATTACATTACTGAGAGGGTAGTGGGTGTATGGAATAGTCTTCCAGTAGAAGTGGTAGAGGTTAATACAGTGAAGGAGTTTAAGCATGCATGGGATAGGTATAAGGCTATCCTAGATATAAGATAAGGCCAAGGACTAATGAAAGTATTACATTACTGAGAGGGTAGTGGATGTATGGAATAGTCTTCCAGTAGAAGTGGTAGAGGTTAATACAGTCAAGGAGTTTAAGCATGCGTGGGATAGGTATAAGGCTATCCTAGATATAAGATAAGGCCAGGGACTAATGATAGTATTACATTACTGAGAGGGTAGTGGATGTATGGAATAGTCTTCCAGTAGAAGTGGTAGAGGTTAATACAGTGAAGGAGTTTAAGCATGCGTGGGATAGGTATAAGGCTATCCTAGATATAAGATAAGGCCAGGGACTAATGATAGTATTACATTACTGAGAGGGTAGTGGATGTATGGAATAGTCTTCCAGTAGAAGTGGTAGAGGTTAATACAGTGAAGGAGTTTAAGCATGCATGGGATAGGTATAAGGCTATCCTAGATATAAGATAAGGCCGGGGACTAATGAAAGTATTACATTACTGAGAGGGTAGTGGATGCATGGAATAGTCTTCCAGTAGAAGTGGTAGAGGTTAATACAGTGAAGCAGTTTAAGCATGCATGGGATAGGTATAAGGCTATCCTAGATATAAGATAAGGCCGGGGACTAATGAAAGTATTACTTTACTGAGAGGGTAGTGGATGTATGGAATAGTCTTCCAGTAGAAGTGGTAGAGGTTAATACAGTGAAGGAGTTTAAGCATGCGTGGGATAGGTATAAGGCTATCCTAGATATAAGATAAGGCCAGGGACTAATGAAAGTATTACATTACTGAGAGAGTAGTGGATGCATGGAATAGTCTTCCAGTAGAAGTGGTAGAGGTTAATACTGTGAAGGAGTTTAAGCATGCATGGGATAGGTATAAGGCTATCCTAGATATAAGATAAGGCCAGGGACTAATGAAAGTATTACATTACTGAGAGGGTAGTGGATGTATGGAATAGTCTTCCAGTAGAAGTGGTAGAGGTTAATACAGGGAAGGAGTTTAAGCATGCATGGGATAGGTATAAGGCTATCCTAGATATAAGATAAGGCCAGGGACTAATGAAAGTATTACATTACTGAGAGGGTAGTGGATATATGGAATAGTCTTCCAGTAGAAGTGGTAGAGGTTAATACAGTGAAGGAGTTTAAGCATGCATGGGATAGGTATAAGGCTATCCTAGATATAAGATAAGGCCAGGGACTAATGAAAGTATTACATTACTGAGAGGGTAGTGGATGTATGGAATAGTCTTCCAGTAGAAGAGGTAGAGGTTAATACAGTGAAGGAGTTTAAGCATGCATGGGATAGGTATAAGGCTATCCTAGATATAAGATAAGGCCAGGGACTAATGAAAGTATTACATTACTGAGAGGGTAGTGGGTGTATGGAATAGTCTTCCAGTAGAAGTGGTAGAGGTTAATACAGTGAAGGAGTTTAAGCATGCATGGGATAGGTATAAGGCTATCCTAGATATAAGATAAGGCCAAGGACTAATGAAAGTATTACATTACTGAGAGGGTAGTGGATGTATGGAATAGTCTTCCAGTAGAAGTGGTAGAGGTTAATACAGTCAAGGAGTTTAAGCATGCGTGGGATAGGTATAAGGCTATCCTAGATATAAGATAAGGCCAGGGACTAATGATAGTATTACATTACTGAGAGGGTAGTGGATGTTAGGGATCGACCGATATTGATTTTTTAGAGCCGATACCGATACCGATAACCTGTGAACTTTCAGGCCGATAGCCGATAACTTATACCGATATTTCGTGCATTTTAATTTTTTGGGAAAAAAAAAAAAATTTCTACACAAATCTGCTGTTAAATGAACATGTTTATTGTTAACGTTTAGCTTTTTTTTGTAAATCTTTTTCATTGCTAAATAAAAATAAATAATGCAGCAAAACAATGGTGATATGGTCAAATACAACAAATTGGACCACTTTTTTTTTTTTTTTTTAAATAAATATCAGTCAAAAGGTAACAAGAACAACAATGTTCAATTGCACATAGTCCATACTTAGATTAAATCTTAGTAAAATGAGCAGCAATGACATAGGCAATTATATCAAAGGGACACTACAGTAAATATAAGCAAGGCATCAAAACAGCTTAATTAACCCCTTAGTGACAAGACATTTTCACCTTGACTTTCCCTTGGTGACGATGGCTGTTTTGACATTTCTAGGGTGTTTGTGTTTAGCTGTAATGTTTTGCTTTCTCACATACAGTACCCACACAAATTATGTTGTTTTTATCGTCATAAGAAGGGCTTTCATTAGATACCATTATGTTCATCATATCTTATAATTTACTACAAAAAAAAATCATAAAATATGATGAAAAATTAAAAAAAACCCACTTTTTCTAACTTTGACCTAAAATATAATTTACCCAAATAAAATCATTAAAAAAGACCCCGGCTAAATAGTTTCTAAATGTTGTCCCGAGTTCAAAAATATGCATGTTTCCATATTTTTCGGTATTTTTTTGCGAGTTATGGGGCAAAAACCAAAAATAGTGTTTTTTGTTTTTTTCCTATATTGATCTTTTGACCCCAACCCGAACCCAAAATTTAACCCTAACACTAAATTTAACCCCAACTCTAATCCTTATTATATCCCTTAATATTTTTTAACTTTAATTTAATTTTAACCCTATCCCTTATGCTAAAAAATATTTAATTTTAACCCTATAGGCTAATATAGCTAAATAACCTATTTTTATTTAATTAAATATGTATTTTAATTATTTTCCATTGCAATGCTACTAAACCACCACTAGGGGTAGTCAAGTAGCATATTCAGAGCGACGGAAGTGAAGTTACTTTCACTTCCGAAGCTCAGACCGGCAGAGGACTTAGCCATATGGACAGAGCAGCATGCTCCGTCAATATGGCTCCCCACGATCGCTCCGTGGGGCGATCGTGGGGGTCCCAAAATAGAAATATCAGTGCTGGCTATTGCCTCGATGTCGAGGCAATAGACCAGCACTGTTAAAGCGGTTTTCGCGATCGTTGATCGCGAAAACTGCTTCATTCAAATATCGGCATTATCGGTAAAGTTAGATGCCGATACCGATAATTTAGGAAACTGTGAATATCGGCCGATAATATCGGTTAATCCGATAATCGGTCGATCCCTAGTGGATGTATGGAATAGTCTTCCAGTAGAAGTGGTAGAGGTTAATACAGTGAGGGAGTTTAAGCATGGATGGGATAGGTATAAGGCTATCCTAGATATAAGATAAGGCCAGGGACTAATGAAAGTATTACATTACTGAGAGGGTAGTGGATATATGGAATAGTCTTCCAGTAGAAGTGGTAGAGGTTAATACAGTGAAGGAGTTTAAGCATGCATGGGATAGGTATAAGGCTATCCTAGATATAAGATAAGGCCAGGGACTAATGAAAGTATTACATTACTGAGAGGGTAGTGGATATATGGAATAGTCTTCCAGTAGAAGTGGTAGAGGTTAATACAGTGAAGGAGTTTAAGCATGCATGGGATAGGTATAAGGCTATCCTAGATATAAGATAAGGCCAGGGACTAATGAAAGTATAACATTACTGAGAGGGTAGTGGATATATGGAATAGTCTTCCAGTAGAAGTGGTGGAGGTTAATACAGTGAAGGAGTTTAAGCATGCATGGGATAGGTATAAGGCTATCCTAGATGTAAGATAAGGTCAGGGACTAATGATAGTATTACATTACTGAGAGGGTAGTGGATGTATGGAATAGTCTTCCAGTAGAAGTGGTAGAGGTTAATACAGTGAAGGAGTTTAAGCATGCATGGGATAGGTATAAGGCTATCCTAGATATAAGATAAGGCCAGGGACTAATGAAAGTATTACATTACTGAGAGGGTAGTGGATGCATGGAATAGTCTTCCAGTAGAAGTGGTAGAGGTTAATACAGTGAAGCAGTTTAAGCATGCATGGGATAGGTATAAGGCTATCCTAGATATAAGATAAGGCCGGGGACTAATGAAAGTATTACTTTACTGAGAGGGTAGTGGATGTATGGAATAGTCTTCCAGTAGAAGTGGTAGAGGTTAATACAGTGAAGGAGTTTAAGCATGCGTGGGATAGGTATAAGGCTATCCTAGATATAAGATAAGGCCAGGGACTAATGAAAGTATTACATTACTGAGAGAGTAGTGGATGCATGGAATAGTCTTCCAGTAGAAGTGGTAGAGGTTAATACAGTGAAGGAGTTTAAGCATGCATGGGATAGGTATAAGGCTATCCTATATATAAGATAAGGCCAGGGACTAATGAAAGTATTACATTACTGAGAGGGTAGTGGATGTATGGAATAGTCTTCCAGTAGAAGTGGTAGAGGTTAATACAGGGAAGGAGTTTAAGCATGCATGGGATAGGTATAAGGCTATCCTAGATATAAGATAAGGCCAGGGACTAATGAAAGTATTACTTTACTGAGAGGGTAGTGGATATATGGAATAGTCTTCCAGTAGAAGTGGTAGAGGTTAATACAGTGAAGGAGTTTAAGCATGCATGAAAGTGTTCAGATTATTTTTCTTGGTACACACTGTGCAGACTAGTTGGGTTTAATGGTTCTTATCTGCCGGTTCTCATTCTATATTTCCAGGATGAGTCTGGGACAGCGGACAGTAGTGGTCTGGATGACAGCACGCAGGAGAAGTTCATAGGGCCTTTACCCCGGGAAGGTTATATGGGCTGCAGCAGTGACTACGGCAGTCCAAACTACTCCTACTCCTCACTGCTCAGCAAATCCGACACAGGTACGGCAGCCTGGACCAAGGGAACATGTCTGTCTCTGCTGGCCTTTAATACACTGCAAGACCCTCAGCCAGCAGGGCTTCTATCTGTGTAGTGACCCCTCCTCATTTTAAAACATCTCGTCCCCCAGGCTGGGGGGGCGCGTGCTGGGGGGCCATGTATTTTGATGTTCATGGATTATATATTTGTCTCTTTTCAGGTTATGTTGGTCTTGTGAACCAGGCGATGACGTGTTACTTAAACAGCCTTCTGCAAACACTCTTCATGACTCCAGAATTCCGCAATGCATTGTACAAGTCAGTATAATAACTATCTTCTCCCCCGGCGTAATATTACACTGCCCTATAACCATATAACATTACATAATAACACTCCCTGTACAAGTCAGTATAATAACTATCCTCTCCCCCGGCGTAATATTACACTGCCCTATAACCATATAACATTACATAATAACACTCCCTGTACAAGTCAGTATAATAACTATCCTCTCCCCCGGCGTAATATTACACTGCGCTATAACCATATCACATTACATAATAACACTCCCTGTACAAGTCAGTATAATAACTATCCTCTCCCCCGGCGTAATATTACACTGCCCTATAACCATATAACATTACATAATAACACTCCCTGTACAAGTCAGTATAATAACTATCCTCTCCCCCGGCGTAATATTACACTGCCCTATAACCATATAACATTACATAATAACACTCCCTGTACAAGTCAGTATAATAACTATCCTCTCCCCCGGCGTAATATTACACTGCGCTATAACCATATCACATTACATAATAACACTCCCTGTACAAGTCAGTATAATAACTATCCTCTCCCCCGGCGTAATATTACACTGCGCTATAACCATATCACATTACATAATAACACCCGCAGTACAAGTTAGTATAATAACTATCCTCTCCCCCGGCGTAATATTACACTGCCCTATAACCATATCACATTACATAATAACACTCCCTGTACAAGTCAGTATAATAACTATCCTCTCCCCCGGCGTAATATTACACTGCGCTATAACCATATCACATTACATAATAACACCCGCAGTACAAGTCAGTATAATAACTATCCTCTCCCCCGGCGTAATATTACACTGCGCTATAACCATATCACATTACATAATAACACTCCCTGTACAAGTCAGTATAATGACTATCCTCTCCCCCGGCGTAATATTACACTGCGCTATAACCATATCACATTACATAATAACACTCCCTGTACAAGTCAGTATAATAACTATCCTCTCCCCCGGCGTAATATTACACTGCGCTATAACCATATCACATTACATAATAAAACTCCCTGTACAAGTCAGTATAATAACTATCCTCTCCCCCGGCGTAATATTACACTGCGCTATAACCATATCACATTACATAATAACACTCCCTGTACAAGTCAGTATAATAACTATCCTCTCCCCCGGCGTAATATTACACTGCGCTATAACCATATCACATTACATAATAACACTCTCGGTACATTTTACACCCAGCACTACAATCAGATAGGTGTATGACTCTCTGGTGTTTGTGCATAGCTGTGGCGTTTGCCAGTCACCTTGACTCTGACCAGTTTATTGTGCCAACAGATGGGCATTTGAGGAATCTGAGGAAGATCCGGTCACCAGCATCCCGTACCAGCTACAGAGACTGTTTGTTTTATTACAGACGAGCAAAAAGCGCGCCATCGAAACAACAGACGTAACACGCAGCTTCGGCTGGGACAGCAGCGAAGGTACAACCTGCACAGCTAGTGACAGCCCCCAGATTAACTGACACTGCACAGTGCACAGCTAGTGACAGCCCCCAGATTAGCTGACACTGGGCCGCACAGCTAGTGACAGCCCCCATATTAGCTGACACTGGGCCGCACAGCTAGTGACAGCCCCCAGATTAGCTGACAGTGCACGGCTAGTGACAGCCCCCAGATTAGCTGACACTGCACAGTGCACAGCTAGTGACAGCCGCCAGATTAGCTGACACTGCACAGTGCACAGCTAGTGACAGCCCCCAGATTAGCTGACACTGGGCCGCACAGCTAGTGACAGCCCCCAGATTAGCTGACAGTGCACAGTGCACGGCTAGTGACAGCCCCCAGATTAACTGACACTGCACAGTGCACAGCTAGTGACAGCCCCCAGATTAGCTGACACTGGGCCGCACAGCTAGTCACAGCCCCCAGATTAGCTGACAGTGCACAGTGCACGGCTAGTGACAGCCCCCAGATTAGCTGACACTGCACAGTGCACAGCTAGTGACAGCCCCCAGATTAGCTGACCATGTCACTGACCACACAGTGCTTACCCTGTATTCCCAGCCTGGCAGCAGCACGATGTCCAGGAGCTGTGCAGGGTCATGTTTGATGCTCTGGAACAGAAATGGAAACAAACTGAACAGGTATGTGTGCGAGAGGGAGAGTGGGGGCGCGTGTGCGAGAGGGAGAGTGGGGGCGCGTGTGCGAGAGGGAGAGTGGGGGCGCGTGTGCGAGAGGGAGAGTGGGGGCGCGTGTGCGAGAGGGAGAGTGGGGGCGCGTGTGCGAGAGGGAGAGTGGGGGCGCGTGTGCGAGAGGGAGAGTGGGGGCGCGTGTGCGAGAGGGAGAGTGGGGGCGCGTGTGCGAGAGGGAGAGTGGGGGGCGAGAGGGAGAGTGGGGGGCGAGAGGGAGAGTGGGGGGCGAGAGGGAGAGTGGGGGGCGAGAGGGAGAGTGGGGGGCGCGCGTGCGAGAGGGAGAGTGGGGGGCGTGCGGGTGCCAGAGAGTGCATGCTGCTCGTTAAATTACGTTATATTAGAAATATAGGAAGCCCCATTGAAAGCGAAGTGTCCCCCCTATAACAGGTTTTATTTGGCTTCTTTTGGATCCAAAACGGGATAGGAAAAGGGGTGAACTTGATGGACGCAAGTCTTTAGTCAGCCTAAACTACTGTGTACCGTATTCTGTTAAAGCCTCTCACCTGCTGTACTGTGCCTTCAGTGGGATTCTCTTCTATGCAACCGCCAGTGACCGTCCTGGGCATCGTGCAGCTTGTATACCTGTAGCAGGCTGTATAAGATCTCACCCGCAGACGGTACGGATATACAAGCTGCACCACACGGCAGGGAAGCTTTGGGGGCAGGAGATGCAAATGCTGGTATAAAGGTTAAAACAAGCCATTACTTGGGTTCAGTGTGTGTTTAAATAGAGGGAAAGCTTCATACTATAGTTAATGAAATCAGTTTGAGATTCTCCTCTCTGGTCAGTAACTCAGTCTACAGAAATCAGTCACCTCCTCCTGGATCTTATATTTATTCCTCTTTTTTACTCTAATTGTTCCACATATTTACTATATTTCCCCCCTATCTGTTCCTGCCCCTTGTTTGAAATTGGGCAGTACCTACATTAGATCGGACTGTTGATTGGTCATGTGTATTTAAGTATGCAATGATTGGCCGGGGGACTGACCAGTAGATGGCGCTCTTTCATACTGTGACCTTCCTGATCCGTGTTCCAGGCTGACCTCATCAATCAGCTGTATCAGGGGAAGCTGAAAGACTATGTGCGCTGCTTGGAGTGTGGATACGAGAGCTGGCGGATAGATACGTTCCTGGATATCCCGCTGGTGATTCGGCCATATGGATCCAGCACGGCATTCGGCAGCGTGGTACGTTTGGTTTACATGCTCCCCAGCTTCCACTCATTGTCTAAATACATGTAAAAATGACGCCCCCTATTGGTACTCAGGATCCTGTGTGATCCGCGCACTGTGCTGCTTGTGTTTTAGGAGGAAGCATTGAATGCGTTTGTACAGCCAGAGACCCTCGACGGACCCAACCAGTACTTCTGCGAGCGCTGTAAAAAGAAGTGCGACGCCAGGAAGGTGAGACTTGTCTGCTGCTGGGCACATCCTGGACTGGGAACTGTATCATCCTGGCTTGTGCTGATGGGATTCAGAATACTGGACTGGGATCTGCTCTGTTGGACTTGTTACATTCTGGGTGGATCTAGGATCCAGGGCTCTGATCTGTCGTATCCTTGGTGTTTGCTGCGGTGGGCTCTGATCTGTCGGATCCTTGGTATTTGCTGCGGTGGGCTCTGATCTGTCGTGTCCTTGGTGTTTGCTGCGGTGGGCTCTGATCTGTCGTATCCTTGGTGTTTGCTGCGGTGGGTCCTGATCTGTTGTATCCTTGGTGTTTGCTGCGGTGGGCTCTGATCTGTCGTATCCTTGGTGTTTGCTTCGGTGGGCTCTGATCTGTCGTATCCTTGGTGTTTGCTGCGGTGGGCTCTGATCTGTCGGATCCTTGGTGTTTGCTGCGGTGGGCTCTGATCTGTCGTATCCTTGGTGTTTGCTGCGGTGGGCTCTGATCTCTGATCTGTCGGATCCTTGGTGTTTGCTGCGGTGGGTTCTGATCTGTCGGATCCTTGGTGTTTGCTGCGGTGGGTTCTGATCTGTCGGATCCTTGGTGTTTGCTGCGGTGGGTTCTGATCTGTCGTATCCTTGGTGTTTGCTGCGGTGGGCTCTGATCTGTCGTATCCTTGGTGTTTGCTGCGGTGGGCTCTGATCTGTCGTGTCCTTGGTGTTTGCTGCGGTGGGCTCTGATCTGTCGTATCCTTGGTGTTTGCTGCGGTGGGCTCTGATCTGTCGTATCCTTGGTGTTTGCTGCGCTGGGCTCTGATCTGTCGTATCCTTGGTGTTTGCTGCGGTGGGTTCTGATCTGTCGTATCCTTGGTGTTTGCTGCGGTGGGCTCTGATCTGTCGTATCCTTGGTGTTTGCTGCGGTGGGCTCTGATCTGTCGTGTCCTTGGTGTTTGCTGCGGTGGGCTCTGATCTGTCGTATCCTTGGTGTTTGCTGCGGTGGGCTCTGATCTGTCGTATCCTTGGTGTTTGCTGCGCTGGGCTCTGATCTGTCGGATCCTTGGTGTTTGCTGCGGTGGGCTCTGATCTGTCGGATCCTTGGTGTTTGCTGCGGTGGGTTCTGATCTGTCGGATCCTTGGTGTTTGCTGCGGTGGGTTCTGATCTGTCGGATCCTTGGTGTTTGCTGCGGTGGGTTCTGATCTGTCGGATCCTTGGTGTTTGCTGCGGTGGGTTCTGATCTGTCGGATCCTTGGTGTTTGCTGCGGTGGCCTCTGATCTGTCGTGTCCTTGGTGTTTGCTGCGGTGGGCTCTGATCTGTCGGATCCTTGGTGTTTGCTGCGGTGGCCTCTGATCTGTCGTATCCTTGGTGTTTGCTGCGGTGGCCTCTGATCTGTCGTATCCTTGGTGTTTGCTGCGCTGGGCTCTGATCTGTCGTATCCTTGGTGTTTGCTGCGCTGGGCTCTGATCTGTCGTATCCTTGGTGTTTGCTGCGCTGGGCTCTGATCTGTCGTATCCTTGGTGTTTGCTGCGGTGGGTTCTGATCTGTCGTATCCTTGGTGTTTGCTGCGGTGGCCTCTGATCTGTCGTATCCTTGGTGTTTGCTGCGGTGGGCTCTGATCTGTCGGATCCTTGGTGTTTGCTGCGGTGGCCTCTGATCTGTCGTATCCTTGGTGTTTGCTGCGGTGGGCTCTGATCTGTCGTATCCTTGGTGTTTGCTGCGGTGGGTTCTGATCTGTCGTATCCTTGGTGTTTGCTGCGGTGGGCTCTGATCTGTCGTATCCTTGGTGTTTGCTGCGGTGGGCTCTGATCTGTCGTATCCTTGGTGTTTGCTGCGCTGGGCTCTGATCTGTCGTATCCTTGGTGTTTGCTGCGGTGGGCTCTGATCTGTCGTATCCTTGGTGTTTGCTGCGGTGGGCTCTGATCTGTCGTATCCTTGGTGTTTGCTGCGGTGGGCTCTGATCTGTCGTGTCCTTGGTGTTTGCTGCGGTGGGCTCTGATCTGTCGGATCCTTGGTGTTTGCTGCGGTGGGCTCTGATCTGTCGTATCCTTGGTGTTTGCTGCGGTGGGCTCTGATCTGTCGTATCCTTGGTGTTTGCTGCGCTGGGCTCTGATCTGTCGGATCCTTGGTGTTTGCTGCGGTGGGCTCTGATCTGTCGGATCCTTGGTGTTTGCTGCGGTGGGTTCTGATCTGTCGGATCCTTGGTGTTTGCTGCGGTGGGTTCTGATCTGTCGGATCCTTGGTGTTTGCTGCGGTGGGTTCTGATCTGTCGGATCCTTGGTGTTTGCTGCGGTGGGTTCTGATCTGTCGTATCCTTGGTGTTTGCTGCGGTGGCCTCTGATCTGTCGTGTCCTTGGTGTTTGCTGCGGTGGGCTCTGATCTGTCGGATCCTTGGTGTTTGCTGCGGTGGCCTCTGATCTGTCGTATCCTTGGTGTTTGCTGCGCTGGGCTCTGATCTGTCGTATCCTTGGTGTTTGCTGCGCTGGGCTCTGATCTGTCGTATCCTTGGTGTTTGCTGCGGTGGGTTCTGATCTGTCGTATCCTTGGTGTTTGCTGCGGTGGGCTCTGATCTGTCGGATCCTTGGTGTTTGCTGCGGTGGCCTCTGATCTGTCGGATCCTTGGTGTTTGCTGCGGTGGGCTCTGATCTGTCGGATCCTTGGTGTTTGCTGCGGTGGGCTCTGATCTGTCGTATCCTTGGTGTTTGCTGCGGTGGGCTCTGATCTGTCGGATCCTTGGTGTTTGCTGCGGTGGGTTCTGATCTGTCGGATCCTTGGTGTTTGCTGCTGTGGGCTCTGATCTGTCGTGTCCTTGGTGTTTGCTGCGGTGGGTTCTGATCTGTCGTATCCTTGGTGTTTGCTGCGGTGGGCTCTGATCTGTCGGATCCTTGGTGTTTGCTGCGGTGGCCTCTGATCTGTCGTATCCTTGGTGTTTGCTGCGCTGGGCTCTGATCTGTCGTATCCTTGGTGTTTGCTGCGCTGGGCTCTGATCTGTCGTATCCTTGGTGTTTGCTGCGGTGGGTTCTGATCTGTCGTATCCTTGGTGTTTGCTGCGGTGGGCTCTGATCTGTCGGATCCTTGGTGTTTGCTGCGGTGGCCTCTGATCTGTCGGATCCTTGGTGTTTGCTGCGGTGGGCTCTGATCTGTCGGATCCTTGGTGTTTGCTGCGGTGGGCTCTGATCTGTTGTATCCTTGGTGTTTGCTGCGGTGGGCTCTGATCTGTCGGATCCTTGGTGTTTGCTGCGGTGGGTTCTGATCTGTCGGATCCTTGGTGTTTGCTGCGGTGGGCTCTGATCTGTCGTATCCTTGGTGTTTGCTGCGGTGGGTTCTGATCTGTCGTATCCTTGGTGTTTGCTGCGGTGGGTTCTGATCTGTCGTATCCTTGGTGTTTGCTGCGCTGGGCTCTGATCTGTCGGATCCTTGGTGTTTGCTGCGGTGGGTTCTGATCTGTCGGATCCTTGGTGTTTGCTGCGGTGGGCTCTGATCTGTCGTATCCTTGGTGTTTGCTGCGGTGGGTTCTGATCTGTCGTATCCTTGGTGTTTGCTGCGGTGGGTTCTGATCTGTCGTATCCTTGGTGTTTGCTGCGGTGGGCTCTGATCTGTCGGATCCTTGGTGTTTGCTGCGGTGGGCTCTGATCTGTCGTATCCTTGGTGTTTGCTGCGCTGGGCTCTGATCTGTCGTATCCTTGGTGTTTGCTGCGGTGGCCTCTGATCTGTCGTATCCTTGGTGTTTGCTGCGGTGGGTTCTGATCTGTCGTATCCTTGGTGTTTGCTGCGCTGGGCTCTGATCTGTCGTATCCTTGGTGTTTGCTGCGGTGGGCTCTGATCTGTCGTATCCTTGGTGTTTGCTGCGGTGGGTTCTGATCTGTCGTATCCTTGGTGTTTGCTGCGGTGGGTTCTGATCTGTCGTATCCTTGGTGTTTGCTGCGGTGGCCTCTGATCTGTCGGATCCTTGGTGTTTGCTGCGCTGGGCTCTGATCTGTCGTATCCTTGGTGTTTGCTGCGCTGGGCTCTGATCTGTTGTATCCTTGGTGTTTGCTGCGGTGGGTTCTGATCTGTCGTATCCTTGGTGTTTGCTGCGGTGGGTTCTGATCTGTCGTATCCTTGGTGTTTGCTGCGGTGGGCTCTGATCTGTCGGATCCTTGGTGTTTGCTGCGCTGGGCTCTGATCTGTCGTATCCTTGGTGTTTGCTGCGGTGGGTTCTCTGTCCTGGGCTCTGACCAGTCTTTTTTCCACAGGGCCTGCGGTTCCTGCACTTTCCCTACCTACTGACCCTGCAGCTGAAGAGGTTTGACTTTGATTACAGCAGCATGCACAGGATAAAACTCAATGACCGCATGACCTTCCCAGACGAGCTGGATATGAGTCCATTCATTGATGTGGAAGATGAGGTAGATTCCCCTGTACACATCACATGAGCCCAGAGAAAGCAGTGAGGGTAGAGCTGGTCATTACACTAGAAATAAAAGCAGAAATAGTGTAACAGATTTGCAGCAAATGCATAAAATACAAGAAATCTCACAGTATAAGCAGTGTTTGGGTGATACAGTCACAGTATAAGCAGTGTTTGGGTGATACAGTAACAGTATAAGCAGTGTTTGGGTGATACAGTCACAGAATAAGCAGTGTTTGGGTGATACAGTCACAGTATGAGCAGTGTTTGGGTGATAGTCACAGTATAAGCAGTGTTTGGCTGATACAGTCACAGTATAAGCAGTGTTTGGCTGATACAGTCACAGTAGAAGCAGTGTTTGGCTGATACAGTCACAGTAGAAGCAGTGTTTGGCTGATACAGTCACAGTAGAAGCAGTGTTTGGCTGATACAGTCACAGTAGAAGCAGTGTTTGGCTGATACAGTCACAGTAGAAGCAGTGTTTGGCTGATACAGTCACAGTAGAAGCAGTGTTTGGCTGATACAGTCACAGTAGAAGCAGTGTTTGGCTGATACAGTCACAGTAGAAGCAGTGTTTGGCTGATACAGTCACAGTAGAAGCAGTGTTTGGCTGATACAGTCACAGTAGAAGCAGTGTTTGGCTGATACAGTCACAGTAGAAGCAGTGTTTGGCTGATACAGTCACAGTAGAAGCAGTGTTTGGCTGATACAGTCACAGTAGAAGCAGTGTTTGGCTGATACAGTCACAGTAGAAGCAGTGTTTGGCTGATACAGTCACAGTATGAGCAGTGTTTGGCTGATACAGTCACAGTATGAGCAGTGTTTGGCTGATACAGTCACAGTATGAGCAGTGTTTGGGTGATACAGTCACAGTATAAGCAGTGTTTGGGTGATACAGTCACAGTATAAGCAGTGTTTGGGTGATACAGTCACAGTATAAGCAGTGTTTGGGTGATACAGTCACAGTATAAGCAGTGTTTGGGTGATACAGTCACAGTATAAGCAGTGTTTGGGTGATAGTCACAGTATGAGCAGTGTTTGGGTGATACAGTCACAGTATGAGCAGTGTTTTATGTGATAGTCACAGTATGAGCAGTGTTTGGGTGATACAGTTACAGTATAAGCAGTGTTTGGGTGATACAGTCACAGTATGAGCAGTGTTTGGGTGATAGTCACAGTAGAAGCAGTGTTTGGCTGATACAGTCACAGTAGAAGCAGTGTTTGGCTGATACAGTCACAGTAGAAGCAGTGTTTGGCTGATACAGTCACAGTAGAAGCAGTGTTTGGCTGATACAGTCACAGTAGAAGCAGTGTTTGGCTGATACAGTCACAGTAGAAGCAGTGTTTGGCTGATACAGTCACAGTAGAAGCAGTGTTTGGCTGATACAGTCACAGTAGAAGCAGTGTTTGGCTGATACAGTCACAGTAGAAGCAGTGTTTGGCTGATACAGTCACAGTAGAAGCAGTGTTTGGCTGATACAGTCACAGTAGAAGCAGTGTTTGGCTGATACAGTCACAGTAGAAGTAGTGTTTGGCTGATACAGTCACAGTAGAAGCAGTGTTTGGCTGATACAGTCACAGTAGAAGCAGTGTTTGGCTGATACAGTCACAGTAGAAGCAGTGTTTGGCTGATACAGTCACAGTAGAAGCAGTGTTTGGCTGATACAGTCACAGTATGAGCAGTGTTTGGCTGATACAGTCACAGTATGAGCAGTGTTTGGCTGATACAGTCACAGTATGAGCAGTGTTTGGCTGATACAGTCACAGTATGAGCAGTGTTTGGCTGATACAGTCACAGTATGAGCAGTGTTTGGGTGATACAGTCACAGTATGAGCAGTGTTTGGGTGATACAGTCACAGTATAAGCAGTGTTTGGGTGATACAGTCACAGTATAAGCAGTGTTTGGGTGATACAGTCACAGTATAAGCAGTGTTTGGGTGATACAGTCACAGTATAAGCAGTGTTTGGGTGATACAGTCACAGTATGAGCAGTGTTTGGGTGATAGTCACAGTATGAGCAGTGTTTGGGTGATACAGTTACAGTATAAGCAGTGTTTGGGTGATACAGTCACAGTATGAGCAGTGTTTGGGTGATACAGTCACAGTATGAGCAGTGTTTGGGTGATAGTCACAGTATAAGCAGTGTTTGGGTGATACAGTCACAGTATAAGCAGTGTTTGGGTGATACAGTCACAGTATAAGCAGTGTTTAGGTGATACAGTCACAGTATGAGCAGTGTTTGGGTGATATTTATGTCTGCCATGTCCTTTCTTCCCAGAAGTCTCCGCAGACTGAAAGCTGCACAGACAGCGGTGCAGAGAATGAAGGCAGCTGTCACAGCGACCAAATGAGCAACGATTTCTCCACCGACGACAATCTGGATGAAGGGATCTGTCTGGAGAGTAACAGCAACGTGGAGAAGATTAATAAACTTTCCATGGAGAAGGTAACTGCTCTGTCCAGCGGCCTGGTAACATCGTACCCACTCATTAGGGAGAGTCTGAGGGGTTTTGTTTGCTTGGGGTTTTCTATGTTTTTTTCTTTTCATTTGTAAATATTTATAATAAAAATGGTCTATCACCAAATAACGGACATTATATTGGGGAGGAAGTAAAAATAAATTGATCCCTATTAGATGCGAGATGAAACCGAAGTGTCCGCAGAGTATAAATATGGCACATGGTGGGCAGAGGTTATGATGTCATAGTGTGGTAAATCTTATTTTGAAGATACTGATAAAGTCTTGGAAGAACGCTTTATATTCCTACCCAAAAAATGGAGGTTAGGTAAATTATTAAGAAAAAAAGTTCTAAAGTGGAGAATGAAAGGGATTTTTTTTCCGATGTATTAATATGAATTTCCTTTTCCAGAATAATTTGTATGAACTTTTTTCCGTGATGGTCCACTCAGGAAGCGCAGCCGGCGGCCATTACTACGCCTGTGTCAAGTCCTTTACTGACGACCAGTGGTACAGTTTTAATGATCAGCATGTTAGCAGGGTGAGTTTATTGCCCCAGGAATCGGCAAATTACAGCCCTTTTCCTGCCCTCACAATTACCGGCTGCCAAACTCCATCTTGTAACGTAACGTTTCCTCACCGGTCACTTTATATTGTGTGCGTCTGCGCAGTGTAACTCAGTTATATTTTCACATCTATTCCTCAGCGGGGAGCGTGTGCATTTCCTGAGCTGACTTGGGAGAGTTTACTTTTTATATACCGTATTTTTCGCCTCATAAGACGCACTTTTTCCCTCCTCAAAAGTGAGGGGAAATGTCTGTGCGTCTTATGGAGCGAATGTAATACTTACCTCCATGCTGCTCTCTGTTGAATGTAATACTTACCTCCATGCTGCTCTCCGTTGAATGTAATACTTACCTCCATGCTGCTCTCTGTTGAATGTAATACTTACCTCCATGCTGCTCTCTGTTGAATGTAATACTTACCTCCATGCTGCTCTCCGTTGAATGTAATACTTACCTCCATGCTGCTCTCTGTTGAATGTAATACTTACCTCCATGCTGCTCTCCGTTGTGGTCTCTCCGTTGTGGTCTCTCCGTTGTGGTCTCTCCGTTGTGGTCTCTCCGTTGTGGTCTCTCCGTTGTGGTCTCTCCGTTGTGGTCTCTCCGTTGTGTTCTCTCCGTTGTGTTCTCTCCGTTGTGTTCTCTCCGTTGTGGTCTCTCCGTTGTGGTCTCTCCGTTGTGGTCTCTCCGTTGTGGTCTCTCCGTTGTGGTCTCTCCGTTGTGTTCTCTCCGTTGTGTCCTCCATGCTGCTCTCCGTTGTGTTCTCTCCGTTGTGTTCTCTCCGTTGTGGTCTCTCCGTTGTGGTCTCTCCCTTGTGGTCTCTCCCTTGTGGTCTCTCCGTTGGTGTCTCTCCGTTGTGGTCTCTCCGTTGTGGTCTCTCCGTTGGTGTCTCTCCGTTGTGGTCTCTCCCTTGTGGTCTCTCCCTTGTGGTCTCTCCGTTGTGTTCTCTCCGTTGTGGTCTCTCCCTTGTGGTCTCTCCGTTGTGGTCTCTCCGTTGTGGTCTCTCCGTTGTGGTCTCTCCGTTGTGGTCTCTCCCTTGTGGTCTCTCCGTTTGTGGTCTCTCCGTTGTGTTCTCTCCGTTGTGTTCTCTCCGTTGGTGTCTCTCCGTTGTGGTCTCTCCCTTGTGGTCTCTCCCTTGTGGTCTCTCCGTTGTGTTCTCTCCGTTGTGGTCTCTCCCTTGTGGTCTCTCCGTTGTGGTCTCTCCGTTGTGGTCTCTCCGTTGTGGTCTCTCCGTTGTGGTCTCTCCCTTGTGGTCTCTCCGTTTGTGGTCTCTCCGTTGTGTTCTCTCCGTTGTGTTCTCTCCGTTGTGTTCTCTCCGTTGTGGTCTCTCCGTTGTGGTCTCTCCCTTGTGGTCTCTCCGTTGTGGTCTCTCCGTTGTGGTCTCTCCGTTGTGGTCTCTCCGTTGGTGTCTCTCCGTTGTGGTCTCTCCGTTGTGGTCTCTCCGTTGTGGTCTCTCCGTTGTGGTCTCTCCGTTGTGGTCTCTCCGTTGGTGTCTCTCCGTTGTGGTCTCTCCGTTGTGGTCTCTCCGTTGTGGTCTCTCCGTTGTGGTCTCTCCGTTTGTGTTCTCTCCGTTGGGGTCTCTCGGTTGGGGTCTCTCCGTTGTGGTCTCTCCGTTGTGGTCTCTCCGTTGGTGTCTCTCCGTTGTGTTCTCTCCGTTGTGGTCTCTCCGTTGTGGTCTCTCCGTTGTGTTCTCTCCGTTGTGTTCTCTCCGTTGGGGTCTCTCCGTTGTGGTCTCTCCGTTTGTGTTCTCTCCGTTGTGGTCTCTCCGTTGTGGTCTCTCCGTTGTGTTCTCTCCGTTGTGGTCTCTCCGTTTGTGTTCTCTCCGTTGTGGTCTCTCCGTTGTGGTCTCTCCGTTGTGGTCTCTCCGTTTGTGTTCTCTCCGTTGTGGTCTCTCCGTTGTGTTCTCTCCGTTGTGGTCTCTCCGTTGTGGTCTCTCCGTTGTGGTCTCTCCGTTTGTGTTCTCTCCGTTGTGGTCTCTCCGTTGTGTTCTCTCCGTTGTGGTCTCTCCGTTTGTGTTCTCTCCGTTGTGGTCTCTCCGTTGTGTTCTCTCCGTTGTGTTCTCTCCGTTGGGGTCTCTCCGTTGTGTTCTCTCCGTTGTGGTCTCTCCGTTTGTGTTCTCTCCGTTGTGGTCTCTCCGTTTGTGTTCTCTCCGTTGTGGTCTCTCCGTTGTGGTCTCTCCGTTGTGTTCTCTCCGTTGTGGTCTCTCCGTTTGTGTTCTCTCCGTTGTGGTCTCTCCGTTGTGGTCTCTCCGTTGTGGTCTCTCCGTTGTGGTCTCTCCGTTGTGGTCTCTCCGTTGTGGTCTCTCCGTTTGTGGTCTCTCCGTTGTGGTCTCTCCGTTGGGGTCTCTCCGTTGGGGTCTCTCCGTTGGGGTCTCTCCGTTGGGGTCTCTCCGTTGGGGTCTCTCCGTTGTGTTCTCTCCGTTGTGGTCTCTCCGTTGGGGTCTCTCCGTTGTGTTCTCTCCGTTGTGGTCTCTCGGTTGGGGTCTCTCGGTTGGGGTCTCTCCGTTGTGGTCTCTCCGTTGTGGTCTCTCCGTTGTGGTCTCTCCGTTGGGGTCTCTCCGTTGGGGTCTCTCCGTTGTGGTCTCTCCGTTGTGGTCTCTCCGTTGTGGTCTCTCCGTTGTGGTCTCTCCGTTGGGGTCTCTCCGTTGGGGTCTCTCCGTTGTGTTCTCTCCGTTGCTTCCTCCGTGCAGTCTAACCTCCTGCATGGAGGAAGGAAGCTCCGGGCGCTTTTTTTCCCCTTCTTAACTTTATTGACGTTGCGCGACTTCAATAAAGTTAAGAAGAAAAAAGAAAAGCGCCCGGAGCTTCCTTCCTCCATGCAGGAGGTTAGACTGCACGGAGGAAGCAACTGAGAGAACACAACGGAGAGCAGCATGGAGGTAAGTGCTAGGGACGGGGGGAGGAGGGTGGCAGAAACGAGCAAATCCTGGCATAGTGAGGGGCAAAATCCTGGCACAGTGAGGGGCAAATTCCTGGCACAGTGAGGGGCAAAATCCTGGCACAGTGAGGGGCAAAAGCCTAACATAGTGGGGGGCAAAATCCTGGCATAGTGGGGGGCAAAATCCTGGCATAGTGGGGGGCAAAATCCTGGCATAGTGGGGGGCATAATCCTGGCATAGTGGGGGGCATAATCCTGGCATAGTGAGGGGAAAAATCCTGGCATATTGAATGGCTAAATCCTGGCATATTGAATGGCTAAATCCTGGCACAGTGAGGGGAAAAATCCTGGCATAGTGAGGGGCAAAATCCTGGCACAGTGAGGGGCAAAATCCTGGCACAGTGAGGGGCAAAATCCTGGCACAGTGAGGGGCAAAATCCTGGCATAGTGAGGGGCAAAATCCTGGCATAGTGAGGGGCAAAATCCTGGCACAGTGAGGGGCAAATTCCTGGCACAGTGAGGGGCAAAATCCTGGCACAGTGAGGGGCAAAATCCTGGCATAGTGGGGGGCATAATCCTGGCATAGTGGGGGGCATAATCCTGGCATAGTGGGGGGCATAATCCTGGCATAGTGAGGGGAAAAATCCTGGCATATTGAATGGCTAAATCCTGGCATATTGAATGGCTAAATCCTGGCACAGTGAGGGGAAAAATCCTGGCATATTGAATGGCTAAATCCTGGCATAGTGAGGGGGAAAATCCTGGCATATTGAATGGCTAAATCCTGGCTTATTGAGGTTTTTTTTTCTTGTTTTCCTCCTCTAAAAACTGGGTGCGTCTTATGAAGCAAAAAATACGGTAGTTTATTAAGGACTCATTTTAGAGACTCTTTTTGGCACAGTTGCACAGCGCCCGGTCTAAACATTACTAATGTCTTCCTGGGTGTCACCTGGACTGGTGAACTGTAATTAAAACGGTTTATTGCTCCGTAATGTCCATTTTTTTTTTCAGCCGTTTGTTTTTTCTCTTTTGGCACAGATAACGCAAGAGGATATTAAAAAAACGTATGGCGGCTCCACAGGAAACCGGGGATACTACTCGAGTGCCTTCGCTAGGTCGGTATAACCTGCCGCACACAGGGCGATTGTCAGGTTACTGACCCCGAGGAAGATTGAAATGTACTTTTATTTTTCCTCAGCTCTACAAACGCGTATATGCTCATGTACCGATTAAAGAACCCGACGAGGAATGCAAGTATGTCTGCTTTATCGTTACTCTGATTGTATCCCCTCTCTGGCAATGTGCTGCCGCCTGCTCTGTGTCAAACTGCAGACCAGCAGAGCCATGTTTCCCATACTACCCTGCCAGCTTCTTATCTGACTGTGCATTATGGGGGATCTGGGCTGCAGGCTGACACTTCTGCTGTAAACATTCCCGTGGGGAGCACTTGGCCAGGGCCTGTTGGTTTTTCTAGTACAGACCTTACGCTTCAAGTTTTCCCAATCCATTTGAGCTCCTGGTTCTGTTAACAAAAGGCATTTAATGTACTTTGCTTTCTTACCCTGGAAAGTGCTGTATAGACAGACTGTGCCCAGACAGAAGTCACACTACCACTCAAAGTGTGGGGTCACTTAGAAATGTCCATTAAAATCACACTGAATAGATGAGAAATACAGTGTAGACATTACTGGTGTACAGGGGAGGGCTGGCAGCCTTAGGCCTGGGGGGCAAATCCAGTCAAGTGGCCCATTGCACCATCGAATCGCCTCCCCATCCACGGCCATCTTTTCCTTGTTTTATAACGAATATTGCCAGGATTTTCCCCCACAATATGCCAGGATTTGCCATTTAATATGCTAGAATTTTCCCTTACAAAATCCAGGATTATGCCCCTCAATATGCCAGGATTTAGACACCCAATATGCCAGGATTTAGACACCCAATATGCCAGGATTTTCTCCTCAATATGCCAAGATGATGCCCCCTCAATATGCCAAGATGATGCCCCCTCAATATGCCAGGATTTAGACACCCAATATGCCAAGATGATGCCCCCTCAATATGCCAAGATGATGCCCCCTCAATATTCCAAGATGATGCCCCCTCAATATGCCAGGATTATGCCCCTCAATATGCCAGGATTATGCCCCTCAATATGCCAGGATTTAGACACCCAATATTCCAAGATGATGCCCCCTCAATATGCCAAGATGATGCCCCCTCAATATGCCAGGATTTCCCCCTCAATATGCCAGGATTATGCCCCTCAACATGCCAGGATTTAGACACCCAATATCCCAAAATTTGAGCACCCCCCCCCTACCCACGTTGCACACCTACGACATGACCCATAACCCACGTTGCACACCAGGACATGCCCCATCACCACATTTACATGCCTCCATTACCCCATTACATACACATTTCCAATATTATTTGCCATTAATATTCCCCAGCCAATTTGCCCAATAATATTCCAAGGTTATCTGCCATTTAATATGCCCCTGCTAATTTGCCCAATATGCCAGAGTTAATTGCCATTTAATATGCCCCAGCCATTTTGCCCAATAATATGCCAGTCTTATTTGCCATGTAATATGCCCCAGCCAATTTGCCCAATAATATGCCAGTCTTATTTTCCATGTAATATGCCCCAGCCATTTTGCCCAATAATATGCCAGTGTTATTTGCCATGTAATATGCCCCAGCCAATTTGCCCAATAATATGCCAGTGTTATTTGCCATGTAATATGCCCCAGCCAATTTGCCCAATAATATGCCAGTGTTATTTGCCATGTAATATGCCCCAGCCAATTTGCCCAATAATATGCCAGTGTTATTTGCCATGTAATATGCCCCAGCCAATTTGCCCAATAATATGCCAGTGTTATTTGCCATGTAATATGCCCCAGCCAATTTGCCCAATAATATGCCAGTGTTATTTGCCATGTAATATGCCCCAGCCAATTTGCCCAATAATATGCCAGTGTTATTTGCCATGTAATATGCCCCAGCCAATTTGCCCAATAATATGCCAGTCTTATTTGCCATGTAATATGCCCCAGCCAATTTGCCCAATAATATGCCAGTCTTATTTGCCATGTAATATTCCCCAGCCAATTTGCCCAATAATATGCCAGTCTTATTTGCCATGTTATATTCCCCAGCCAATTTGCCCAATAATTTGCCAGTATTATTTGCCATGTAATATGCCCCAGCCAATTTGCCCAATAATATGCCAGTTTTTTTTTGCCCCCCCCCCCTTACCTTTTTCCCTGGTGGCTAGTGGCAGGAGGACTTCACTGGTGGCTAGTGGCAGGCAGCATGGTCCCTCCACGCTGCCTGTTCGGCCTCCCGGCGGTTGACGTCAGAGCGCCGATCACGTGACTGTCGGCACTTCCGTGTTGGCACACTGCACGGGGAGCCGAACAGGCAGCACGGAGGTTTCTCTGTGCTGCCTGTTCGGCTCCCCGTGCAGCTTTGCAGGCAGAGCGGAGGTGAGAGGGAATCTTCCGATCCCTTCTCACCTCTGTCTCTGCCTGCAAGCGCGTTTTTTTTTTTTTTTTTTTTTTTAATAACACTGGCCCAGTGGCCGTGTTTTAAATACCTTAGGGCGGCCTGGGGGGCAATTGCCACCCTGCCCCCCGGCCCAGCCCGCCCCTGCTGGTGTAAATGATTATTGTAGCTGGAAACGGCTGATTTTTAATGGGGTATCTACATAGACGACAGAGGCCCATTATCAGCAGCATCACTCCTGTGTTCCAATGGACAGAGGCCCATTATCAGCAGCATCACTCCTGTGTTCCAATGGACAGAGGCCCATTATCAGCAGCATCTCTCCTGTGTTCCAATGGACAGAGGCCCGTTATCAGCAGCATCACTCCTGTGTTCCAATGGACAGAGGCCCATTATCAGCAGCATCACTCCTGTGTTCCAATGGACAGTGGCCCATTATCAGCAGCATCACTCCTGTGTTCCGGTGGACAGAGGCCCATTATCAGCAGCATCACTCCTGTGTTCCGGTGGACAGAGGCCCATTATCAGCAGCATCACTCCTGTGTTCCAGTGGACAGAGGCCCATTATCAGCAGCATCACTCCTGTGTTCCAGTGGACAGAGGCCCATTATCAGCAGCATCACTCCTGTGTTCCAGTGGACAGAGGCCCATTATCAGCAGCATCACTCCTGTGTTCCAGTGGACAGAGGCCCATTATCAGCAGCATCACTCCTGTGTTCCAGTGGACAGAGGCCCATTATCAGCAGCATCACTCCTGTGTTCTGATGGACAGAGGCCCATTATCAGCAGCATCTCTCCTGTGTTCCAATGGACAGAGCCCCATTATCAGCAGCATCTCTCCTGTGTTCCAATGGACAGAGGCCCATTATCAGCAGCATCACTCCTGTGTTCCAGTGGACAGAGGCCCATTATCAGCAGCATCACTCCTGTGTTCTGATGGACAGAGGCCCATTATCAGCAGCATCACTCCTGTGTTCTGATGGACAGAGGCCCATTATCAGCAGCATCACTCCTGTGTTCTGATGGACAGAGGCCCATTATCAGCAGCATCACTCCTGTGTTCCAATGGACAGAGGCCCATTATCATGTTTCATGGATGTTTTCATGGAAAACCTGGATATTATTAAGTGACCCCACACATTTGAACAGTAGTTTATACTTTTTGATAAACTTGTACGTGCGCTGTCTAACCTGGCTCTGGTTTGACTTGCAGAGTTTCTCGATACAGAGGAGTTTCCTGGACACATAAAGCTCCTGGTGCAGAGGGAAATGGATCAGGAAGAACATGAGAAACGTCAGCGGGAGATTGAACGCAACACGTGCAAAGTTAGTGCACATCTCTTACACTCGCTCTCACTGTGAACGCAGAGCCCCTGTGACACTCTAGTTCATTGCATTTAATGGGGGATCACTCTTTGCTTTCTGTCTGCAGCTGAAGCTCTTCTGTCTGCATCCAGCCAAGCAGATCATGATCGAGAACAAGCTGGAAGTTCACAAAGACAAGACCATGAAGGAGGCTGTGGAGATCGCGCACAGGGTAAGATTTAACCCCGCGTGCCAGGAGAGGGGCCAGCACAAGGTTTATATACTTTAATATGTGTCTGAGTTCACTACAGACCAGAACATTTTACATAAAAACCATATGTTACAAAATATACAGTCCGCCTCCCCACTCCATGACCTCTGCCCCCCAGGTCATGACCCACTCCATGACCTCCGCTTCCCCACGCTCTGCCTCCCACATCATGACCCACTCCATGACCTCTGCCCCCCAGGTCATGACCCACTCCATGACCTCTGCCCCCCAGGTCATGACCCACTCCATGACCTCTGCCCCCCAGGTCATGACCTCCGCCTCCCCACGCTCTGCCTCCCACGTCATGACCCACTCCATGACCTCTGCCCCCCATGTCATGACCTCCGCCGCCCCACGCTCTGCCCCCCACATCATGACCCACTCCATGACCTCTGCCCCCCACGTCATGACCTCCGCCTCCCCACGCTCTGCCTCCCACGTCATGACCCACTCCATGACCTCTGCCCCCCACGTCATGACCTCTGCCCCCCATGTCATGACCTCCCCCTCCCCACGCTCTGCCCCCCACATCATGACCCACTCCATGACCTCTGCCCCCCACGTCATGACCTCCCCCTCCCCACGCTCTGCCTCACATACAAGACTTAGAAATGAGTAACTGGAGCGTGCAGGTGAGATTAGTGAGTGAGCGGGGGACATACTAATGCCAAGATTCATGGTCGTAACCTCTGTTGTCCGGTTTAGATCATGGATTTAGAAGGTATCGTGCCCCTCGATTGCTGCCGCCTGGTGAAGTACGATGAGTTTAACGATTACTTGGAGCGATCCTACGAGGATGAGGAGGACAAACCCATGGGTTTCCTGCTCGGCGGAGTCAAATCCTCCTACATGTTCGATCTTCTACTGGAAACTAAAAGACGCGAGCAAGTTTTTCAGTCGTATAAGCCTGGCGGTAAGAATGGGGGTCACTAGAGCCCGCAGGGTGCAGAGACCATTCCCTGGCTATTAATGGGATGGATGTCGGGAATATATTGATTTATAGGTATAGATTTCACAGGGACGTGTTCATCACTCTCTATGGAGATAGCTCTCTGGTCGCTGATACCATGTTCACTCAAATAGATTGATGAAAGAGCCAGGGCTCCTCAACACCCCCCACAATATATATTGGTGTCGGGAGCGAGCGGTGCTGCGGCTTGTGGTGTCGGGAGCGTGCGGCGCTGCGACTTGTGGTGTCGGGAGCGAGCGGCGCTGCGGCTTGTGGTGTCGGGAGCGAGCGGCGCTGCGGCTTGTGGTGTCGGGAGCGAGCGGCGCTGCGGCTTGTGGTGGCGGGAGCGAGCGGCGCTGCGGCTTGTGGTGGCGGGATGAGCGGCGCTGCGGCTTGTGGTGTCGGGATGAGCGCCACTTCGGCGTGTGGTGTCGGGAGCGAGCGGCGCTGCGGCTTGTGGTGTCGGGATGAGCGGCGCTGCAGCTTGTGTTACAGTGTTGTGTTTTCGCAGAGGTGATGGTGAAGGTGTATGTGGTGGATCTGAAGGAGGAGAGTGTTGCTCCACCACTCAGCGTGCGCGCCTATCTCAGTCAGACCGTAGCGGAGTTCAAACAGCAGATTTCCAAGGTGAGGGACGTGCGATCTGGTCTCTTTCTCTCCCCCCCTCCTCTCTCCCCCCCTCCTCTCTCCCATGCCCCCTGGCTGAGAGGCAGGAGGGAGGGTTTACATGTGCTAGTTGATCACAGCGGTGTTTAGCACGGCTTAGTTACTCCTTAGAGGGGCTTGTCGGCTGAGTGTTATTGCAGTTTGGCCCACCCTGAGCTGTTTCTGTTTTTCAGATCACGGAGCTTCCCTCTGACACTATGAGGATCGTCCTGGAGCGTTGTTATAATGACCTGCGTCTTCTCAATGTCTCAAATAAAACCCTGAAGGCAGAGGGCTTCTTCAGGAGTAATAAGGTGACTGCTGAGTGTCCCTTCCCTGTCACTACTGCCAGTCCCTCTCCCTCCTGATTGGGAAAAAAGGGGGGGTTGTCTATTATTTTTTTCTTGCCATCCTGGCAGGATTTTAGGAGCCCGACCAGTTCAGGAACGAGGGGATTAAACTTGGATATGATGTATTGTTAGGAGCCAACAGCAGAAGCCCCCCGTTACTCCCCCCACTGCCAGCTGCTCTGTAACAAGCCCCCCATTACTCCGCCACTCCCAGCTGCTCTGTAACAAGCCCCCCCATTCCTCAGACACTCCCAGCTGCTCTGTAACAAGCCCCCCCATTCCTCACACTCCCAGCTGCTCTGTAACAAGCCCCCCCATTCCTCAGACACTCACAGCTGCTCTGTAACAAGCCCCCCCATTCCTCAGACACTCACAGCTGCTCTGTAACAAGCCCCCCCATTCCTCAGACACTCCCAGCTGCTCTGTAACAAGCCCCCCCATTCCTCAGACACTCCCAGCTGCTCTGTAACAAGCCCCCCCATTCCTCAGACACTCCCAGCTGCTCTGTAACAAGCCCCCCATTCCTCAGACACTCCCAGCTGCTCTGTAACAAGCCCCCCCATTCCTCAGACACTCCCAGCTGCTCTGTAACAAGCCCCCCCATTACTCCGCCACTCCCAGCTGCTCTGTAACAAGCCCCCCCATTACTCCGCCACTCCCAGCTGCTCTGTAACAAGCCCCCCCATTACTCCGCCACTCCCAGCTGCTCTGTAACAAGCCCCCCATTCCTCAGACACTCCCAGCTGCTCTGTAACAAGCCCCCCCATTCCTCAGACACTCCCAGCTGCTCTGTAACAAGCCCCCCATTCCTCACACTCCCAGCTGCTCTGTAACAAGCCCCCCCATTACTCAGACACTCCCAGCTGCTCTGTAACAAGCCCCCCATTCCTCACACTCCCAGCTGCTCTGTAACAAGCCCCCCATTCCTCAGACACTCCCAGCTGCTCTGTAACAAGCCCCCCCATTCCTCAGACACTCCCAGCTGCTCTGTAACAAGCCCCCCATTCCTCAGACACTCCCAGCTGCTCTGTAACAAGCCCCCCCCATTACTCCGCCACTCCCAGCTGCTCTGTAACAAGCCCCCCATTCCTCAGACACTCCCAGCTGCTCTGTAACAAGCCCCCCCATTACTCCGCCACTCCCAGCTGCTCTGTAACAAGCCCCCCCCATTACTCCGCCACTCCCAGCTGCTCTGTAACAAGCCCCCCCATTACTCCGCCACTCCCAGCTGCTCTGTAACAAGCCCCCCATTACTCCGCCACTCCCAGCTGCTCTGTAACAAGCCCCCCATTCCTCAGACACTCCCAGCTGCTCTGTAACAAGCCCCCCATTCCTCAGACACTCCCAGCTGCTCTGTAACAAACCCCCCATTACTCAGACACTCCCAGCTGCTCTGTAACAAGCCCCCCATTCCTCAGACACTCCCAGCTGCTCTGTAACAAGCCCCCCATTACTCAGACACTCCCAGCTGCTCTGTAACAAGCCCCCCCCATTACTCCGCCACTCCCAGCTGCTCTGTAACAAGCCCCCCATTACTCAGACACTCCCAGCTGCTCTGTAACAAGCCCCCCATTCCTCAGACACTCCCAGCTGCTCTGTAACAAGCCCCCCATTACTCAGACACTCCCAGCTGCTCTGTAACAAGCCCCCCCATTCCTCAGACACTCCCAGCTGCTCTGTAACAAGCCCCCCCCATTCCTCAGACACTCCCAGCTGCTCTGTAACAAGCCCCCCATTCCTCAGACACTCCCAGCTGCTCTGTAACAAGTCCCCCATTACTCCGCCACTCCCAGCTGCTCTGTAACAAGCCCCCCCATTCCTCAGACACTCCCAGCTGCTCTGTAACAAGCCCCCCCATTCCTCAGACACTCCCAGCTGCTCTGTAACAAGCCCCCCATTCCTCAGACACTCCCAGCTGCTCTGTAACAAGCCCCCCCATTACTCAGACACTCCCAGCTGCTCTGTAACAAGCCCCCCCCATTACTCCGCCACTCCCAGCTGCTCTGTAACAAGCCCCCCATTACTCAGACACTCCCAGCTGCTCTGTAACAAGCCCCCCATTCCTCAGACACTCCCAGCTGCTCTGTAACAAGCCCCCCATTACTCAGACACTCCCAGCTGCTCTGTAACAAGCCCCCCCATTCCTCAGACACTCCCAGCTGCTCTGTAACAAACCCCCCATTCCTCAGACACTCCCAGCTGCTCTGTAACAAGCCCCCCATTCCTCAGACACTCCCAGCTGCTCTGTAACAAGCCCCCCCATTCCTCAGACACTCCCAGCTGCTCTGTAACAAGCCCCCCCATTCCTCAGACACTCCCAGCTGCTCTGTAACAAGCCCCCCATTCCTCAGACACTCCCAGCTGCTCTGTAACAAGCCCCCCATTACTCAGACACTCACAGCTGCTCTGTAACAAGCCCCCCATTCCTCAGATACTCCCAGCTGCTCTGTAACAAACCCCCCATTACTCAGACACTCCCAGCTGCTCTGTAACAAGCCCCCCATTCCTCACACTCCCAGCTGCTCTGTAACAAGCCCCCCCATTCCTCAGACACTCCCAGCTGCTCTGTAACAAGCCCCCCCATTACTCCGCCACTCCCAGCTGCTCTGTAACAAGCCCCCCCTTTCCTCAGACACTCCCAGCTGCTCTGTAACAAACCCCCCATTCCTCAGACACTCACAGCTGCTCTGTAACAAGCCCCCCATTCCTCAGACACTCCCAGCTGCTCTGTAACAAGCCCCCCATTACTCCGCCACTCCCAGCTGCTCTGTAACATGCCCCCCCATTCCTCAGACACTCCCAGCTGCTCTGTAACAAGCCCCCCATTACTCAGACACTCACAGCTGCTCTGTAACAAGCCCCCCCATTCCTCAGACACTCCCAGCTGCTCTGTAACAAGCCCCCCATTCCTCAGACACTCCCAGCTGCTCTGTAACAAGCCCCCCATTACTCAGACACTCACAGCTGCTCTGTAACAAGCCCCCCCATTCCTCAGACACTCCCAGCTGCTCTGTAACAAGCCCCCCATTCCTCAGACACTCCCAGCTGCTCTGTAACAAGCCCCCCATTCCTCAGACACTCACAGCTGCTCTGTAACAAGGCCCCCATTACTCAGACACTCACAGCTGCTCTGTAACAAGCCCCCCATTACTCCGCCACTCCCAGCTGCTCTGTAACAAGCCCCCCATTACTCAGACACTCCCAGCTGCTCTGTAACAAGCCCCCCATTACTCAGACACTCCCAGCTGCTCTGTAACAAGCCCCCCATTCCTCAGACACTCCCAGCTGCTCTGTAACAAGCCCCCCATTCCTCAGACACTCCCAGCTGCTCTGTAACAAGCCCCCCATTCCTCAGACACTCCCAGCTGCTCTGTAACAAGCCCCCCCATTCCTCAGACACTCCCAGCTGCTCTGTAACAAGCCCCCCCATTACTCAGACACTCCCAGCTGCTCTGTAACTAACCCCCCATTCCTCAGACACTCCCAGCTGCTCTGTAACAAGCCCCCCCATTACTCCGCCACTCCCAGCTGCTCTGTAACAAGCCCCCCATTACTCCGCCACTCCCAGCTGCTCTGTAACAAGCCCCCCATTCCTCAGACACTCCCAGCTGCTCTGTAACAAGCCCCCCCATTCCTCAGACACTCCCAGCTGCTCTGTAACAAGCCCCCCCATTACTCAGACACTCCCAGCTGCTCTGTAACTAACCCCCCATTCCTCAGACACTCCCAGCTGCTCTGTAACAAGCCCCCCCATTACTCCGCCACTCCCAGCTGCTCTGTAACAAGCCCCCCATTACTCCGCCACTCCCAGCTGCTCTGTAACAAGCCCCCCATTCCTCAGACACTCCCAGCTGCTCTGTAACAAGCCCCCCCATTCCTCAGACACTCCCAGCTGCTCTGTAACAAGCCCCCCATTCCTCAGACACTCCCAGCTGCTCTGTAACAAGCCCCCCCATTACTCCGCCACTCCCAGCTGCTCTGTAACAAGCCCCCCATTCCTCAGACACTCCCAGCTGCTCTGTAACAAGCCCCCCCATTCCTCAGACACTCCCAGCTGCTCTGTAACAAACCCCCCATTCCTCAGACACTCCCAGCTGCTCTGTAACAAACCCCCCATTCCTCAGACACTCCCAGCTGCTCTGTAACAAGCCCCCCCATTACTCCGCCACTCCCAGCTGCTCTGTAACAAGCCCCCCCATTCCTCAGACACTCCCAGCTGCTCTGTAACAAGCCCCCCATTACTCAGACACTCCCAGCTGCTCTGTAACAAGCCCCCCATTCCTCAGACACTCCCAGCTGCTCTGCAACAAGCCCCCCATTCCTCAGACACTCCCAGCTGCTCTGTAACAAGCCCCCCATTACTCAGACATTCCCAGCTGCTCTGTAACAAGCCCCCCATTACTCAGACACTCCCAGCTGCTCTGTAACAAGCCCCCCATTACTCAGACATTCCCAGCTGCTCTGTAACAAGCCCCCCATTACTCAGACACTCCCAGCTGCTCTGTAACAAGCCCCCCATTACTCAGACACTCACAGCTGCTCTGTAACAAGCCCCCCATTCCTCAGACACTCCCAGCTGCTCTGTAACAAGCCCCTCCATTACTCTGCAAAGTGTTTCTTGCTGTCTGCACCGTATTTCACGTGTTCCTTTTCCTTTCTGTCCCCCGACCCCCCGCAGGTGTTTGTAGAAAGCTTCGACTCTCCAGATCACCAACTGATCTTTCCAGACTCCCAGCTGTGGAAACTTCTGGATCGTCACTCCAATACCATCAGATTGTACGTCTCTTTACCAGAGCACCCCCCTGCCCCTCACGCCTGCAGGTCTGGCTGCTCGAAGGCTTGTGGGGACCTGAGCCAAGCGGACCACTTCTCCAGTCATGTGAAATCGGTGGATGTAATCCTGGAGGGAGGGAATGGGGACAGCAGTGACTCCCCTCTGAACGATGCCGATTCCTCTGGATCAGCCGATAACAGGGAGCTGGAAAACCGGATCCTGACAACCGATACCGAAAACCAGTTCCAGCAGGAGGAGCGTTCCGACTCGGAGGTGAATAATGACCACAGCACGAGCTCTGTGGACAGCGACATTCTGAGCTCCAGCCACAGCAGCGACACTCTGTGCAACGCTGACAGCAATCCCATCCCCCTGGCCAACGGACTGGACTCTCACAGCATCACCAGCAGCCGGCGATCCAAAGCCAATGAGGGAAAAAAGGAAACCTGGGATACAGCCGAGGAGGATTCTGGGACTGACAGCGAATATGACGACAGCAGGAAAAGCCACACAGAGGCTCAATACATGTATTTCAAAGCAGAATTACACCAGCACAGCTCCGGGGAAGGGCACAAATGTAGGTATACCCCGATCCTGGTCTGATCCCACCCCTTACCTGCAGGTTGTATGTATACCAGAGGTTTGTTTAAAATGTAGCCTGGGGCACTGAGACTCAAAATACCCTGAGATATTATAAGGACAACTGCCTGCAAAAACATTAAAGGAAGAATACAAATAAAGCACTTTATGCTGCATGTTAGCTCTATCACAGGGCAGGCATGCTGGGTCAGATACAGGAATATCTCCATCCCATGACTGAGCTGCATGGAGGGCTCCGTAATGTGCTATATTGTTATTCTTTCATGAAATCATTACTATTTAAACACCTGATGCAATCTTTCAATTAAACAGAACTTCATTCTTGTCGGCATTTGTTCTGCACACTGCAGTGTTGAGAATGCAATGTATAGATATTTGGATGAAGGGTGCGCCCCCAGCCAGTCCTCACATTAATCTCTCTGACAGGTTTACTGGTGAACGTGGATAAGCGAGTCACCTTATCGGCCTTCAAGCAGCAGTTGGAGCCCTTCGTGGGGGTCTCATCCTCGCAGTTCAAGGTTTTTCGGGTGTACGCAAGCAATCAGGAATTTGAAAGCGTGCGTCTGAATGAAACTCTCTCCTCGTTTACCGATGATAACAAGGTAAGTCTCCCGCGGTGATCACGTTAGATCCACACTGCGCCTCTGTATGAATCCGCAGTCACACCACACAAAAACAAAAGTTTTAGATTTTAGAAAAACAGACTTTTATAAAATTAGATTAGGTGTGAAGGAGTCATTATCAGACTGGAGCAAATTAAATGGAGTCCAGGAGAAATGGGATTATCTGAAAGTTGCACTACTTACGGACGCAACAGAAAATTGCATAAGGCTTGTCAGTAAGAGCAAAAAATTGAAGAAACCACTGTGGTACTCTGCAGAGGTGGCTAAAATAGTAAGAAACAAAAAGCTAGCATTTAGTAATTATAAAAATACTCAGAGTGAGGAAGATAGAAAGATCTATAAGAGTCGGCAGAAAGAGGCAAAACAAGCTATAAGAGCTTCCAAAGCACACACAGAAGAGACTATAGCCCAGTCAGTGAAAAAGGGGGATAAAACATTTTTTAGATACATAAATGAGAAAAGGAAAGTAAAACAAGAATTAGTTCGATTAAAAACAAAAGAAGGATGCTATGTAGAAGAGGATAAAGGTCTAGCAGACTGCCTTAATGAATATTTTTGTTCAGTTTTTACAAATGAAAATAAGGGTAAGGGACCTCATTTAGGGAAAAAGACTAATGAGTCTTTTGATGCATGTAAGTTTACAGAGGAAGAGGTTTTACTTCAGCTGTCTAAAGTAAAGACAAATAAGTCGTTGGGACCTGATGGGTTACATCCAAAGTTATTAAAAGAACTTAGTGGTGTACTAGCAAAACCGTTAACAGATTTATTTAACCAATCATTGTTAACGGGAGTAGTTCCAGAAGATTGGAAATTAGCTAATGTTGTGCCCATTAACAAGAAAGGTAGTAAGGAGGAGGCGGGCAACTATAGACCAGTAAGTCTTACTTCAGTGGTGGGGAAAATAATGGAAACCTTGTTAAAGAATAGGATTGTTGAACATCTAGAGTCGCTTGGATTTCAAGATCAGAGACAGCATGGGTTTACTTCAGGGAGATCATGCCAAACTAATCTTATTGATTTTTTTGATTGGGTGACTAAAATAATAGATCAGGGTGGTGCAGTAGACATTGCTTACCTAGATTTCAGTAAGGCTTTTAACACTGTCGCACATAGAAGGCTTATCAATAAACTGAAATCTTTGAGTTTGGATTTCAATATTGTTGAATGGATTAGACAATGGCTGAGTGACAGGCAACAGAGGGTTGTAGTCAATGGAGTATATTCGATGCAAGGTCGTGTTACTAGTGGGGTACCTCAGGGATCTGTTCTTGGACCCATTCTCTATAATATTGTTATTAGTGATATTGCAGAAGGTCTTGTTACTAGTGGGGTACCTCAGGGGTCTGTTCTTGGACCCATTCTCTTTAATATTTTTATTAGCGATATTGCAGAAGGTCTTGTTGGCAAAGTATGTCTTTTTGCTGATGATACAAAGATTTGTAGCAGGGTTGATATTCATGGAGGGATAAGCCAAATGGCAAATGATTTAGCTAAACTAGAAAAATGGTCAGAGCAGTGGCAACTGACATTTAATGTGGACAAGTGCAAGATTATGCACCTTGGGCGTAAAAACCCAAAAGCAGAATATAGACTATTTGGTACAGTCCTAACCTCAACATCTGAGGAAAGGGATTAAGGAGTAATAATTTCCGAGGACTTGAAGGTAGGTAGGCAATGCAATAGAGCAGCAGGAAATGCTAGCAGAATGCTTGGTTGTATAGGGAGAGGTATTGGTAGAATGCTTAGTTGTATAAGGAGAGGTATTGGTAGAATGCTTGGTTGTATAGGGAGAGGTATTAGCAGAATGATTGGTTGTATAGGGAGAGGTATTAGCAGAATGCTTGGTTGTATAGGGAGAGGTATTAGCAGAATGCTTGGTTACAAAGGGAGAGGTATTAGCAGTAGGAAGAGGGAAGTGCTCATGCCATTGTACAGAGCACTGGTGAGACCTCACTTGGAGTATTGTACAGAGCGCTGGTGAGACCTCACTTGGAGTATTGTACAGAGCGCTGGTGAGATCTCACTTGGAGTATTGTACAGAGCGCTGGTGAGACCTCACTTGGAGTATTGTACAGAGCGCTGGTGAGACCTCACTTGGAGTATTGTACAGAGCGCTGGTGAGACCTCACTTGGAGTATTGTACGGAGCGCTGGTGAGACCTCACTTGGAGTATTGTACGCAGTACTGGAGACCGTATCTCCAGAAGGATATTGATACTTTGGAGAGAGTTCAGAGAAGGGCTACTAAACTGGTTCATGGGTTGAAGGATAAAACTTACCAGGAAAGGTTAAAGCATCTTAACATGTATAGCTTGGAGGAAAGACGTAACAGGGGGGATATGATAGAAACATTTAAATACATAAAGGGAATCAACACAGTAAAGGAAGAGAGTATATTTAAAAGAAGAAAAACTACCACAACTAGAGGACATAAGTCTTAAATTAGAGGGGCAACGATTTAAATGTAATATCAGGAAGTATTACTTTACTGAGAGGGTAGTGGATGTATGGAATAGCCTTCCAGTAGAAGTGGTAGTTGTTAATACAATGAAGGAGTTTAAGCATGTGTGGGATAGGTATAAGGCTATCCTAGCTATAAGATAAGGTCAGGGACTAATGATAGTATTACATTACTGAGAGGGTAGTGGGTGTATGGAATGGCCTTCCAGTAGAAGTGATAGAGGTTAATACAGTGAAGGAATTTAAGCATGCATGGGATAGGTATAAGGCTATCCTAGATATTAGATAAGGCCAGGGACTAATGATAGTATTACATTACTGAGAGGGTAGTGGATGTATGGAATGGCCTTCCAGTAGAAGTGGTAGAGGTTAATACAGTGAAGGAGTTTAAGCATGCATGGGATAGGTATAAGGCTATCCTAGATATAAGATAAGGCCAGAGACTAATGAAAGTATTACATTACTGAGAGGGTAGTGGATGTATGGAATAGTCTTAAAGCAGAAGTGGTAGAGGTTAATACAGTGAAGGAGTTTAAGCATGCGTGGGATAGGTATAAGGCTATCCTAGATATAAGATAAGGCCAGGGACTAATGAAAGTATTACATTACTGAGAGGGTAGTGGATGTATGGAATAGTCTTCCAGTAGAAGTGGTAGAGGTTAATACAGTGAAGGAGTTTAACCATGGGATAGGTATAAGGCTATCCTAGATATAAGATAAGGTCAGGGACTAATGAAAGTATTACATTACTGAGAGGGTAGTGGATGTATGGAATAGTCTTTCAGTAGAAGTGGTAGAGGTTAATACAGTGAAGGAGTTTGCGCATGCATGGATAGGTATAAGGCTATCCTAGATATAAGATAAGGCCAGGGACTAATGAAAGTATTACTATACTGAGAGGGTAGTGGATGCATGGAATAGTCTTCCAGTAGAAGTGGTAGAGGTTAATACAGTGAAGGAGTTTAAGCATGCGTGGGATAGGTATAAGACTATCCTAGATATAACATAAGGCCAGGGACTAATGAAAGTATTACTAGACTGAGAGGGTAGTGGATGCATGGAATAGTCTTCCAGTAGAAGTGGTAGTTGTTAATACAATGAAGGAGTTTAAGCATGCATGGGATAGGTATAAGGCTATCCTAGATATAAGATAAGGTCAGGGACTAATGAAAGTATTACATTACTGAGAGGGTAGTGGATGTATGGAATAGTCTTCCAGTGGAAGTGGTAGAGGGTAATACAGTGAAGGAGTTTAAGCATGCATGGGATAGGTATAAGGATATCCTAGATATAAGATAAGGTCAGGGACTAATGAAAGTATTACTTTACCGAGAGGGTAGTGGATGTATGGAATAGCCTTCCAGTAGAAGTGGTAGAGGTTAATACAGTGAAGGAGTTTAAGCATGCATGGGATAGGTATAAGTCTATCCTAGATATAAGATAAGGCCAGGGACTAATGAAAGTATTACATTACTGAGAGGGTAGTGGATGTATGGAATAGTCTTCCAGTACAAGTGGTAGAGGTTAATACAGTGAAGGAGTTTAAGCATGCGTGGGATAGGTATAAGACTATCCTAGATATAAGACCGGGAACGGGGGACTAATAAAAGTACTCAAAAAAAAAAAATTGGGCAGACTAGATGGACCGAATGGTTCTTATCTGCCGACACAGTCTATGTTTCTAATCCGCTCTGATAAAAACCCTTTCTTACTGGTTAGATCACCATCCGGCTGGGAAGAGCTCTGAGGAAAGGCGAATACAGAGTGAAAGTCTTCCAGCTCTTACTAAACGAGCCCGAGGTAGGAAAACACCATTTATTATCATTTCTGGGTTTTATTTAGTTACAAGATTGACAGGAAATCAAACAGACTGAGCTTAGTGTAAACAGATTTAGTGTAAATGTTTGGCAGTTTGATTTTACTGCTCCCCCCCTAGAAACACACACCACCTCCCCACTCCCCCCACACGCTGCTCCCCCCCTAGAAACACACACCACCTCCCCACTCCCCCCACACGCTGCTCCCCCCCTAGAAACACACACCACCTCCCCACTCCCCCCACATGCTGCTCCCCCCCTAGAAACACACACCACCTCCCCACTCCCCCCACATGCTGCTCCCCCCCTAGAAACACACACCACCTCCCCACTCCCCCCACACGCTGCTCCCCCCCTAGAAACACACACCACCTCCCCACTCCCCCCACACGCTGCTCCCCCCCTAGAAACACACCCCACCTCCCCTGATAGAGCTATACAAAGCAAAGATTCTAAACATGTCCTCCACCTGATAGAGCTATACAGAGCAAAGATTCTAAACTTGTCCATACCCTGATAGAGCTATACAGAGCAAAGATTCTAATAATGTCCGCCCCCTGATAGAGCTATACAGAGCAAAGATTCTAAACAACATGTCCGCCCCCTGATAGAGCTATACAGAGCAAAGATTCTAAACATGTCCTCCACCTGATAGAGCTATACAGAGCAAAGATTCTAAACAACATGTCTGCCCCCTGATAGAGCTATACAGAGCAAAGATTCTAAACATGTCCTCCACCTGATAGAGCTATACAGAGCAAAGATTCTAAACTTGTCCATACCCTGATAGAGCTATACAGAGCAAAGATTCTAATAATGTCCGCCCCCTGATAGAGCTATACAGAGCAAAGATTCTAAACAACATGTCCGCCCCCTGATAGAGCTATACAGAGCAAAGATTCTAAATAACATGTCCGCCCAGTGATAGAGCTATACAGAGCAAAGATTCTAAACAACATGTCCGCCCCCTGATAGAGCTATACAGAGCAAAGATTCTAAACAACATGTCCGCCCCCTGATAGAGCTATACAGAGCAAAGATTCTAAATAACATGTCCGCCCCCTGATAGAGCTATACAGAGCAAAGATTCTAAACATGTCTGCCCCCTGATAGAGCTATACAGAGCAAAGATTCTAAACAACATGTCCGCACAGTGATAGAGCTATACAGAGTGCAAGTCTGGAGTTACAAACTAAAAGGTCCGCAGTCACCCTGGAAACCTCTGGAATGTCTCTGCTGATTGGTCCTTTTGGAGCTCTGATTGATCTCGCCCCTGTATCTTTTCTCAGCCTTGCAAGTTCCTGTTGGACGCTGTGTTTGTTAGAGGAATGAGTGTGCACCAATCCAAAGAGGAACTGTTACCCCAGCTCTGGGAGCAGTGCGGCCTGCAGCTCTCCATAGACCGGTAAATACAGAGCGGCCATCCTGCGTAATGACATCATGTGCTTAGTCCCCCGATTCCCAGGGAGCCGATCGTTTTATCCCCTTTATTGAAATTTTCACCAAGATCTAAGTTCAGTGAATACAGGCCGATGAACACCGAGCTAGACTGATCTATCCGCCTCTGTATTGACACTTTGTTACCAGATATTGCCGATCTGCTTATATTTTGCATAGTATGAAAGCCAACCTCAATGTATTCCGCAGATTCCGGCTCCGCAAAAAGACCTGGAAAAACCCTGGCACGGTATTCCTCGATTACCACGTATACGAGAATGAAATTAGTATTTCCAGCAACTGGGAGGTGTTTTTAGAAGTGCTGGATGGTAAGATGTGTTTATTAATTAATGATTTACCTCTTATTACAGCTTTATTAGTGTCTTATCTCACTGGTTCTATTAATCCCCATTAACGGGTCACTTCCCTTTGTGTATTTTCTGTATGTTATACGTGTGCTTAATATATGTCACATGTACCTATTTTACTGATCTCCTGTAGTTGTACATTGAAAATAATTACAGTGGGTCCTCGAAGTTCAGTAAGGGGGAGGAGTACACAAGAGGTGGTGCTGAATTCCTCTGCTTCCCGCTGAGAGAGTGAGGTCATTAGCCATTACTGTGGAATCAGCCTCTCTGTTGAACCTGTTTGTTTCAAATCCTGGGGGGGTGATTTCTGGCAGCTTGTGTGCTGTGATGCAACACAAGAGGGGGGTACGGAGTTTGGGGGCAGTTAGCTGTTTTTAGGAGATGTATTTCTCTTATTATTTACTTTACGTAAAACAATGCTTATCCAGACATTCAGACACTGTAATGCATGTTACCTGGAGCCACGTGGATAATGGAAATCGCTGTGGCTGGGGGTCTTCCTGATTACATCTCAGGTTGTCTCTCCATTTTCTCTCCTCCAGAGAACGAGCAGATGAAGTCGATTTCTCAGCTTTCGATCCTCACGAAGCGGTGGAGACCGTCAGATCTCAAGCTTGATCCGTTTCGGGAAATCGTGCTGGAGACGAACAGTGTGGAGGAAATGAGAGAGAAGGTGAGAAGGAGATGTAGGCGGAGCCTGTGATTAACCCCTTGTTCTGTAATCACAGCGCACTGGGCGTGGCCTTGCTTCTGGAATAGATTATTATTATTATTGTCTGTAATTTATAGAAGTTTTTATTCTTTTTGCAGATTTGTGAAATAAGTAACATCTCTTTGGAAAACCTAGAATTTGCCAAGGTGAGCCCACTATGTATGTATTCAAACTGTGCCTCGTTTAGTTCCACTTTGTCTTCGTTCTTTTGGGGTCACACAGTCCCCAAAGGTGAAATGTAATAACTCGGGTAAATCTCATTATGCTCCTCTGCATCCCGAACGCACGAGAGCCAATCAGCTTCCACCAAGTGGGAGGAGTAAAATGCAAACGCACATGAACGCAAGTGAAGATGGCTTCTCCCATTATATACTGTAAGACCCCCCCTCTTACTGACCTGTATATATTCACAGGGGCGCGGGACGTTCCCCTGTAACATTTCAATCCTGGAGATCCATCAAGATTTGGACTGGAACCCCAAGGTTTCGACACTGAATGCCTGGCCCCTCTACATCTCTGATGACGGAGCGGTGATATTTTACAGGTATTATTATTAGTTCTCGCCATTCACTGATTCCGCCAGACTGTGTGCGACTGCCCCCTGATAGAGCCCCCTGCTTTGTGGTCTGATGAGAACATGCTGATTAAACGCAGCTGGTGAAATATGTCTACGTTAAATACGTTTTGCGTCAGAGTTGTTTTCAGCTCCAGCCAGTCAACGCTGCTGCCAAATCATCAGAGAAACCATGTCATTCCAGCTAAGAGTACAGCCCTGGATTAGACCTGAGCCAAACAAAGGGGGGGATCTTCTTTTACACTCTCCATATAGAGAGAGCCATGGGGAAAAGAAACGCCTGTATTAAAGGACAACTGTCTGCAAAATTTTAATTTCTGTGTAATTGAAAATGTAGACAGTTTAAATAGAAGTGGTTTTAATGTAAGAATACAAATAAAGTACCTTACTGAGCCCTCTTTGATTTGTATAGCTCTATTGGGGATGCACATATTGTTTAGAATCTTTGCTCCGTGTAGCTCTATTGGGGAGGGGGCGGACATGTTTAGAATCTTTGCTCTGTATAGCTCTATTGGGGATGCACATGTTGTTTAGAATCTTTGCTCTGTATAGCTCTATCAGGGGGTGGACGTGTTGTTTTGAATCTTTGCTCTGTATAGCTCTATCAGGGGGCGGACATGTTTAGAATCTTTGCTCTGTATAGCTCTATCAGGAGGCCGACATGTTGTTTAGAATCTTTGCTCTGTATAGCTCTATCAGGGGGTGGACGTGTTGTTTTGAATCTTTGCTCTGTATAGCTCTATCAGGGGGCGGTCATGTTTAGAATCTTTGCTCTGTATAGCTCTATCGGGGCAGACATGTTTAGAATCTTTGCTTTGTATAGGTCTATCATGGGCGTACTTGTTGTTTAGAATCTTTGCTCTGTATAGCTCTGTCAGGGGGCAGACATGTTGTTTAGAATCTTTGCTCTGTATAGCTCTATCAGGGGGAGGACATGTTGGTTAGAATCTTTGCTCTGTATAGCTCTATCACGGGGCGGACATGTTTAGAATCTTTGCTCTGTATAGCTCTATCAGGGGGCGGACATGTTGTTTAGAATCTTTGCTCTGTATAGCTCTATCAGGGGGCGGACATGTTTAGAATCTTTGCTCTGTATAGCTCTATCAGGGGGCGGACATGTTGTTTAGAATCTTTGCTCTGTATAGCTCTATCAGGGGGAGGACATGTTGGTTAGAATCTTAGGCTCTGTATAGCTCTATCAGGGGGCGGACATGTTGTTTAGAATCTTTGCTCTGTATAGCTCTATCAGGGGGCGGACATGTTGTTTAGAATCTTTGCTCTGTATAGCTCTATCAGGGGGAGGACATGTTGGTTAGAATCTTAGACTCTGTATAGCTCTATTAGGGGGAGGACATGCTGTTTAGAATCTTTGCTCTGTATAGCTTTATCAGGGGGCAGACATGTTTAGAATCTTTGCTCTGCATAGCTCTATCAGGGACATGTTGTTTAGAATCGTTGCTCTGTATAGCTCTATCAGGGGGTGGACATGTTGTTTAGAATCTTTGCTCTGTATAGCTCTATCAGGGGGCGGACATGTTGTTTAGAATCTTTGCTCTGTATAGCTCTATCAGGGGCCAGACATGTTTAGAATCTTTGCTCTGTATAGCTCTATCAATCAGGGGGAGGACATGTTGTGTCAGATGTTTATTCATCTGACCAAAGATTCCAAAGTCAAAAAGTCACTATACAGGAAAATTGTTAGAAGGATAAAAAAAAAACTCCACTTTTGGTTATTACTCTATAACTCGCAAAAAAATATTGGCATTTCTAAACTCGGGACAAATATTAGAAACTATTTTGACTTGGCCTTTTATACGGTTTATTATATGTAAGATTTTTTAGGAGAGTTTGTTTGTTTTTTTTTCTAGATAATTATATATGATATGATTATAAGAACGGCATCTTGAGAGCGTTTCTTCTCGCGATAAAGACAGTATATAATATATGTGGGTACATTAAACAAGAAAAATTACAGTTAAAAACTAACACCGCAGACGTGTAAGAACAGCCGGTGTCACTAAGGGGTTAAAGCATTTCTCTTTAAAATGTCTGCGTTTGATGCAATCTTTCTATTAAACAGAATAGTTTTTTGCTGACGTTTATCTTTCAAACATCTCGATTTGATGTTTCGACTCCTTTCAGGGATAAAACTGAAGAGTTGATGGAGCTGAGCGACGAGCAGAGGAATGAGATCATGAAGACAGAAAGCAGCCGCTTGCAGAAGACGGGGCATCGCGTAACATACTCCCCCCGCAAAGAAAAAGCACTAAAGATTTATCTGGACGGAGCATCCAGTAAAGACGCACAGGACTAACGCAAGGCGCCACGCTCGGGACTTTCACTGCGGCCGAGGAGTGCGCTCTGGAGGACACAGAACGTGTGGCGCCATGACACCAGCAACAATTGGTAGACAATAAGCCAATCAGCAGCCTCCGTGACCCTACGAGGTCACTGACTTGTAATCATGTTCGGCACTAAGGTCGATTAAACTGGGACATGCAAATAAGATTATATATAAACGTATATGAAATGTAATAAAAATCAAACCAGGTGGATTGGACGAGTGGCTATTTCCCAAGCTCAGGTGGGTGATGCAGGGGATTCGGACCCCATCAGAGGCCTGCGTCGTTCTGTGTGTCTTTCACTATGAATCGACGATGGCGAGTTACGCGCTGATACACACGTTACCTCATAGACGATTTAGAAAGAGTACGGGCCGGATGCTTTAGCACAGTGAGTATCTGGGTCGGGGGAAGTCTCTGGAAGACATTGGAACGAGCGCCGTGCTTGTCCGATGGCGGACGAGTGGCAGAGGAGGTATTCGGAGTAAGGTTTCTGTCTGGTTTGGCAGCAATAGAGAGATCTTTATTCTACTGTGTTTCATTCAGTGTAAATAAAATCTGTTTATTGCCCTTCACCTCTCGATATTAACACTGTGCACATCTTCTCTAGCTGCCTATTTAAGTGTTTGTTTTGCTTTTTTTTCCCCGTCTCTGTTGGATTTTTCTCACCATCGCAGTCTCCTCTCACCTGTTCTGCCGCACACACTGTTGTACATTTTTGGTTTAAGTTGTGATCACCTTTCCTTTTTGCGGCTCATTTCTTACACGTTGCGTTTGTCTGTGTATCAGACGCGGAGCAGTGGCGTACCCTATGAGCGCTGTAGTTTTGGGGTTTGTGTGCTTCGAACAGACGGCAGCAGCGGATTCAGCATCAGTCACTCGCTTGGCCGCCGGGTCTACCAACGCGATATAGGAAGATATTTTCGGATCCTTTTTTGCTGGTTGTATTTACCGCAGTGCAAGTGACTCTGATGCCGTATTCGCTGCTGCCATCGGCTCCGGCTTTATGTTATTCTGTCTGTTTGGCGCACACCTATCACTCACAGGCAGGATACGCCCCTGACGCAGACACAGGATTCAGTCAGTAACATTTTACACATTTCTCCCTTGTTTTGATTTGCAAATAAAGTACATAAGACATTGTAATGAACATTTTGAAATTGCTATCTAATTTATAACAAATCTATACAAGGTTTTGATATTTTTTCCATGCCAGATGTTTACAATGAACATGCCAATAAAAATATTACAAAACATTATTCATTGTGTTTAATATTGAATGGAACATAAGCCAGTCCATCGTAATCACTGGACATTCATTTGGAAAGTTTCATCCCATTTACACTGTAGTGCTACTTGCAGTACCCTGTCCGACCAGTAGAGGTACCAGACATTGGACTGATCACAGCCCCGGGGGGGGGGGGGGGGGGGGGGGGCTGAACTGGTGTGCGATTACCCTAGTGCTGTATTTAATTAATCAGGCAGAATGACTTGTTATGCACTGTAATCTTTCTCCTATGTTTATTAAATGGGAATATCTCCTGATTACAAAGACCGGCTGGACATTTACTGATGTGACGGGTCTGGTTTTAGAGGGAGAGTTTATTTATGATTCAGTTTTAGTTGCTGGTGGTCTTTGGAGCCGACACTAATCCGTTAACATCACTCGGACCTCATCTTGGAAATAAACGTTGGACTTTTTTAGGAACCATTCATTTATTGCACCTTGAAACAACCCAGCATCAAAGACACAAAAACCATCGGAATCCTAGACTCTGTCACCTAAACACTGCTCACACTGGCAGCAGAACAAGAGAACTATACGGTGTATCTGTGATGTGATATGCAAATTAATTACAAGGTGATGTCATAAGCAGGACACCACACATACACTGAAACCATATATTTCTCATTTGCTGTTATTCTGCTGACACACTGTATTCTTTATTCTCTACATTGCTTACATTATAAGGGTCTTTGGATCATCCCATGGGTGCTGGTTCTCAGTCTGGATAACCAATCACATTTTTATATAAAGTTCTGTACTTTTAAACATCTCATGACCTTCAAAAATAACCCCTCACGGCATCATGCAACAGCTGCCCCAGGCAACCTTCATTTTACCCATAATATATCAATTGTAAACATACATTCAATTACTTTTAATTCCCAGCCTTGGCCACCAGGGGGAGCACTTTGCATGTTCCAGGGCTGGTCTGGATGACATGCTACCTGCACTTTGAAGAGGTTTGGACCAGGTCTCTGCTTGGGAGGCAGCGCTAGCTATCGTGTGCCTCGTGTGCCTCGTCTGCAAAGCTCATTATTATATCCTGAAATTGGTGCAGCGACAACCACAGCCCCACCTATGTGAAGAGGACTGGAAATCTATTACAAAATAATCTCTATCTGCCACGTCTAGTATAAAGGGTTAACCCGCAAAAAATATAATAATTCCAACTGTCTTATTTTGCCTGGCGACGTATTCTCCCCCCATTAAACAGTCGCTCAGTGAGTAACTCAAACATCGTCTTCTAATATAACGTCGGGATCTAGGTCTAATTCAGGGGTGGGATCCTCGTACAATGATCCTGCGAATGGCAAATCCTCCTCGGCGCTGTCAGGATTCGCTGCCTCCTCATCCTCTGCGCAGACGGACACGAACGTGTGGCTGGAAAAACACAATGAATATTAGGTCTGGAGATTCTCATTACTGACCTACCTGCACGAATCCTGCGTGAGTATTGGATGTATTATCACATTAATGGGTGAGGTAACAAACAGCCGGGATACGGGTGTATTGGATGTATAATCACATTAATGGGTGAGATAACAAACAAACAGCCGGGGATACGGGTGTATTGGATGTATTATCACATTAATGGGTGAGATAACAAACAAACAGCCGGGGATACGGGTGTATTGGATGTATTATCACATTAATGGGTGAGATAACAAACAGCCGGGGATACGGGTGTATTGGATGTATTATCACATTAATGGGTGAGATAACAAACAAACAGCCGGGGATACGGGTGTATTGGATGTATTATCACATTAATGGGTGAGATAACAAACAGCCGGGATACGGGTGTATTGGATGTATAATCACATTAATGGGTGAGATAACAAACAGCCGGGGATACGGGTGTATTGGATGTATAATCACATTAATGGGTGAGGTAACAAACAGCCGGGGATACGGGTGTATTGGATGTATAATCACATTAATGGGTGAGATAACAAACAGCCGGGGATACGGGTGTATTGGATGTATAATCACATTAATGGGTGAGGTAACAAACAGCCGGGGATACGGGTGTATTGGATGTATTATCACATTAATGGGTGAGATAACAAACAGCCGGGGATACGGGTGTATTGGATGTATAATCACATTAATGGGTGAGATAACCAACAAACAGCCGGGGATACGGGTGTATTGGATGTATTATCACATTAATGGGTGAGATAACAAACAGCCGGGGATACGGGTGTATTGGATGTATTATCACATTAATGGGTGAGATAACAAACAGCCGGGGATACGGGTGTATTGGATGTATAATCACATTAATGGGTGAGATAACAAACAAACAGCCGGGGATACGGTGTATTGGATGTATAATCACATTAATGGGTGAGATAACAAACAAACAGCCGGGGATACGGGTGTATTGGATGTATAATCACATTAATGGGTGAGATAACAAACAAACAGCCGGGATACAGGTGTATTGGATGTATAATCACATTAATGGGTGAGATAACAAACAAACAGCTGGGATACAGGTGTATTGGATGTGACTCTGGAACTCACAGGAGAAGAATTTATAATGGAGACTAAATCTGCAGTGCGGGTGAGACGGGAGCAGGAATGGATATAAATGCAGCTGGAGTATAAAGTCAGGTATTTAACCTCTTTGTTTATCTTTACAGTCCAGCCGAATGCTGAGCACACTGTCCAAGCAGCTCTTTCCTGTACCGTGAGTATGGATTTAGAGTGCAAGCTCCTCTGGAGAGAATATTAAACGTACCCTTTACTGAGTATGGGGCATTACAGATTTTAAGTAAAAAATCAAACCCTATAGTTTGGGGGCTGAAGGTTTCATGTGAGATTGGGCTGGTCCTGGCAATAGATCTACCAATGGCTGGACATACAGATAACTCACCTTTGAGACTGACATATGAGACCGTTGGAACATGGACAGCGATCTAGCACTGCCTCGGGTTCCAGATCCCAGCTGATCGCATTCAGAAGATGGCTGGATGGGTTGTGGCAAAGTTCTCCTTTCACTGGCAACGGGGCACATACTGGGTACAAGAGACCTGGAACATGCAATGGGTGGAAAAATACATGAATCAGACCCGGAACCCCCAACAGCCATCTGTACAGCCAGACACGAACCCCCAGCAGCCATCTGTACAGCCAGACCCGGAACCCCCAGCAGCCATCTGTACAGCCAGACCCGGAACCCCCAGCAGCTATCTGTACAGCCAGACCCGGAACCCCCAGCAGCTATCTGTACAGCCAGACCCGGAACCCCCAGCAGCCATCTGTACAGCCAGACACGAACCCCCAGCAGCCATCTGTACAGCCAGACCCGGAACCCCCAGCAGCTATCTGTACAGCCAGACCCGGAACCCCCAGCAGCCATCTGTACAGCCAGACCCGGAACCCCCAGCAGCCATCTGTACAGCCAGACCCGGAACCCCCAGCAGCCATCTGTACAGCCAGACCCGGAACCCCCAGCAGCCATCTGTACAGCCAGACCCGGAACCCCCAGCAGCCATCTGTACAGCCAGACCCGGAACCCCCAGCAGCCATCTGTACAGCCAGACCCGGAACCCCCAGCAGCTATCTGTACAGCCAGACCCGGAACCCCCAGCAGCTATCTGTACAGCCAGACCCGGAGCCTCCAGCAGCCATCTGTACAGCCAGACCCGGAACCCCCAGCAGCTATCTGTACAGCCAGACCCGGAGCCTCCAGCAGCCATCTGTACAGCCAGACCCGGAACCCCCAGCAGCCATCTGTACAGACAGACCCGGAGCCCCCAGCAGCCATCTGTACAGTCAGACCCGGAACCCCCAGCAGCCATCTGTACAGAAAGACCCGGAGCCCCCAGCAGCCATCTGTACAGCCAGACCCGGAACCCCCAGCAGCCATCTGTACAGCCAGACCCGGAACCCCCAGCAGCCATCTGTACAGCCAGACCCGGAACCCCCAGCAGCCATCTGTACAGTCAGACCTAGAACCCATAGCAAGCATTCGGTACAGCCAGACCTAGAACCCATAGCAAGCATTCGGTACAGCCAGACCTAGAACCCATAGCAAGCATTCGGTACAGCCAGACCTAGAACCCATAGCAAGCATTCGGTACAGCCAGACCTAGAACCCATAACAAGCATTCGGTACAGTCTGTTTGGGGACAGGGATGGCGGGGTGGAGAGGCACCAAACATAAGTTCTGCCCTGGGTGCCAAATAGTCTAGCGGCGCCCCTGTGAAGTAGTCCATGTCTGACTGTACCTCCATCATGCAATATCCCACCTAACACGCCCCTCCACCCCCCACCACTACCACCCTGTGCAATAGTTACTTGTCTGGACACTGCAGCAGAGGCTAGGGGCGCAGTCCTCTTGACTCTCGCAGATGGTCCCGCTCTCTCCTTTGGTAGATTTGGTGCACTGACCCCAAACACAGAGTTGCCCATCGCAGCACTCCCCATCCCGTGTGCACTGGAATAACATGTAACACGTGGGAACCTCGGGAATTAATTTTACATACACAGTGACATCACAGTACTGCATGCCGGCTCTCTCTGCAGGAAGTGACATCACAGCCATTTCCTGCATGGCGGTATTTTTGGTGATGGTGAATCAAACCTCCCTCCATCACCAAAAATACAACCTTTGCCCCCCTCAGCTGTCCTCTCTCCCTCTAGCCAAAAATTCAGGCTGACCATCAGACAGTGGATTCTGTAGCTCAATCTTGTGGGGGCATGCCACATTCAGTGGATCCGCCCCTTTTGTGGCTCCGCCCTCACCAGCATGCGCACGCTGTGTGCGACTGAAGCAAAGACATTTATACTACAGATAACATGTGTCAGGGTAAATTGGGAGATGTCAGTGCCCCTCTCTCACCTCTCCTTCCTCTCGGCAGTGAAGACATTTATACTGAGAGTTTGAAAAATGACAGTAATTTCCATTCCCACAATCCTCATCCACGATGCATTCCTGGAAGACAAGTCACATTATCCTGCTAATAATAATCCTCATATATGACTATGTGCAATGCATTCTGGGAACATTACAGTAACATATATTTATTTAGCACTAGGTACTGAGTGTGGAGGTAATTACTAAGTTATACAGACTGATACATGAAGTATAGAGCCGGCTCGCAGAGCTTACAATCTAGAGGAACATCCTTATGTTTCATATTTAATGTGACTGTATCACCCACACACTGCTTATACTGTGACTGTATTACCTAAACAATGCTTATACTGTGACTGTATCACCCACACACTGCTTATACTGTAACTGTATCACCCAAACACTGCTTATACTGTGACTGTACCACCTAAACACTGCTTATACTGTGACTGTATTACCTAAACAATGCTTATACTGTGACTTTATCACCCACACACTGCTTATACTGTGACTGTATCACCCAAACACTGCTTATACTGTGACTGTATTACCTAAACACTGCTTATACTGTGACTGTATCACCCAAACACTGCTTATACTGTGACTGTATCACCCAAACACTGCTTATACTGTGACTGTATCACCCAAACACTGCTTATACTGTGACTGTATCATCCAAACACTGCTTATACTGTGACTGTATCACCTAAACAATGCTTATACTGTGACTGGATCACCCAAACACTGCTTATACTGTGACTGTATCACCTAAACACTGCTTATACTGTGACTGTATCACCTAAACACCGCTTATACTGTGACTGTATCACCTAAACACTGCTTATACTGTGACTGTATCACCCAAACACTGCTTATACTGTGACTGGATCACCTAAACACTGCTTATACTGTGACTGTATCACCCAAACACTGCACTGTGTATAAACGGAAGATATTCATCGTCAACAAAATGAATTTGTTATGTCAATGATTAAATAGCAGAATTAAATCCCATGGCGAGAATCCCTCTGCGCTGGAGATCCCACGGCGAGAATCCCTCTGCGCTGGAGATCCCACGGCGAGAATCCCCCTGCGCTGGAGATCCCACGGCGAGAATCCCTCTGCGCTGGAGATCCCACGGTGAGAATCCCCCTGCGCTGGAGATCCCACGGCGAGAATCCCTCTGCGCTGGAGATCCCACGGCGAGAATCCCTCTGCGCTGGAGATCCCACGGTGAGAATCCCTCTGTGCTTGAAATCCCACGACGGATCTCGTGGTTGCGCGTCCGACACTAAGGCGTGTTGGTTATTGCATGTCCGGCACTATGGCGCGTTGGTCATTGTGCAGCCGGCACTATGGCACGTTGGTGATTGCGCATTCGGCACTATGGTGTGTTGGTGATTCCGCACCTGGCACTATGGTGTGTTGGTGATTCTGCGGCTGGCACTATGGTGTGTTGGTGATTCTGCACCTGGCACTATGGTGTGTTGGTGATTCTGCGGCTGGCACTATGGTGTGTTGGTGATTCTGCAGCTGGCACTATGGTGTGTTGGTGATTCTGCAGCTGGCACTATGGTGTGTTGGTGATTCTGTGGCCGGCACTATGGTGTGTTGGTGATTCTGTGGCCAGCACTATGGTGTGTTGGTGATTCTGTGGCTGGCACTATGGTGTGTTGGTGATTCTGCGCCTGGCACTATTGTGTGTTGGTGATTCTGTGGCTGGCACTATGGTGTGTTGGTGATTCTGTGGCTGGCACTATGGTGTGTTGGTGATTCTGTGGCGGGCACTATGGTGTGCTGGTGATTCTGAAGCCGGCACTATGGCGCGTTGGTGATTCTGCGGCCGGCACTATGGTGTGTTGGTGATTCTGCGGCCGGTACTATGGTGTGTTGGTGATTCTGTAGCCGGCACTGTGGTGTGTTGGTGATTCTGCGGCCGGCACTATGGTGTGTTGGTGATTCTGCGGCCGGCACTATGGTGTGTTGGTGAATCTGTGGCTGGCACTATGGTGTGTTGGTGAACCTGCGGCCGGCACTATGGTGTGTTGGTGATTCTGCGCCTGGCACTATGGTGTGTTGGTGATTCTGCGCCTGGCACTATGGTGTGTTGGTGATTCCGCGCTTGGCACTATGGTGTGTTGGTGATTCTGTGGCCGGCACTATGGCGCGTTGGTGATTCTGCGGCCGGCACTATGGCGTGTTGGTGATTCTGCGGCCGGTACTATGGTGTGTTGGTGATTCTGCAGCCGGCACTATGGTGTGTTGGTGATTCTGTGGCCGGCACTATGGTGTGTTGGTGAATCTGCGGCCAGCACTATGGTGTGTTGGTGATTCTGCGCCTGGCACTATGGTGTGTTGGTGATTCCGCGCTTGGCACTATGGTGTGTTGGTGATTCTGCGGCCGGCACTATGGTGTGTTGGTGATTCTGTGGCCGGCACTATGGTGTGTTGGTGATTCCGCGCTTGGCACTATGGTGTGTTGGTGATTCTGTGGCCGGCACTATGGTGTGTTGGTGATTCTGTGGCCGGCACTATGGTGTGTTGGTGATTCTGCGGCCGGCACTGTTACGTGCCATGTCTCACACAGAGAGCATTACTACGCTCTGGTAATCACACAGTTACAGTGGCTGTGTATTCTGCGCCGTGTACCTGGATGATCACGAGGACTGCGCCCCGGGGGAATCTGTAAATAGAAGGTCTCTCCCTGGTAAAGCTGTTCAGCTCTCCGCACTGCTTTATGCAGCTGTATTATGAACCTCTTTAATAAACGTTACCGTTTGGGGGCATATCACTCACTGACACACGATAATGATTAGTAACCCGGCCACGGCGATCCACATGGATTCTGAAGGGTTAAATGACCCCTTACAAAGGGGCAGAAAGGATCAGGTTTATCCATCTCATGAACCGAGCCCACAATGTTCCTTTCTTAGACTGGAAAGGACGAAAGATTCCTTGCAGCCATGGACGAGCACCACGTCTGTCTCTCACGCCACGTCCGTCTCTCACGCCACGTCACCACAAGCCAGCAAGCCATCTCACCACCAGCCAGCAAGCCATCTGACCACCAGCCACATCACCACCAGCCAGCAAGCCATCTCACCGCCAGCCACCTCACTGCAAACCTGCAAGCCATCTCACTGCCAGCCACCTCACCACCAGCCAGCAAGCCATCTCACCGCCTGCCACGTCACCACCAGCCAGCAAGCCATCTCACCGCCAGCCACCTCACCACCAGCCAGCCATCTTACCGCCAGCCACCTCACCACCAGCCAGCAAGCCATCTCACCGCCAGCCACCTCACTGCAAACCTGCAAGCCATCTCACTGCCAGCCACCTCACCACCAGCCACCTCACCACCAGCCAGAAAGCCATCTCACCGCCTGCCACGTCACCACCAGTCAGCAAGCCATCTCACTGCCAGCCACCTCACCACCAGCCAGCAAGCCATCTCACCGCCTGCCACGTCACCACCAGCCAGCAAGCCATCTCACCGCCAGCCACCTCACCACCAGCCAGCCATCTTACCGCCAGCCACCTCACCACCAGCCAGCAAACCATCTCACCGTAAGTGTAAAATAGCAGATACTGAAGTAAAGCTGAATCAAAGAATTCTTCCAACTTGGCTACTTTGGCCTTAAGTTTGAAATTCCCTTGTCAATTCCCTGCAAATCTCTCTTCATGAATAAAGTCCTGTACCATCTGGAGGGTCAGTGCATGTCTCTCCACGCCGCACCCTGACACCCCCCCACCCGCCTTATTAGAGGAGACTTACATGGCTTTCCTTGCTTCTCAGTGAGGTGATCACTCTCTCACCAAACAGCGTGGAGCCCGTTTTGTTATCAGTCTCCTGCAGGGAGAGTAACAACAGGGGCGAAAGGATGGATTAAGGATCAGAAGGGGCCTGAAGAGAACCCTGGAACAGGTATTAATTCAAGCTGTAAGTAGACAATGTGATAGAGCAGCAGGTATGCTAGCAGAATGCGTGGTTTTCCTTTACTGAGAGGGTAGTGGATGTATGGAATAGTCTTCCAGTAGAAGTGGTAGAGGTTAATATAGTGAAGGAGTTTAAGCATGCATGGGATGGGTATAAGGCTATCCTAGATATAAGATAAGGCCAGGGACTAATGAAAGTATTACATTACTGAGAGGGTAGTGGATGTATGGAATAGTCTTCCAGTAGAGGTGGTAGAGGTTAATACAGTGAAGGAGTTTAAGCATGCATGGGATAGGTATAAGGCTATCCTAGATATAAGATAAGGCCAGGGACTAATGAAAGTATTACATTACTGAGAGGGTAGTGGATGTATGGAATAGTCTTCCAGTAGCAGTGGTAGAGGTTAATACAGTGATGGAGTTTAAGCATGCATGGGATAGGTATTAGGCTATCCTAGATATAAGCTAAGGCCAGGGACTAATGAAAGTATTACATTACTGAGAGGGTAGTGGATGCATGGAATAGTCTTCCAGTAGAAGTGGTAGAGGTTAATACAGTGAAGGAGTTTAAGCGTGCATGGGATAGGTATAAGGCTATCCTAGATATAAGATAAGGCCAGGGACTAATGAAAGTATTACATTACTGAGAGGGTAGTGGATGCATGGAATAGTCTTCCAGTAGAAGTGGTAGAGGTTAATACAGTGAAGGAGTTTAAGCATGCGTGGGATAGGTATAAGGCTATCCTAGATATAAGATAAGGTCAGGGACTAATGAAAGTATTACATTACTGAGAGGGTAGTGGATGTATGGAATAGTCTTCCAGTAGAAGTGGTAGAGGTTAATACAGTGAAGGAGTTTAAGCATGCATGGGATAGGTATAAGGCTATCCTAGATATAAGATAAGGTCAGGGACTAATGAAAGTAATACTTTACTAAGAGGGTAGTGGATGCATGGAATAGTCTCCCAGTAGAAGTGGTAGAGGTTAGTACAGTGAAGGGGTTTAAGCATGCATGGGATAGGTATAAGGCTATCCTAGATATAAGATAAGGACAGGGACTAATGAAAGTATTACATTACTGAGAGGGTAGTGGATGTATGGAATAGTCTTCCAGTAGAAGTGGTAGAGGTTAATACAGTGAAGGAGTTTAAGCATGCATGGGATAGGTATAAGGCTATCCTAGATATAAGATAAGGTCAGGGACTAATGAAAGTATTACATTACTGAGAGGGTAGTGGATGTATGGAATAGTCTTCCAGTAGATGTGTTAGAGGTTAATACAGTGAAGGAGTTTAAGCATGCATGGGATAGGTATAAGGTATAAGTGGTAGAGGTTAATACGGTGAAGTAAGGCCAGGGACTAATGAAAATATTCAGATATATTTAGGCAATAATTGGGTTCTAAAGATTCTTATCTGCCGGTGACACATTCTATGTTTCTCTGTAATAATTAAAATAATAAATAAAATGGCAGAAATAAGACGTCAGTCTGCAATATACATATTCATACACAAAATGCAATCGCAAATAATCCAGCTCCTGTGGAATGTAACTCCCATGATGCTCAGCCGACCAAGGTGAGTAGTCTAGGTCTAGGAAATGTAATCCATCCCATGTGTATTTGTGGAGTGTGATATTATGTATACTGCATGTATACATAATGAGTTGTATAATATTAACCCCTCACCTTACCTTAATGATTTCCTGCTCAGAATGGATCCTCGTGTTCCCAATCTTCGTGTTTGTGACTGATTGGTTGTGGAAATTAGGAGGTAAGTCATTAAAATCCGGGCCTGATAACCTTCCTGCTGCTCCATCCTCAGAAACCATCTGCAATAGTATGAGAGACGTCAATACCCATCTCACAGACCAGCCAATAACACACTGCGCTCTGCTCAATGATTAAACTCTGCTCAATGAATACCATAAAGCAGAAGATGGTGAGCTAAAACACACTGTAATAACTCAGGTGGGGATATTCAATAATTAATGAGGTGAAAGGAACATTTCATCTTACCAGTTTAGCTATACAATGTGCAGGGACAATGCTGTGCAGGGACAATGCTTTGCAGGGACAATGCTGTGCAGGGACAGTGCTGTGCAGGGACAATGCTTTGCAGGGACAATGCTGTGCAGGGACAATGCTGTACAGGGACAATGCTTTGCAGGGACAGTGCTGTGCAGGGACAGTGCTGTGCAGGGACAGTGCTTTGCAGGGACAATGCTGTGCAGGGACAATGCTGTGCAGGGACAATGCTGTGCAGGGACAATGCTGGCGAGTTTCCCCCGCTAAGCAAATGGGATTTCCCTGCACAATGTCTCCTAAAAATGTTCCTAAATGTTCCTCTCAATTCACCTTTTAGTGAATAGCCCAAAGTGGGGTTAATATGTTCAGTCCGCAGGATTGCTGGTTCAATCCCTGGCAGGGTCAAAAGAATTCAGTTAAAGTGGGCAGCAGTAATAGACTATGTGAACGTCCCCTGCCTAGTAAAAAAAAAATGATGTTAGCTCAGTGTCTGACCCACAGTGGCCCCGGGGAGGGGGAGGGGGCTGGGGCAGGGGGGGGGTGATGTTAGCTTAGTGTCTGACCCACAGTGGCCCCGGGGAGGGGGAGGGGGGGGGGGGTGATGTTAGCTCAGTGTCTGACCCACAGTGGCCCCGGGGAGGGGCCCGGGGGGGGGGGGGGGCGGGGTGATGTTAGCTCAGTGTCTGACTCACAGTGGCCCCAGGGAGGGGGCCGGGGCAGGGGGGGGGGGGGTGATGTTAGCTCAGTGTATGACCCACAGTGACATCTAAACCATTCATATAATCCTCTCCGTCTGGTTTTTCCTGTACCGGCAGCATGGGCCTGCCGCCGGCAATGAAAGGGTGGATCCTGAGCGGGCAGGACACAGGCTTACAAATAAGGTGCTATTAACCAAAACCGGAGAGAAATCGCAAGTGAACTGCAAGAATCAGCCACTAATAGCCGAACTAGACTCATTCTCCAACTCGCCTGCCTTTCAAACTCGGCTGTTACTGGCTGGCTTCTGCATTTCATTTGTCAGTTTAGTCATAGGATTTTATTTACGACGAAGGGAAACGCAAACCTAAGGCCAAAGTAGCCGAGTTGGAAAAATCCTCCCATTCAGCCATAACTCGCCTGTTTTGCCTTGAGTTTGCAATTGCCTTCTCAATTCCCTCTTTGATGAAAAGACTAATAACAGATTATTATTTTGAGAGGTGGGGTGCAGGCCAATTAGGCTCAAGGTCCCCGTCCCCCCGAGAAATGAAAATGAGTCTGTAACTGATGAGTTTTGAGACCCCCAGTGTGATACACATTAATACTAGTGCTGCACCCCATCAATACAGCATCAAGTGCCTTGATCCGGCCTGACGTTGGGTTAAATCGAGGCAAAAAGATGCAGACAAATCCCAGTATGGCCAGTTTGGGCCCAGATTTGGGCCACGTTCGGTTCGTGGTGGGACAGACAGCGAAATCCTTCGTATTTCACTTAGTCATAAAGGACAAAAACACATCCAAAGTTGGCTTCGAATCTCCAGAAATGGCTTAATATTACGGGCAATAAGGACTTTAGCAAATGTAAACATTAATAAAATATTTAAAAACATAAAATACTAGGTAAAAATATTAAATTAAATAAAAACAATTATAAAAAACACATTAAAATAAAATGTATAATATTTTAAAAAATTACTATATTAATGTTAAAGTATAGTAATATATATAACAAAAAAAAACAATACAAATCATATTTCACATGCCATATTAGCGTGTTAATTAATAAAAAAATCTGTAATGATTGTAAAATAAAAAATTAAAATATGCGATTATGGCATAAATGGTGCAATTATGATTATTTGCAATGTATTATATTATTTATACAATGTTTTATTTATTTTCAGGAGGGATTTGTCAGTTTCGCAGTATACCAAGTCCTCCCATTGACGTCCGTGGGAAGACGTTGGTTAATTCTGTCATAGCCGCAGTCCTCCCTATACGACTTCGGAGGAGTCAATCTTCCGAAATGTTAGCACGACAATCTGCCACGTTGGCCATCGAGACTGCATCGGTGGTCTCTGAGTAGTCCAAACACCAAAGTGGTCAGACTGGGTCCAAAACTCCAAGTTATGATTGTGTAAAGAGCAGGGGCGTATTGTGCCCCTGAGTGAAAGGCATGCTGTCAGCCCGGAGCCCACCCGTCACTCGGAGGCACAATGTCTCTCGTATTTCGGCAGGTTTGTATACTTTTAGTGCTTGTCGAATTGGCAACAGAGTGAGTGACTGTGTTGCCCAATTTGCAGGTACCGTCTGTCTCCCGGATGTATTTCTGGGGTCTGTTTGCTCTCTGTTCAGAACACACAAACTCCGGAAATATACAGCGCAGCTCTGTGCGGTGCACACCTAGAACATATGGAGCATCTGCCACTGGTAAAGAGCTCTAGTTAAGAGCCTGGCCACTGAGCTTGCAATCTAGAGAGGATTGCATCAAGTGAAAGATTACACCAAGTGCAAGTATATAAATAAAAATGCTTTAATGAAAGAATCCAAGTATAGCTTGTTTAGAATCTTTGCTCTGTATAGCTCTATCAGGGGGCAGACATGTTGCTTAGAATCTTTGCTCTGTATAGCTCTATCAGGTGGCGGACATGTTTAGAATCTTTGCTCTGTATAGCTCTATCAGGGGGCAGACATGCTGTTTAGAATCTTTGCTCTGTATAGCTCTATCAGGGGGTGGACATGTTGTTTAGAATCTTTGCTCTGTATAGCTCTCTCAGGGGGCAGACATGTTGTTTAGAATCTTTGCTCTGTATAGCTCTATCAAGGGATGGACATGTTGTTTAGAATCTTTGCTCTGTATAGCTCTATCAGGGGGCAGACATGTTGTTTAGAATCTTTGCTCTGTATAGCTCTATCAGGAGGCAGACATGTTGGTTAGAATCTTTGCTCTGTATAGGTCTATCAGGGGGTGGACATGTTGTTTAGAATCTTTGCTCTGTATAGCTCTATCAGGAGAGGACATGTTGTTTAGAATCTTTGCTCTGTATAGCTCTATCAGGGGGCGGACATGTTGTTTAGAATCTTTGCTCTGTATAGCTCTATCAGGGGGTGGACATGTTGTTTAGAATCTTTGCTCTGTATAGCTCTATCAGGGGGTGGACATATTGTTTAGAATCTTTGCTCTGTATAGCTCTATCAGGGGGCGGACATGTTGTTTAGAATCTTTGCTCTGTATAGCTCTATCAGGGGGTGGACATGTTGTTTAGAATCTTTGCTCTGTATAGCTCTATCAGGGGGCGGACATGTTGTTAGAATCTTCGCTCTGTATTGCTCTCTCAGGGGGCGTATATGTTGTTAGAATCTTTGCTCTGTATAGCTCTATCAGGGGGTGGACATGTTGTTAGAATCTTTGCTCTGTATAGCTCTATCAGGGGGTGGACATGTTGTTTAGAATCTTTGCTCTGTATAGCTCTATCAGGGGCGGACATGTTGTTTAGAATCTTTGCTCTGTATAGCTCTATCAGGGGGCGGGCATGTTGTTTAGAATCTTTGCTCTGTATAGCTCTATCAGGGGGCGGGCATGTTGTTTAGAATCTTTGCTCTGTATAGCTCTATCAGGGGGCGGGCATGTTGTTTAGAATCTTTGCTCTGTATAGCTCTATCAGGGGGCGGGCATGTTGTTTAGAATCTTTGCTCTGTATAGCTCTATCAGGGGGCAGACATGTTTAGAATCTTTGCTCTGTATAGGTCTATCAGGGGGCGGACATGTTGTTTAGAATCTTTGCTCTGTATAGCTCTATCAGGGGGCGGGCATGTTGTTTAGAATCTTTGCTCTGTATAGCTCTATCAGGGGGAGGACATGTTGTTTAGAATCTTTGCTCTGTATAGCTCTATCAGGGGAGGACATGTTGTTTAGAATCTTTGCTCTGTATAGCTCTATCAGGGGGTGGACATGGTGTTTAGAATCTTTGCTCTGTATAGCTCTATCAGGGGGCGGAGATGTTGTGTAGAATCTTTGCTCTGTATAGATCTATCAGGGGCGGACATGTTGTTTAGAATCTTTGCTCTGTATAGCTCTATCAGGGGGCGGGCATGTTGTTTAGACTCTTTGCTCTGTATAGCTCTATCAGGGGGTGGACATGGTGTTTAGAATCTTTGCTCTGTATAGCTCTATCAGGGGGCGGAGATGTTGTGTAGAATCTTTGCTCTGTATAGCTCTATCAGGGGGAGGACATGTTGGTTAGAATCTTTGCTCTGTATAGATCTATCAGGGGCGGACATGTTGTTTAGAATCTTTGCTCTGTATATCTCTATCAGGGGGCGGACATGTTGTTTAGAATCTTTGCTCTGTATAGCTCTATCAGGGGGCGGACATGTTGTTTAGAATCTTTACTCTGTATAGCTCTATCAGGGGGCGGACATGTTGTTTAGACTCTTTGCTCTGTATAGCTCTATCAGGGGGCGGACATGTTGTTTAGAATCTTTGCGCTGTATAGCTCTATCAGGGGGCAGACATGTTGTTTAGAATCTTTGCTCTGTATAGCTCTATCAGGGGGCGGACATGTTGTTTAGAATCTTTGCGCTGTATAGCTCTATCAGGGGGCAGACATGTTGTTTAGAATCTTTGCTCTGTATAGCTCTATCAGGGGGCGGACATGTTGTTTAGAATCTTTGCGCTGTATAGCTCTATCAGGGGGCAGACATGTTGTTTAGAATCTTTGCTCTGTATAGCTCTATCAGGGGGCAGACATTTTTGCTGACAGTTGCCCTTTGAGGGATGGGTGGGGGTGATGATTCGGGGTACAGTGAAGTCTGTCTGGGTTGTAATATGATTTTATCTTCGGTAGACCTGTTGTCGAGTGGGTTAAAGGGATTTTCGTTGCTAGCACTGAGCTTTCTCCGGTGGAAACTTGGCTGGAGATAGAGTTTGTCTCACATTGGGTTGGTTTGGAGAATCGCAGGGTTTGCAGGGGCTGAAAGAAGTTTTATGCAGTTTCTCTCTGCCAAGAAAATGTAATCATCATATATCGATGGGAACTGAGAGTAAAAATCCCAGTCAAATCAGCAGGAAATGGGCCATTGTAGACTTTTCTAGATTTTCGTGGTGACATTTCGGGAGCCGACCTCTATTCTACCCTTCTATTGGAGGACTCTGGCTTTTTTGGAGGCCATTTCAGGTTATGCTTTTGCTATTGTGTAAAAAGCCGAGTTCCTCCCACTGGGTTTCCGGCCCTTTAAGAGGCCAAGTTCCTGAATCCAATATGGATGAACTCCGCCATATTGGGTAGATGAAGGGCAGATTCAGCCGTAATTCTGCTATTAGCCCTGGTTTTGGGCCAGATCAGGGCTACCTGAGTAGCCCACTTAGTGTAAAGCAGTGATGGAAAAACTTTGGCACGGGTGATACCTGCGGCACTAACAGGGCCACTTTAAGACCCTAGTGGGCCCTGAGCAAAGTCTTTAGCAGTGGGCCCCCCTCTGTAACTGTAAACGTTTTTATATTATATGCACCTATTTTCATAACACATTCATCTATTTGTATATATAATAAAAATGTTATCGAAAAGTTGCATTTCTTGTTTTTATTCCCTTCCGCTGCACCCACATTGCACCTAAAGGACTTAACACAGCACCATACAGCACTTGTCATGCACCTATATTGCACCCACAGCACTTGGCTTGCACTCATATTGCACCTACACAATTTGCCCTACAGAACATACCACAGTGTCACTTTGTCCCACAGAACTGCCCCTGCAGTACAAGCCACGGTGTCACTTTCCCCCATAGTAAATGTTATTTTGCCCCACAGAACATGGCACAGCATCACTTTGCCAATTAAAATAAGCCACTGCCAGGTACCAATTAAAATGCCACAGTCACTTTGTCATATGCAACAGTCAGGTTGCCTATTAAATATGCCACAGCCAATTTGCCCATTAATATGCCACAGCCATTTTGCCATTCATATGCCAGTATTATTGTGCCATTAATATGCCAGAGCCAACTTGCCCATTAATATGCCAGTATTATTTTGCCATTAATAAGTCACAGCCAATTTGCCCATTAATATGCCACAGCCAATTTGCCCATTAATATGCCAGTATTATTGTGCCATTAATATGCCAGAGCCAACTTGCCCATTAATATGCCAGTATTATTTTGCCATTAATAAGCCACAGCCAATTTGCCCAATAATATGCCAGTATTATTTTTCCCATTAATAAGCCACAGCTAATGTGCCCAATAACATGTCAGTATTATGTTGTCATTATTAAGCTACAGCCAATTTGCCCAATATTATGCCTGTAATATTTTGCCATTTAATATGCCCCATTTTGCCCAATAATATGCCAGTATTTTGCCCATTAATATGCCCCAGTCAATTTGCCCAATATTATTCCAGTATTATGTTGCCATTATAAAGTCACAGCCAATTTGCCCAGTAATATGGCAGTATTTTGCCCATTGTACGTTAATTACTTATACTGAGCAGGATTAGTTATCCGTGGCTGGGACACTAAGAAGAGGATACAATACAGGAGTAGGTTTCAAAACTCAACACCTGGTAAACTGGTGACACGTCACATAACAAGTACATATTACACCTGTGTACAAGCAGGGCCTGCTTTTGAGTATGATAATGAATATGATACGGCATGGGAAGGGTCTGAACACAGTGGGGGTTATTCACTAAGCAGTGCATTGTGGGTGGTTATTTTTCCCCAGCAGTCTGTGTTGCAACTCAAGTCGCCATGATTTAATGATAGTAAATAAATGGGACAATGTTTCCACCTGTGTGTTCTTTACATGTCTGATCACAGGTATCACACGCTATGTTGTATGTTTACACACATACTTCCAATGTGGGTGAAGTATATGCCTATGATGAGCTAATGCACACAGCAAGTTCCTGCGCCTAGGCGGGGGTGTTACCTCTTTGACAGCATTCTGCAGCTTGGCATGGCTATCCTGAATCAACTCCTCCACCTCCTTGAACATGTCATTCAGGCTGGCACCCTCTTCTCCGAAGGTAAGGGCTGGCTGCTGCTGGGAGACATTCAGCGTCCCCCCAATTCCTTCAGTACCTCGGGCCCACCTTGCAGGAGATGGGGCTACGATCCCCAGGACCCAGGGGAGGATGAGAAGGATGAGCCCTGACATGCTCGATAGTGTCTGAGGGAAGAGAGACACCCTCATGTTACAGACCCCAAAAACATCTGCCAAAATGAGGGTGCCGGGGTAGGGAGCGGATACAGTTTAGGGTCGTGGCACCCGATATAATACAGGGGGCAGGTAGGGGGTATTAAGAGATATACAGGGGGCAGGAATGGGGTATTATGAGATATACAGGGGGTATTATGAGATATACAGGGGGCAGGCAGGGGGTATTATGATATATCACAGGGGGCAGGCAGGGAGTATTATGAGATATACAGGGGGCAGGAATGGGGTATTATGAGATATACAGGGGGCAGGCAGGGACTATTATGAGATATACAGGGGCAGGCAGGGGGTATTATGAGATATACAGGGGCAGGTAGGAGTTAATTTGAGATATACAGGGGACAGGCAGGGGTATTATGAGATTTAAAGGGGCTGGCAGGGGGTATGAGATATACAGGGGAAGGCAGGGGGTATTATGCGATATAAAGGGGGCAGGTAGGGGGTATTATGAGATATACAGGGGGCAGGCAGGGGGAATTATGAGATATACAGGGGGCAGGCAGGGGGAATTATGAGATATACAGGGGAAGGTAGGGGGTATTATGAGATATAAAGGGGAAGGCAGGGGGTATTATGAGATATACAGGGGCAGGTAGGAGTTAATTTGAGATATACAGGGGGCAGGCAGGGGTATTATGAGATTTAAAGGGGCAGGCAGGGGGTATGAGATATACAGGGGAAGGCAGGGGGTATTATGCGATATAAAGGGGGCAGGTAGGGGGTATTATGAGATATACAGGGGGCTGGAAGAGGGTATTATTAGATATACAAGGGGCAGATAGGGGGTATTATGAGATATACAGGGGAAGGCAGAGAGTATTATGAGATATACAGGGGGCAGGCAGGGGGTATTTTGAGATATACATACAGGGGGCAGGTAAGGGGTATTATGAGATATACAGGGGCAGGCAGGTGGTATTAAGAGATATACAGGGGGCAGGCAGGGGGTATTATGAGATTTACATACAGGGGCAGGTAAGGGGTATTAGGTTATAATGCAGGGAGAATTATGAGATATAAAGGGGAAGGCAGGGGGTATTATGATATATACAGGGGTAGGCAGGCAGGGGGTATTATGAGATTTGCAGGGGCAGGCAGGGGGTATAATGAGATATACAGGGGGCAGGAAGGGAGTATTATTAGCTATACAAGGGGCAGGTAGGGGGTATTATGAGATATACAGGGGCAGGCAGGGGGTATTATGAGATATACATACAGGGGGCAGGTAAGGGGTATTATGTTATAATGCAGGGGGTATTATGAGATATACAGCAGGTAGGTAGGGGTATTATGAGATATACAGGGTGCAGGAAGGGGGTATTATGAGATAATACAGGGGCAGGCAGGGGGTATTATGAGATAATACAGGGGCAGGCAGGGGGTATTATGAGATATACAGGGGGCAGGCAGGGGGTATTATGAGATAATACAGGGGCAGGCAGGGGGTATTTTGAGATATACAGGGGGCAGGCAGGGGGTATTTTGAGATATACAGGGGGTAGGTAGGGGTATTATGAGATATACAGGGGGCAGGCAGGGGGTATTATGAGATAATACAGGGGCAGGCAGGGGGTATTATGAGATATACAGGGGGTAGGTAGGGAGTATTATGAGATATACAGGGGGCAGGTAGGGAGTATTATGAGATATACAGGGGGCAGGTAGGGGGTATTATGAGATATACAGGGGGCAGGAAAGGGGTATTATGAGATATACAGGGGGCAGGTAGGGGGTATTATGAGATATACAGGGGGCAGGTAGGGAGTATTATGAGATATACAGGGGGCAGGTAGGGGGTATTATGAGATATACAGGGGGCAGGTAGGGGGTATTATGAGATATACAGGGGGCAGGAAAGGGGTATTATGAGATATACAGGGGGCAGGTAGGGAGTATTATGAGATATACAGGGGGCAGGTAGGGGGTATTATGAGATATACAGGGGGCAGGTAGGGGTACTAACCTGCAGCTGTGTGATCCTGGGAACAATGCAGAGTGAGCAGCATCACAGCATCCCAGCCGCCCCTGAAACAGCAGCACTCCTGCTAATCTGCATACTCTCTCCCGATTGGCTGGAGGGAAGGTGGGCGTAACCTGGCAATCAGAAGGTTAGTGTGGCTGGTTCTGTGTTACTGATCCAAATACAGAGAGCAGCACTGTCACTGTACACAGAGGGTATAACAGATATACAATGTTACTGTCACTGTACACAGAGTGTATAACAGAGATACAATGTTACTGTCACTGTACACAGAGGGTATAACAGAGATACAATGTTACTGTCACTGTACACAGAGTGTATAACAGTGATACAATGTTACTGTCACTGTACACAGAGTGTATAACAGAGATACAATGTTACTGTCACTGTACACAGAGTGTATAACAGAGATACAATGTTACTGTCACTGTACACAGAGGGTATAACAGAGATACAATGTTACTGTCACTGTACACAGAGTGTATAACATTGATACAATGTTACTGTCACTGTACACAGAGTGTATACCAGTGATACAATGTTACTGTCACTGTACACAGAGTGTATAACAGAGATCCAATGTTACTGTCACTGTACACAGTGTATAACAGTGATACAATGTTACTGTCACTGTACACAGAGTGTATAACAGAGATACAATGTTACTGTCACTGTACACAGATTGTATAACAGAGATACAATGTTACTGTGACTGTACACAGAGTGTATAACAGAGATACAATGTTACTGTGACTGTACACAGAGTGTATAACAGAGATACAATGTTACTGTGACTGTATACAGAGTGTATAACAGAGATACAATGTTACTGTCACTGTATACATAGATACAATATTACTGCCACTGTACACATAGTGTATAACAGAGATACAATGTTACTGTCACTGTACACAGTGTATAACAGAGATACAATGTTACTGTCCCTGTACACAGAGTCTATAACAGAGATACAATATTACTGTCACTGTACACAGAGTGTATAACAGATATATAGTGATACTGTCACTGTACACAGAGTGTATAACAGAGATACAATGTTACTGTCACTGTTCACAGAGTGTATAACAGAGATACAATGTTACCGTCACTATATGCAGAGCTTATTACATAGATAAAGTGTTGTTTTCACTATATATAGAGTATATAACAGAGATATTGTGTTAATGTCAATATATTTGGATTATACAATAAATATACAGTGTGTAGAATAAAAATACACTGTTACTGTCTGTATTTTAATATAGATATAGTGTTAATAGATATACAATGTTATTGTCTAGATTATATAATAGATATATAGTGTTGTTGTGGAGATTATATAATAGACATACAGTGTTATTGTATAGATTATATAACATATATACAGTGTAATTGTGTATATTATATAATATACATACAGTGTTATTGTCTAGATTATTTAATAGATATATAGTGTTGTTGTGTAGATTATATAATAGACATACAGTGTTATTGTATAGATTATATAACATATATACAGTGTAATTGTGTATATTATATAATAGATATACAGTGTTATTGTCTAGATTATATAATATATATACAGTATTATTGTGTAGATTATAGAACAGATATACAGTATTATTGTGTAGATTATATAACAAATATACAGTATTATTGTGTAGACTATATATTAGATATACAGTATTATTGTATAGATTATATAACAGATATATAGTATTATTGTGTAGATTATATAACAGACATACATTATTATTGTGTAGATTATATAACAAATACAGTATTATTGTGTAGACTATATATTAGATATACAGTATTATTGTATAGATTATATAACAGATATATAGTATTATTGTGTAGATTATATAACAGACATACATTATTATTGTGTAGATTATATAACAAATACAGTATTATTGTGTAGATTATATAACAAATATACAGTATTATTGTGTAGATTATATAATAGATATACAGTATTATTGTATAGATTATATAACAGATATATAGTATTATTGTGTAGATTATATAACAGATATACATTATTATTGTGTAGATTATATAACAAATATACAGTATTATTGTGTAGATTATATAATAGATATATAGTATTATTGTGTAGATTATATAACAGATATACATTATTATTGTGTAGATTATATAACAAATATACAGTATTATTGTATAGATTATATAACAGATATATAGTATTATTGTGTAGATTATATAACAGATATACATTATTATTGTGTAGATTATATAACAAATATACAGTATTATTGTGTAGATTATATAATAGATATACAGTATTATTGTGTAGATTATATAACAGATTTACAGTATTATTGTGTACTGTAGATTATATAACAGATATACATTATTACCGGTATTGTGTAGATTATATGCTGCTTTATATAAAGTGCAGTATTTCATGTCACAATTTAAATCAGTATGTTCTGGAGCAGTTCTGAGATGTGGTGATGTAATTATTAGGATTATTCCGTTGGTTTCCATGGTGACTGCTCCTCTTTTAATCCATGTTATTGAGCGGCTCCACCCTGTGGCAGGAACGGTTCATATTAATGGGATTTTGTGAGTCATGTATTTGCTGCTAGTGGTTTTCATTTTTCCACGAGTGCCAGATGTTGTGTTACTGAGCGGGGTCTGCAGCTGGCGCCCTCTGCCGGATTTACAATCTATTCCACTGGAATCGCCAAAATGCATTCTGGGGACAGAGGCCACTGACTAATTCTGTTGTCCCCCCATTTGTAGGATTGAATGAAGACAGGCGCAGGAGAGAACAGTCCCTGACTGTGACTCAGCAGCATGAGAGAGCAGTCCCTGACTGTGACGCAGCAGCATGAGAGAGCAGTCCCTGACTGTGACGCAGCAGCATGAGAGAACAGTCCCTGACTGTGACTCAGCAGCATGAGAGAGCAGTCCCTGACTGTGACGCAGCAGCATGAGAGAGCAGCCCCATACTGTGACACAGCCGCAGGGGAGAGCAGTCCCTGTGACTCAGCAGCATGAGAGAGCAGTCCCTGACTGTGACTCAGCAGCACGAGAGAGCAGCCCCTGACTGTGACACAGCCGCAGGGGAGAGCAGCCCCTGACTGTGACTCAGCCGCAGGGGAGAGCAGCCCCTGACTGTGGTTCAGCAGCTTGAGAGAGCAGTCCCTGACTGTGACTCAGCCGCAGGAGAGAGCAGTCCCTGTCTGCGACTCAGCCGCAGAAGAGAGCAGTCCCTGACTGTGACGCAGCCGCAGGGGAGAGCAGCCCCTGACTGTGACGCAGCCGCAGGGGAGAGCAGTCCCTGACTGTGACACAGCCGCAGGAAAGAGCAGTCCCTGACTGTGACGCAGCCGCAGGGGAGAGCAGTCCCTGACTGTGACGCAGCCACAGGGGAGAGCAGTCCCTGACTGTGACGCAGCCGCAGCGGAGAGCAGTCCCTGACTGTGACTCAGCCGCAGGGGAGAGCAGCCCCTGACCGTGACAAAAAAATTCACAATCTGAACCTTTTTTTGTTCCTAATATAGAAGCACAAGTGTCAAGTTCACTGCCCCTAGTATGAGGATCAACTGGCGGGTACGTCTGATACTACATGGCACTTTATCCTCTCGTCTACTTTGAAAACAAGGGTCTCGCTCTGCACGAGACCCCCAATTAGACGAGCAGGGCATGCAGGGCCGGAATAAGACATTATAGGCCTCTGGGCTACAGGTATTATGAGGCCCCCACTAAATATAAAATGACCTTACAGGAAAAAAACCTTTTATTAGTAAATAATAATTCACATGTAAACAGTTTTTACCATATTTAATAAAACATATGATTGAGAAAAAGCATTTATTGGTTTGATTTCCTTTTATTTGCCATTCTGCCCCTCAGATTTGCCATTCTGCCCCTCAGACTTGCCATTCTGCCCCTCAAACTTGCCATTCTGCCCCTCAGGTTTGGGCAGCAGAGGCACCGGATCAAGACAGCAACAAGATCCAGGCATCTGGGATTGAGCAGGTGGCCCACGGCTGGTGAATACTGACAGTAGGAGCTTGGATGGTCCATATTAGGTAAAGCAAAGAGGAATTCTGGCTCCAGGGGAATCCTCCCGCGGATTGCTCCTCTTTTAGAACTTTGCCCAAGAGCGATGCTTGTATTTAACCCCTGTATACAAACCTCTCCTTTGCTTGCTGTCATTCTGCTTCTGTTGTAAGGATGACAGTCTGGGTCCCTCCAGGAGATCAAGTAGTGTCTGCTGCCATCTAGTGGGCGAAACTGTTACCACAGAGGATATCTTTCAGGTAACGAGAATGTCCTACATCAACTAGACCAGAGTACAGAGAGCATTCTGTTATACAATGCAGGTCACACAGTATTACTTTACTGAGAGGGTAGTGGATGCATGTTCAGTCTTCCAGTAGAAGTGGTAGAGGTTAATACAGTGAAGGAGTTTAAGCATATGTGGGATAGGTATAAGGCTATCCTAGATATAATATAAGGTCAGGGACTAATGAAAGTATTACATTACTGAGAGGGTAGTGGATGTATGGAATAGTCTTCCAGTAGAAGTGGTAGAGGTTAATACAGTGAAGGGGTTTAAGCATGCATGGGATAGGTATAAGGCTATCCTAGATATAAGATAAGGCCAGGGACTAATGAAAGTATTACATTACTGAGAGGGTAGTGGATGTATGGAATAGTCTTCCAGTAGAGGTGGTAGAGGTTAATACAGTGAAGGAGTTTAAGCATGCATGGGATAGGTATAAGGCTATCCTAGATATAAGATAAGGTCAGGGACTAATGAAAGTATTACTTTACTGAGAGGGTAGTGGATGCATGGAATAGTCTTCCAGTAGAAGTGGTAGATTGGTCCCCAAGTTTGACTTGGAAATAACCCCAGGTTTGAATCTTCCACATTGAAAGTAATGGGAGGTTAACGGGAGTAGTTCCAGAAGATTGGAAATTAGCTAATGTTGTGCCCATTCACAAGAAAGGTAGTAAGGAGGAGGCGGGCAACTATAGACCAGTAAGTCTTACTTCAGTAGTGGGGAAAATAATGGAAACCTTGTTAAAGAATAGGATTGTTGAACATCTAAAGTCGCTTGGATTTCAAGATCAGAGACAGCATGGGTTTACTTCAGGGAGATCATGCCAAACTAATCTTATTGATTTTTTTGATTGGGTAACTAAAATAATAGATCAGGGTGGTGCAGTAGACATTGCTTACCTAGATTTCAGTAAGGCTTTTGACACTGTCGCACATAGAAGGCTTATCAATAAACTGAAATCTTTGAGTTTGGATTTCAATATTGTTGAATGGATTAGACAATGGCTGAGTGACAGGCAACAGAGGGTTGTAGTCAATGGGGTATATTCGATGCAAGGTCTTGTTACTAGTGGGGTACCTCAGGGATCTGTTCTTGGACCCATTCTCTTTAATATTTTTATTAGCGATATTGCAGAAGGTCTTGTTGGCAAAGTATGTCTTTTTGCCGATGATACAAAGATTTGCAGCAGGGTTGATATTCATGGAGGGATAAGCCAAATGGCAAATGATTTAGCTAAACTAGAAAAATGGTCAGAGCAGTGGCAACTGGCATTTAATGTGGACAAGTGCAAGATTATGCACCTTGGGCGTAAAAACCCAAAAGCAGAATATAGACTATTTGGTACAGTCCTAACCTCAACATCTGAGGAAAGGGATTTAGGAGTAATAATTTCAGAGGACTTGAAGGTAGGTAGGCAATGCAATAGAGCAGCAGGAAATGCTAGCAGAATGCTTGGTTGCATAGGGAGAGGTATTAGCAGTAGGAAGAGGGAAGTGCTCATGCCATTGTACAGAGCACTGGTGAGACCTCACTTGGAGTATTGTACGCAGTACTGGAGACCGTATCTCCAGAAGGATATTGATACTTTGGAGAGAGTTCAGAGAAGGGCTACTAAACTGGTTCATGGGTTGAAGGATAAAACTTACCAGGAAAGGTTAAAGCATCTTAACATGTATAGCTTGGAGGAAAGACGTAACAGGGGGGATATGATAGAAACATTTAAATACATACAGGGAATCAACACAGTAAAGGAAGAGAGTATATTTAAAAGAAGAAAAACTACCACAACTAGAGGACATAGTCTTAAATTAGAGGGGCAACGATTTAAAAGTAATATCAGGAAGTATTACTTTACTGAGAGGGTAGTGGATGTATGGAATAGCCTGCCAGCAGAAGTGGTAGAGGTAAACACAGTCAAGGATTTTAAGCATGCGTGGGATAGACACAAGGCTATCCTAGCTATAAGACCGGGAAAGGGGGACTAATAAAAGTACTCAAAAAATAAAATTTGGGCAGACTAGATGGACCGAATGGTTCTTATCTGCCGACACATTCTATGTTTCTATGTTTCTATGAGGTGAAATGATTGAAGCTATTTCTGAGTCTAAGTCAAACTCGGGTGGCCTCCAAAGTCGAATGTTATTAAATAGACCCCTAGAGCGTCACATTTACTGGATTGTGTGACTGACAGTTTAGTGCTGCTCTATGGAGCTTCACATATCCTGCCCATGAATCACAAAGCCCTATGTAATGATTCCTCTTACACTCATTGTCCTGGATATTGTGTTTAACAATCACCTCATTACCCAGCTGTAAATCAACTCTGTTACATGTAAAGCAGAGAGGACTACAACAGAGTAATAAAAGATTACATGTAGTCCTTAGCCTCATGTGTGGAAGCTCTGGTCATCCACATGCAGCACAGGGCTTACACGCATCACTGAGATACACACTTGGCGTCTGGCATAACCCGCTAACATTTTAATTAATTAGTATATTCATTGTCTGGATATTTCTCTGTTACTGTGATGTGGCATGGTGAGAGGGACCCCAGCAGCACTGGTTTTATTCATTCCCTTATACTCTTTGTTTCCAGTGAATTAAATCCACAACATGTTGCATGATGTTGGGCATGTGAGGGGTTAAACCAGGCAGCTTGTGAATTTTCTGTGTATAAATACAGGGTGATCCACTGGATTCCCTGGAGCACACAGAGAGGAACGTTCTGACCTAGAGATGGCTGTCTGAGAGGGGATCAGTGCAGATCTCTGGGGACAGTAACTATCTCACAGGCCACACAGAGTCTCACAGTCAGACCTGACCAGCCGTATCTTGCACGGCTGATAGAGCATGATCAGCTCGCTGCTGGGTATCAGCCATCTGGGTATCAGCCATGCACCTTCCCTGATCATTAGACAATGGGAAACTTTTGATCTTTTTTCTATGCAGTGCATATAGAAGATAACGTATTTAAAATGTCATCAATAAAAAGTTTTTTATGCAGTGTAGACATTTTAAATAGAAATGATATAATGAAAGAATAGAAATAAAGCAGCTTATTGAGCCTTCTTTGGGCGGACATGTTTAGTGTCTTGAGTTAGATGAAGGAAGATCTGACCCCTGATAGACAAGGAGATATAAGTGCTTTATTTGTATTCTTTCATTAAAGCATTTCTACATACATTTCCTATACTTGATGCAAACTCCCAAATACACAGAACTTCAATTTTTCCTGAGTTGTTTAATGGTGTTATCTTTGGAAATTCCAATAGGTGGCGACAAAGAACAATGAATCTCATAACCATGTGTTAATGGGACTGTATGTTGGAAGTAGGACATCAAGGAGCTGTGATAGGAGGATCCGGCTTAATGAATGTTCTGCTGCTGGGATTTGGTTTCTCTTTTTCTCCAATTGTAAATGTTATGAAAAGTTGCATTAGATCACTGTTACCCAGCATGGTAGGTCCATGTCACGCCCACCCACTTAAAGCTGGTTTGTTCAGCCTGTAAAGAAAATAATGATTATAACTCCACGCTCTATGGAGGTCATGTATAAAAATGTGTTTATAAAAAGGCCCAATCGCTGTGCGCTTTGTATAATGACCATAGCTTCTTTTTACAACTCCTGACACTTTGCAGGTTTAGTATTAATCAGAGCAGGGCCTTGGCCAGCTCGTCTGTTCGGGGTATGTATGGAGCTAATGCAGAGAGAGACAGTCACCGACAGGACCACACTGCCTGCTTTCCAGGAAAACTCTGCAGCTGCCTGTCACAGGATAAACTGGCTGTACTAGAAAAGGACTATGAAAAGTATCTGCCAGTTATCCTCATACTACTCAGTTGTTCTATATTAGAAGCAGTTTGTGAAAGGCAGTGACAGTCACATATACTGCAGCATATAGTGGTTTGACATTGCTCTGGATACATTAAGAAATCTCACGTTCCTCCAGATTTATTTAATTTCCAAGTGGTTTATGGATGAAATGGATTGGTCATTGGAATAAACTGGTTTGATTTGCTCCATCACTGGGCTTTGGAGGATATAGTTTGCCTGTTATTGTATCACACAGACTCCATGAGGATTGGATGTGAGTGTAGAGTCTAATTATAATTGTGAGACTGTTAAATTAAAGACATACCCTGTCCCTGTCAGGATCCCCTCTCGTCTGCTGAAAGATCACCCATGATTTGTGTGCGGACGCCCCTCTCTGTAAATCCAGATTGGTAAAGTTATGTTTTAATATCACTGAGATTCACTGATCCCTGCACTGCAGAAGATTATATTTACCTATAGAGTTTGTATATCTGGAATGCAGAGGATTTTATTTACCTATAGAGTTTGTATATCTGGAATGCAGAGGATTATATTTACCTATAGAGTTTGTATATCTGGAATGCAGAGGATTTTATTTACCTATAGAGTTTGTATATCTGGAATGCAGAGGATTATATTTACCTATAGAGTTTGTATATCTGGAATGCAGAGGATTTTATTCACCTATAGAGTTTGTATATCTGGAATGCAGAGGATTTTATTTACCTATAGAGTTTGTATGTCTGGAATGCAGAAGATTATATTTACCTATAGAGTTTGTATATCTGGAATGCAGAGGATTTTATTTACCTATAGAGTTTGTATATCTGGAATGCAGAGGATTTTTTTCACCTATAGAGTTTGTATGTCTGGAATGCAGAAGATTATATTTACCTATAGAGTTTGTATGTCTGGAATGCAGAGGATTATATTTACCTATAGAGTTTGTATATCTGGAATGCAGAGGATTATATTTACCTATAGAGTTTGTATATCTGGAATGCAGAGGATTTTATTCACCTATAGTTTGTATATCTGGAATGCAGAAGATTATATTTACCTATAGAGTTTGTATGTCTGGAATGCAGAGGATTTTATTTACCTATAGAGTTTGTATATCTGGAATGCAGAGGATTTTATTCACCTATAGTTTGTATATCTGGAATGCAGAAGATTATATTTACCTATAGAGTTTGTATGTCTGGAATGCAGAGGATTTTATTTACCTATAGAGTTTGTATATCTGGAATGCAGAGGATTATATTCACCTATAGAGTTTGTATATCTGGAATGCAGAGGATTATATTTACCTATAGAGTTTGTATGTCTGGAATGTAGAGGATTTTATTCACCTATAGTTTGTATATCTGGAATGCAGAAGATTATATTTACCTATAGAGTTTGTATGTCTGGAATGCAGAGGATTATATTTACCTATAGAGTTTGTATATCTGGAATGCAGAGGATTATATTCACCTATAGAGTTTGTATATCTGGAATGCAGAGGATTATATTTACCTATAGAGTTTGTATATCTGGAATGCATAGGATTATATTCATCTATAGAGTTTGTATATCTGGAATGCAGAGGATTATATTTACCTATAGAGTTTGTATATCTGGAATGCAGGGGATTATATTCACCTACAGAGTTTGTATATCTGGAATGCAGGGGATTATATTCACCTACAGAGTTTGTATATCTGGAATGCAGAGGATTATATTCACCTACAGAGTTTGTATATCTGGAATGCAGAGGATTATATTTACCTATAGAGTTTGTATATCTGGAATTCAGAGGTTTATATTCACCTATAGAGTTTGTATGTCTGAAATGCAGAGGATTATTTTCACCTATAGAGTTTGTATATCTAGAATGCAGATGGATATATATACCTATAGAGTTTGTATATCTGGAATGATGACAATTAGATTCACCTATAGAGTTTGTATATCTGGTATGATTAAACTTATATTTACCTGTAGAGTTTGTATATCTGGAATGCATAGGATTATATTCACCTATAGAGTTTGTATGTCCAGAATGCAAAGGTTCATATTCACCTATAGAGTTTGTATGTCTGGAATGATGACAATTAGATTCACCTATAGAGTTTGTATGTCTGGAATGCAGAGGATTATAATCACCTATAGAGTTTGTATATCTGGAATGATGAAAATTAGATTCACCTATAGTTTGTATATCTGGTATGATGAAAATTAGATTTACCTATAGAGTTTGTATATCTGGAATGATGAAAATTAGATTCACCTATAGTTTGTATATCTGGTATGATGAAAATTATATTTACCTATAGAGTTTGTATATCTGGAATGCAGAGGATTATATTTACCTATAGAGTTTGTATGTCTGAAATGCAGAGGATTATTTTCACCTATAGAGTTTGTATATCTAGAATGCAGATGGATATGTATACCTATAGAGTTTGTATATCTGGAATGATGACAATTAGATTCACCTATAGAGTTTGTATATCTGGTATGATTAAAATTATATTTACCTGTAGAGTTTGTATATCTGGAATGCATAGGATTATATTCACCTATAGAGTTTGTATGTCCGGAATGCAAAGGTTCATATTCACCTATAGAGTTTGTATGTCTGGAATGCAGAGGTTTATATTCACCTATAGAGTTTGTATGTCTGGAATGCAGAGGTTTATATTCACCTATAGAGTTTGTAGACGTCTGCTCTGAATGGACTGTACAAATTATAGTAGCTATGTATTAAACACACATGTTGGTAGAATGTCTATTTGACTATGATATAAAGTTTATACTGTAAGTTTGTTTAAACCTTTGGTTTTATATTGCAGAACAATCACTGATGAGGGTTTTAAGGAAATCACGGTGCAGGGTATGAGTGGGAATACCGAGGGGCAGATATCTGAATACAGCACAGATCACTTACATTAATCAGTGGATATGGCTGGGTTCTTACACCCCTTACCAATGAACATAATGTCAGTAGCCCTCCATACTAATGACACATAGTGACAGCTGTATACACCCAGCAAAAAATACATTTTTTTGTAAAAGGTCTAGCAGTTTTTTGAAACTTGTTATTCTGTGGTAAATCTCACACCTAGTAACCATCTCTGCATTAATGGGAGCTTCATTTAGGTGACCGGTTCCCTATAAGACTGTAGTTCATATTGACCCCTGTGCCCCTTTAATCCAAATAAAATGTAAAACATTTAAAGTATTGTTTCCTGTTGCATTCCTTATTAATGTTCATTTAACCCGTCCTGTGACTCCCCCAGCCTGCCAGTGCACCTGCCATTTTTAGAAGTGAATTTGCTGCTACAGCCATTTTGCCGGCACATGTTGCTGGGAAATAGCTTGCATTTCACGAAGTGAGAGAAAGATTTATGAGTTTCCCATTGTGGGGTCTGCAAGAGTAAAATGGTTTGACTTTTCCCCAAATATATAACACTGAGCAAGCGGATTGGACAGTCAACTTTCTTATGCACTAACCGGAGAGAAAAGAACAGCTGCTGCTATACATTAAAGGAACAACTGTAGCAAACAACTGAAAGATCAAGTGTAGATGGTTTATAAAGAAATTATTTAATGAAAGAATACAAATTAAGTGCCTGTATAAGTCTTCCTTACTCCATATAGTTCTCTCAGGGGGCGGACATGTTGGTTAGAATCTTTACTCCATATAGTTCTCTCAGGGGGCGGACATGTTGGTTAGAATCTTTACTCCATATAGTTCTCTCAGGGGGCAGACATGTTGGTTAGAACCTTTACTCCATATAGTTCTCTCAGGGGGCAGACATGTTGGTTAGAATCTTTACTCCATATCGTTCTCTCAGGGGGCAGACATGTTGGTTAGAATCTTTACTCCATATCGTTCTCTCAGGGGGCGGACATGTTGGTTAGAATCTTTACTCCATATAGTTCTCTCAGGGGGCGGACATGTTGGTTAGAATCTTTACTCCATATCGTTCTCTCAGGGGGCGGACATGTTGGTTAGAATCTTTACTCCATATAGTTCTCTCAGGGGGCGGACATGTTGGTTAGAATCTTTACTCCATATTAGTTCTCTCAGGGGGCGGACATGTTGGTTAGAATCTTTACTCCATATAGTTCTGTCAGGGGGCGGACATGTTGTTTAGAACATTTACTCCATATCGTTCTCTCAGGGGGCAGACATGTTGGTTAGAATCTTTACTCCATATAGTTCTCTCAGGGGGCGGACATGTCGGTTACAATCTTTACTCCATATAGTTCTCTTAGGGGGCGGACATGTTGTTTAGAATCTTTACTCCATATCGTTCTCTCAGGGGGCAGACATCTTGTTTAGAATCTTTGGTCAGATCTTCACTCACGTATCGTGCAGACGTCTCCCAGCTGCCCGATTCTCCCTGGTGGCTAGTGGGGCAGCAGAGGATGTCTGCGCGATGAGCTTCTTGACTTCTGTGACGAAAGCGGAAGTACCCGGCTTCTTCATAGAAGCCCTGGCGGTCGTGCCGGGCGGAAGCAGGGGAGTCTGCGCTCATCGCGCAGACATCCCCTGCTGTTAGAGAGGGGGATCCAGGTCCCCTGCAGCTCTGCTGGGGACCTGGATCGCTGTCTTATAATCTGACCTCAATTTGAGGTCAGATTATAAGAAGACCTCAATTATAAGACGAGCAAATACGGTATACTCATGGCTAATAACCTCCATCACACTACATGTAACATGCTTATAACCAGTAAAAGGATTGCAATACATATTACTGTACAAATGACACCAAGACATGTCACATGTCATAAACCGGCCACAGAGCAGGCCAGCTGTTTCCCAGTGCTAGCTGGAGGTTATAGTAGTTGTAGTCTAAGTAAGTAAACAGGCTTGCAGGGCTATGAATATGAGTAATGGTGCAAACCTTATTTTAGGACCTAAATATCCAGGTTAGCTGGGGGATGTTACATTCTGCTGCTCACCCTCCGTCACTGGGAACATAATAACCTGTCTGCTTTTTTATGTTGCTGTTATTAGAAGCAATTTATTATTTAAGCTTTGGCCAAGGTTTTATTTTTTTTTCTTTGGGTAAAAATTCACACAGTTTAAAAATGTTCAGTTGTTAAAAATAGTCATTATATAGAGATTCTGCTGGACCCTAACTGTTTGAATGTGAAATAATCTCAGTATGGGACCTGCTGTCCTGCCTCTCCAGCCCGCCACTGAATTTAGAAGTGTCGGTTTAACATATCCACCCCCAGCGGTCTAATTTAAAGCTCTTATCTGACACTCACACAGACACATCCTTCCTGCTTCGCTCACACACTCTTTACATAGAGGAAAAGGAAGTTTGAGGTCTGGCCAGATCTATGACATCATCAGGAAGAGACTCCCCCCTCTTATTATTTCACTGTTATATTATCCCTTTGGATAAAGCTAATTTCCCTGCCACCCCGGCTTTGTAACAATTCATCTCTCCTACACCCCATGTTTGCCGGAGATTCTCAGGCACTAATCAGGCGCTTTTTTATACATGACTTGCACCAGCGCACTGAGTGCTGCACTAAACCCAAAGTGCGGAGCCGGCCCTCTGAGTGCTGGAGTAAACCCAAAGTGCGGAGCCGGCGCTCTGAGTGCTGGAGTAAACCTAAAGTGCGGAGCCGGCCCTCTGAGTGCTGGAGTAAACCCAAAGAGTGGAGCCGGCCCTCTGAGTGCTGGAGTAAACCTAAAGTGCGGAGCCGGCCCTCTGAGTGCTGGAGTAAACCCAAAGAGTGGAGCCGGCCCTCTGAGTGCTGGAGTAAACCCAAAGAGTGGAGCCGGCCCTCTGAGTGCTGGAGTAAACCCAAAGTGCGGAGCCGGCACTCTGAGTGCTGGAGTAAACCCAAAGTCCGGAGCCGGCCCTCTGACTGCTGGAGTAAACCCAAAGTGCGGAGCCGGCGCTCTGAGTGCTGGAGTAAACCTAAAGTGCGGAGCCGGCCCTCTGAGTGCTGGAGTAAACCCAAAGAGTGGAGCCGGCCCTCTGAGTGCTGGAGTAAACCCAAAGTGCGGAGCCGGCACTCTGAGTGCTGGAGTAAACCCAAAGTCCGGAGCCGGCCCTCTGAGTGCTGAGTAAACTCAAAGTGCGGAGCCGGCGCTCTGAGTGCTGGAGTAAACCTAAAGTGCGGAGCCGGCCCTCTGAGTGCTGGAGTAAACCCAAAGAGTGGAGCCGGCCCTCTGAGTGCTGGAGTAAACCCAAAGTGCGGAGCCGGCACTCTGAGTGCTGGAGTAAACCCAAAGTCCGGAGCCGGCCCTCTGAGTGCTGGAGTAAACCCAAAGAGTGGAGCCAGCGCTCTGAGTGCTGGAGTAAACCCAAAGTGTGGAGCCGACCCTCTGAGTGCTGGAGTAAACCCAAAGAGTGGAGTCAACGCTCTGAGTGCTGGAGTAAACCCAAAGAGCGGAGCCAGCGCTCTGAGTGCTGGACTAAACCCAAAGAGCGGAGCCAGCGCTCTGAGTGCTGGAGTAAACCCAAAGTGCGGAGCTGGCGCACACACAAAGACACCAGTATGTGGTGCTGTCTGTGTGCTACGTTTATAAATTACACCTCAAGGAGAGTAAAGGCAAGGGAATGGTTAAGGAGGAATTTGGGGAAAGCATTTGGTCTATAGCCGGGTTAGGAAGTGACTCTTACTGACTAAGTACAGCTGCAAGACAATCACAAACTGCCAAGCATGTAGGAAACATTTTGTGAGTAACCCTCCGGGGCTCAGCCTCTGCTGTAACTACTACTGACTGCAGCCAGGTACAGAGAGATTATCTTACAAATAACCTACACATATGGGGTTTATTCCCACAGGTGTTATTGGAGTTAGCCAGCACTCCCCACAGAGTGCATGCAGTCATTATAATGCTGCACAAGCACAGGGCCCTACTGTATGTACTGGGATTTCCAATGCATTTTACTAGTGTAGTATATTAGTAGATTGCAATACTTTATAAACTATTTATTCATCAAAGAGGGAATTGCAAACTAAAGACCAATGTAGCTGAGTTGGAAATATTCTCCAATTCAGCTGGGCCTTGTCTATTCCCACTTGATGATGAATACAATTGTCATTGGGCCTGCCACCCACCAAACAAGCAGCACCATAGTTTCTCCCTCTGATTGGTTTCGAGTAATGTCAATAATTATAGAAGATTGTATAGAATAGCCCTTGGGAAGATCACATGTTTTCTAATGGTAAATACACCACTCCTGTTATATCAAGGGGGGAATTAAAGGACAATTATCAACAAAAGAATAAGAGATGTTGAACTAATCAAGTGTAGAAGCTTTCAACAGAAATTATTTAATGAAAAATACAAATTACTGAGCCCTCCTTGCTTGTATAGCTCTATCAGGGTTCAGATTTTCCTTCATCTGACCTGAGATTCTAAACAACATGGCCGCCTCCTGATAGAGCTATACAGAGCAAAGATTCTAAACAACATGTCCGCCCCTGATAGAGCTATACAGAGCAAAGATTCTACACAACATGTCCTCCCTATGATGGAACTATACAGAGCAAAGATTCTAAACAACATGTCTGCCCCTGATAGAGCTATACAAAGCAAAGATTCTAAACAACATGTCCGCCTCCTGATAGAGCTATACAGAGCAGATTCTAAAAAACATTTCTACCCCAATAGATCTATACAGAGCAAAGATTCTAAACAACATATCCACCCTCTAATAGAGCTATACAGAACAAATATTCAAAGCAACATGTCCGCCCCCCTGATAGAGCTATACAGAGCAAAGATTCTAAACAACATGTCTGCCCCCTGATAGAGCTATTAGGGTTGCCACCTTTTCTTCAAAAAAATACCGGCCTTGGTACTGTCTCCATAGACTTAACATTGGCCTGGTGCCAATTTTTTACCGGCCTGCTGGTAAAATACCGGCCAGGTGGCAACCCTAAGAGCTATACAGAGCAAAGATTCTAACCAACATGTCTGCCCCCTGATAGAGCTATACAGAGCAATGATTCTAAACAACATGTTCATCCCGATAGAGCTATACAGAGCAAAGATTCTATACAACATGTCCTCCCTCTAATAGAGCTATACAGAACAAATATTCAAAGCAACATGTCCACCCCCTGATAGAGCTATACAGAACAAAGAGGACTTAATAAGGTGATTTATTTATATTCTTTCATTAAAGCATTTCTAGTTAAAATCTTTCAGTTAAACAGAACTTATTCTTTGCTTTATTGGGTAATTGTCTTCCGATCAGGGAAGTGCTGAAATGTGAAAGCTCTGCTGGTACACAAGTGAATGGGAGCAGTGGGGTTAAAGTCAGAAGATGCTGCTCTCTAGGCTCAGGGTGAAAGGGACAGCGGAGAGGGCTCATTCACCGGAGGAAAAGCTGTGAATCATGTCAGGGTCAGACTGTCCTATTGGCAGTAGCTTCCATGATGTTCACCCGGGGGCAGAAACTGGAGAGGTCTTCCGTGGTGCTGTGGTAAAAGACCTGTTCCTACCACATATTACTACTTATTGCTCTATCTTGGTTCTGCCCTCGCGGTAAGTTACAGGTTGCGTAATCCTTATCTGAAATGCTGGGGACCGGCAGCATTACGCATAACGGATACTTATGGTTAACAGATCATTTTGGAAGCACCAGCCCTATAAATTATCTACATTATATAAATTCAGTGAGAGCAACTTGCTCCTTTGTATTTAGGTAATGTATGATTATTTATAGCAGTGAAGCTGGTGAACTTACCAGTGCTGCCGAGATGATCTGGCAGCGTGCGGCAGTGCCTCCTTCCCCTCACAGCCTTCTGGGAACTACACTTCCCATGAGCGTTGGCTCAAAATGTACGGCGCCCAGGAGGGAGAAGCGAAGGAGCTGCACAACTGGGGCACCAGGAAAGTGAGTATCCCTTTAGGGTTATTTCAGATCTATAGAGCCAGGGATACTAAACCTGTTTTTACAGAAGGATAGGACTTGAACCTCCCTGCTTAACGCATCTGTTCTTCATTAAAATGACTTCATCCACGGATGTAGAGATCATTCTCTTGTCATTTTGGATTTGTAGATGAGTATGACTGTTCACCTAGCACTAGTAATTCATAGAGAGAACATGTTGCACGCTGTAACTCAGACAGGAGGTCTACTGAGGCGTGTGCCTGAGGGGATGCACTCTATACATGCACAGAAGCCAATATTTCTGAAACCTTCCAGAGTTCACAGATTCTGCCAGCTTTACCAGAACTAACACTCTCTTTAGTATGAAGCCAAATCCAGCCTCATTCCCTTTAACTGTTTGTGTCGTTTTCTTTCCAAGAATCACAGAACAGTGAACTTGAAGTTCCCTCAAAAATCAGATCCTTAAAAGGTCCGCCAAGAAGAACATCTCCAGTAACCTCCTCTGATATCTGTACCAGAGACGTCACCACTGCAGATTAACCCAAACGCCATGGATAATCTAAGGAGGGCGCACACATTTGACCAATAGATTGGAACAGACAAAAGCCCAGTACATTCACAATTAAAAGGACTCTGTCACCTAAACACTGCTTATACTGTGACTGTATCACCTAAACACTGCTTATACTGTGACTGTATCATCCAAACACTGCTTATACTGTGACTGTATCACCCAAACACTGCTTATACTGTGACTGTATCACCCAAACACTGCTTATACTGTGACTGTATCACCCAAACACTGCTTATACTGTGACTGTATCACCCAAACACTGCTTATACTGTGACTGTATCACCTAAACACTGCTTATACTGTGACTGTATCACCCAAACACTGCTTATACTGTGACTGTATCACCCAAACACTGCTTATACTGTGACTGTATCACCCAAACACTGCTTATACTGTGACTGTATCACCCAAACACTGCTTATACTGTGACTGTATCACCCAAACACTGCTTATACTGTGACTGTATCACCCAAACACTGCTTATACTGTGACTGTATCACCCAAACACTGCTCATACTGTGACTTTATCACCCAAACACTGCTCATACTGTGACTGTATCACCCAAACACTGCTCATACTGTGACTATATCACCCAAACACTGCTTATACTGTGACTGTGTCACCTAAACACTGCTTATACTGTGACTATCAGCTAATACTGTGACTGTATCAGCTAAACACTGCTCATACTGTGACTATCACCCAAACACTGCTTATACTGTGACTGTATCAGCTAAACACTGCTTATACTGTGACTGTATCACCTAAACACTGCTTATACTGTGACTGTATCACCCAAACACTGCTTATACTGTGACTGTATCACCCAAACACTGCTTATATTGTGACTGTATCACCTAAACACTGCTTATACTGTGACTGTATCAGCTAAACACTGCTCATACTGTGACTATCACCCAAACACTGCTTATACTGTGACTGTATCAGCTAAACACTGCTTATACTGTGACTGTGTCACCTAAACACTGCTTATACTGTGACTGTATCAGCTAAACACTGCTTATACTGTGACTGTATCACCCAAACACTGCTTATACTGTGACTGTATCAGCTAAACACTGATTATACTGTGACTGTATCACCCAAACACTGCTTATACTGTGACTGTATCACCCAAACACTGCTTATACTGTGACTGTATCACCTAAACACTGCTTATGCTGTGACTGTATCACCTAAACACTGCTTATACTGGGACTGTATCACCCTAAACACTGCTTATACTGTGACTGTATCACCTAAACACTGCTTGTACTGTGACTGTATCACCTAAACACTGCTTATACTGTGACTGTATCACCTAAACACTGCTCATACTGTGACTGTATCACCCAAACACTGCTTATACTGTGACTATATCACCCAAACACTGCTTATACTGTGACTGTGTCAACTAAACACTGCTTATACTGTGACTGTATCAGCTAATACTGTGACTGTATCAGCTAAACACTGCTCATACTGTGACTGTATCACCCAAACACTGCTTATACTGTGACTGTATCAGCTAAACACTGCTTATACTGTGACTGTATCACCTAAACACTGCTTATACTGTGACTGTATCACCCAAACACTGCTTATACTGTGACTGTATCACCCAAACACTGCTTATACTGTGACTGTATCACCCAAACACTGCTCATACTGTGACTGTATCACCCAAACACTGCTTATACTGTGACTGTATCAGCTAAACACTGCTTATACTGTGACTGTATCACCTAAACACTGCTTATACTGTGACTGTGTCACCTAAACACTGCTTATACTGTGACTGTATCAGCTAAACACTGCTTATACTGTGACTGTATCACCCAAACACTGCTTATACTGTGACTGTATCAGCTAAACACTGATTATACTGTGACTGTATCACCCAAACACTGTTTATACTGTGACTGTATCACCCAAACACTGCTTATACTGTGACTGTATCACCTAAACACTGCTTATGCTGTGACTGTATCACCTAAACACTGCTTATACTGGGACTGTATCACCCTAAACACTACTTATACTGTGACTACATCACCTAAACACTGCTTGTACTGTGACTGTATCACCTAAACACTGCTTATACTGTGACTGTATCAGCTAAACACTGCTTATACTGTGACTGTATCACCCAAACACTGCTTATACTGTGACTGTATCAGCTAAACACTGCTTATACTGTGACTGTATCACCTAAACACTGCTTATGCTGTGACTGTATCACCTAAACACTGCTTATACTGGGACTGTATCACCCTAAACACTACTTATACTGTGACTACATCACCTAAACACTGCTTGTACTGTGACTGTATCACCTAAACACTGCTTATACTGTGACTGTATCACCTAAACACTGCTTATACTGTGACTGTATCACCCAAACACTGCTTATACTGTGACTGTATCAGCTAAACACTGCTTATACTGTGACTGTATCACCTAAACACTGCTTATACTGTGACTGTATCACCCAAACACTGCTTATACTGTGACTGTATCACCTAAACACTGCTTATACTGTGACTGTATCACCCAAACACTGCTTATACTGTGACTGTATCACCCAAACACTGCTTATACTGTGACTGTATCACCCAAACACTGCTCATACTGTGACTGTATCACCCAAACACTGCTCATACTGTGACTGTATCACCCAAACACTGCTTATACTGTGACTATATCACCCAAACACTGCTTATACTGTGACTGTGTCACCTAAACACTGCTTATACTGTGACTGTATCAGCTAAACACTGCTTATACTGTGACTGTATTACCCAAACACTGCTTATACTGTGACTGTATCAGCTAAACACTGCTTATACTGTGACTGTATCACCCAAACACTGCTTATACTGTGACTGTATCACCTAAACACTGCTTATGCTGTGACTGTATCACCTAAACACTGCTTATACTGGGATGGTATCACCCTAAACACTGCTTATACTGTGACTGTATCACCCAAACACTGCTTATACTGTGACTGTATCACCTAAACACTGCTTATACTGTGACTGTATCACCTAAACACTGTGACTGTATCACCCAAACACTGCTTATACTGTGACTGTAATACCCAAACACTGCTTATACTGTGACTGTATCACCTAAACACTGCTTATACTGTGACTGTATCACCCAAACACTGCTTATACTGTGACTGTATCACCTAAACACTGCTTATACTGTGACTGTATCACCCAAACACTGCTTATACTGTGACTGTATCACCTAAACACTGCTTATACTGTGACTGTATCACCCAAACACTGCTTATACTGTGACTGTATCACCCAAACACTGCTTATACTGTGACTGTATCACCCAAACACGGCTTATACTGTGACTGTATCACCCAAACACTGCTTATACTGTGACTGTATCACCCAAACACTGCTTATACTGTGACTGTATCACCCAATCACTGCTTATACTGTGACTGTATCACCTAAACACTGCTTATACTGTGACTGTATCACCCAAACACTGCTTATACTGTGACTGTATCACCCACTCACTGCTTATACTGTGACTGTATCACCTAAACACTGCTTATACTGTGACTGTATCACCCAAACACTGCTCATACTGTGACTGTATCACCCAATCACTGCTTATACTGTGACTGTCACCTAAACACTGCTTATACTGTGACTGTATCGCCTAAAAACTGCTTATACTGTGACTGTATCACCCAAACACTGCTTATACTGTGACTGTATCACCTAAACACTGCTCATACTGTGACTGTATCACCTAAACACTGCTTATACTGTGACTGTATCACCTAAACACTGCTCATACTGTGACTGTATCACCCAAACACTGCTCATACTGTGTCTGTATCACCTAAACACTGCTTATACTGTGACTCTGACTTGACGTGGCCTCATTTGATCTCGGGTATCTTGCAGCAATGGCATCGGCAGAGCAGCTCATCGCAGGGGGCTGTCATGAACTGCAGAGCACAGATTCTATGCCGTCCTACAGGTGTTTGACCCCAGAACTGTAGGATGTATTGGTAAGATGCAAGGGTAGATAAAATTGGCCCGATCCAAATGTTTCCACAATTTCGGTTTCCAAACGGCCCAAACAGATGTTCCAATCACAAAATCACCTAAATTGATTTCAGGCCAGATCGGTCTATATCAAGTAGGCATTATTTAATGAAAAATGTATCAAGTGTATTGCCTTCTCCACTATTTGTTACTATATCATAGAAGCTTCTAGAGGCAACATTGCAGTAAAAAAGAATGCCCAAACTAACCCTAGCTCTATGTCACTGTAGAAACACTACTTTCGGTTATTGCTGTATAACTTGCAAGAAAAAACAGAAAAACATGTAAACATTGGTATTTCTAATTTCAGGATAAATATTAGAAACTATATAGACAGGGGTCTTTTTTACTGTTCGTAATTGTACAAAAGATTTTCCAGGTCAAAATCAGAAAAAGTGTTTTTAAAAAAATGTAATTGTCAAATATATGATATGATGAAAATAATAATATCTTAGGGAAACTCTTCTTATGCCAATTAAAAACAATATATGTGTGGGTACATTAAATGAGAAAGAAAATTACAGCTAAACACAAACACCGTAGAAGTTTTAAAACAGCCTCTATCACCAAGGGAAAGATTAGTCCGGTCACCAACGGGTTAAAATCTCCCACTCTGAGCAGGACTTTCACTCCAGGTCACTACTTGTCCTGCAGTCTCAGGTCCAGAAGCAGCAGCAAAAACGGAGTAAAGGTACCTTCTTGTCTTAACATGACCTTCAAGGATGTCAAATATGCAGCCCCTGGGCCAAATACAGCCCACCTGACTTAACTACCCATATAATGAAATTAATTTAAGCAGTTTTTGGACTGCTTTCGTATGACTGCTAAGTAACCAAACATTTTCTTCTGGCTAACATGTTACTCTTCACCATTACAGTAAATTAAACAGATATAATGTGTCCTGACACTCACAGGTGTTTTTAAGGGAAAGGGGACGCCCCTGCAGTAAGTAACTAATAGTCGAGGAGCCATTGTATCCTTTTTCTAACTCCCTGAGATTTACTGTCATTGATTACCGTCGAGAAATAACAAAAACAATGTCATGTCAGCGCTGTCTACACGTGCCGCTCCTTGTAAGGAAGAACGCAGTGGCAGGTGCTCTGTAGAAGGCAGTGTAATGCCGCTTGTAATGTTCCTGCCTGTCCTTTTACGGTGACAGCAGCTGCCTGAGTATTAGTTATTGATTAATACACCTGCTGCCTCGGAGATATCCATATATGCTTATCTCTTAATAACTGTGCTGCCTCATATAGGAACTGACTTGAGGTTTAAGGAAACGTTCCTGAGCTCAGACTTGGATCAAACATTCAAAGGAAAGAAAAATCTGCTCTCCTCTCTGGAAACGCGGGGTGCACCAGACTGCCAGCCAGAGGTAATTGCCTCCTCTCTGGAAACGCGGGGTGCACCAGACTGCCAGCCAGAGGTAATTGCCTCCTCTCTGGAAACGCGGGGTGCACCAGACTGCCAGCCAGAGGTAATTGCCTCCTCTCTGGAAACGCGGGGTGCACCAGACTGCCAGCCAGTGGTAAGCGATTGTAGTCATAGACATCCATTTGCTATAAATTATAGTGCCCGTGTTCTGCCAAATGGGTAAGAATTTCCTTAATAGGCTGGTAAGGTTTAAAATCCATGACCCTGACAAACTTTTAGGACCTCCCATCAGATTTATCTATATTACAGAACTGCAGTTGAGCATCTCTTCCATGCCTGATAATGGGGCCTGGAACATCATGGGAGCTTGCACTGTAAGGGGGACTCTGTATAAAGGTCATTATATCTAGGGCAAAGTTCTGCACCACTTTTAGAAATAATACTAACCCAGAACCCCAATATTAACCCTTATCCCTAAAATTAACCCTAATACTAACCCTTAACCCTAATCCGGAACCCTAATACTAACCCCTAATAACCTTAATACTAACCCAGAAGCCCAATATTAACCCAATACTAACCCTGAACCCTAATCCTTAATACACCCATCACCCCAAATAGGGCATCCTCGCCCTTTCCTGTGAAACCATGACCTAGTAAACTGAGCTAGCTATTCTCCTGCCTTGATTTATACATGAGAGCCTATGCTTAAGCACGGTGATCGGGCAAACTCTGCTGTTTGGGATGGTGATCCTGCAACATTTTATGCCACAATAAATATTCATCACTTTTGAAACATATTCTGGTGATCATGGAATTAATTTGGTGTCCATGCCTCTGAGATCAGTTTGTATTTGTTACTTGATTTATACATCCCTGTTGTACTTTAGGGCAGGCTTTGACGAATCCCGGGAGCCAGTGCTCCTAAAATCCCTGATGGTATTACACAGAACTCTCTGAAAGATTGGCTCCTGACTATAGATAAACCCACAATGTGTTACAATGTTTCTGTCACATCCCCTCTCCCTATTGTTTTCTAGACCTGTTGAGTTTACCTTGATGTCACATATGTTTGTTTTACCCCAAAACTAATGCTGCAAGGTGCAGCGGTTATTTAGTGAGAAATTAAATTACAGGACATTCCTCTGTATCTCACTTTATCCTGACCCCTACTGGATGTGATTTTATGCTATATGAGCTATATATTACACAACCCATGCTATATGAGCTGTATATTGCATAATCCATGCTATATGAGCGGTATATTACACAATCCATGCAATATGAGCTATATATTACACAACCCATGCTATATGAGCTTTATATTACATAATCCATGCTATATGAGCTGTATATTACACAATCCATGCTATATGAGCTATATTTTACTCAATCCATGCTATATGAGCTATATATTACACAATCCATGCTATTTGAGCTATATTTTAATCAATCCATGCTATATGAGCTATTTATTACACAATACATGCTATATGAGCTATATATTACACAATCCATGCTATATAAGGTGTCTATTACACAATCCATGCTATATGAGCTATATATTACACAACCCATGCTATATGAGCTGTATATTACATAATCCATGCTATATGAGCTGTATATTACACAATCCATGCTATATGAGCTATATTTTAATCAATCCATGCTATATGAGCTGTATATTACACAATCCATGCTATATGAGCTATATTTTACTCAATCCATGCTATATGAGCTATATATTACACAATCCATGCTATATGAGCTATATTTTATTCAATCCATGCTATATGAGCTATATATTACACAATCCATGCTATATGAGCTATATATTACACAATACATGCCATATGAGGTGTCTATTACACAACCCATGCTATATGAGCTGTATATTACACAATCCATGCTATATGAGCTATATTTTAATCAATCCATGCTATATGAGCTATATATTACACAATCCATGCTATATGAGCTATATTTTAATCAATCCATGCTATATGAGCTGTATATTACACAATCCATGCTATATGAGCTATATTTTACTCAATCCATGCTATATATTACACAATCCATGCTATACTAGCTATATTTTAATCAATCCATGCTATATGAGCTATATATTACACAATCCATGCTATATGAGCTATATATTACACAATCCATGCTATATTTTAATCAATCCATGCTATATGAGCTATATATTACACAATCCATGCTATATTTTAATCAATCCATGCTATATGAGCTGTATATTACACAATCCATGCTATATGAGCTATATTTTACTCAATCCATGCTATATATTACTATATTACACAATCCATGCTATATGAGCTATATTTGAATCAATCCATGCATATATGAGCTATATATTACACAATCCATGCTATACTAGCTATATTTTAATCAATCCATGCTATATGAGCTATATATTACACAATCCATGCTATATGAGCTATATATTACACAATCCATGCTATATTAGCTATATATTACACAGCCCATGCTATATGAGCTATATATTACACAACCCATGCTATATGAGCTGTATATTACACAATCCATGCTATATGAGCTATATTTTACTCAATCCATGCTATATGAGCTGCATATTACACAATCCATGCTATATGAGCTATATTTTACTCAATCCATGCTATATGAGCTATTTATTACTCAATCCATGCTATATGAAGTGTATATTACACAACCCATGCTATATGAGTTGTACATTACACAATCCATGTTATATGAGGTGCTTATTACACAATCCGTGTAATATGAGGTGTATATGTCACACAATCCATGTTATATGAGATGTATATTACACAGTCTATGTTATATGAAGTGAATGTGTCACAAATTACATGAGGTGTATATTACACATTACGTGTTATATAAGGTATATATTACACATTATATGTTATATGAGGTGTATATTACACATTACATGAGGTGTATATGTCACACATTACCTGTTACATGAGGTGTATATTACGTCACACATTACACATTACATGAGGTGTATATGTCACACATTACCTGTTACATGAGGTGTATATTACGTCACACATTACATGTTACATGAGGTGCATATGTCACACATTACATGTTATATGAGGTGTATATTACACATTACGTGTTATATAAGGTATATATTACACATTATATGTTATATGAGGTGTATATTACACATTACATGAGGTGTATATGTCACACATTACATGTTATATGAGGTGTATATTACACATTACGTGTTATATAAGGTATATATTACACATTATATGTTATATGAGGTGTATATTACACATTACATGAGGTGTATATGTCACACATTACCTGTTACATGAGGTGTATATTACGTCACACATTACATGTTACATGAGGTGCATATGTCCCACATTACATGAGGTGTATATGTCACACATTACATGTTATATGAGGTGTATATTACACATTACGTGTTATATAAGGTATATATTACACATTATATGTTATATGAGGTGTATATTACACATTACATGAGGTGTATATGTCACACATTACCTGTTACATGAGGTGTATATTACGTCACACATTACATGTTACATGAGGTGCATATGTCCCACATTACATGAGGTGTATATGTCACACATTACATGTTATATGAGGTGTATATTACACATTACATGAGGTGTATATATTACGTCACACATTACATGTTACATGAGGTGTATAGGTCACACATTACATGTTATATGAGGTGTATATTACACATTACATGAGGTGTATATATTACGTCACACATTACATGTTACATGAGGTGTATAGGTCACACATTACATGTTATATGAGGTGTATATTACACATTACATGAGGTGTATATATTACGTCACACATTACATGTTACATGAGGTGTATATTACACATTACATGTTACATGAGGTGTATATTACACATTACATGAGGTGTATATGTCCCACATTACCTGTTACATGAGGTGTATATTACGTCACACATTACATGTTACATGAGGTGTATATTACGTCACACATTACATGAGGTGTATATTACACATTACATGAGGTGTATATTACGTCACACATTACCTGTTACATGAGGTGTATATTACGTCACACATTACATGAGGTATACACCGTATATACAATACTCCTCCCCGGGGCAGCAAGCACAGTCCGTGTAGAGCACAGTGCAGGTCACGTGACATGATGAGGTCCCGGGGCTTCTCCTATTGGGCGCGAGGTATTGAGCGGGAAGACAGGCTCCTCCTATGCCCTGGCCTCTACAGAGAAACGGGCTGTGACGTCACAACCCGCGTGCAGAGCAGTCAAGGCGGACTCGTGATGTCATATACGCTCACTCTGGATCTGTAAATATTGGGGGGGGGGGGGGGGGGGGGAATATGACTCGTGAGAGGATTTATATGGCTGCTGGGGTGGGGGTGTTATATATATATATATCTACTGAGAGGATTTATATGTTTGCTGTGGGGTTATATATATATATATCTACTGAGAGGATTTATATGGCTGCTGTGGGGTTATATATATATATATATATCTACTGAGAGGATTTATATGTTTGCTGTGGGGTTATATATATATATATCTACTGAGAGGATTTATATGTTTGCTGTGGGGTTATATATATATATATCTACTGAGAGGATTTATATGGCTGCTGTGGGGTTATATATATATATATATCTACTGAGAGGATTTATATGTTTGCTGTGGGGTTATATATATATATATATCTACTGAGAGGATTTATATGGCTGCTGTGGGGTTATATATATATATATATCTACTGAGAGGATTTATATGGCTGCTGTGGGGTTATATATATATATATATCTACTGAGAGGATTTATATGGCTGCTGTGGGGTTATATATCTACTGAGAGGATTTATATGTTTGCTGTGGGGTTATATATATATATATATCTACTGAGAGGATTTATATGGCTGCTGTGGGGTTATATATATATATATATATATATATCTACTGAGAGGATTTATATGGCTGCTGTGGGGTTATATATATATATATATACGGTATCTACCTGTGGGGTTATATATATATATATATATATCTACTGAGAGGATTTATATGGCTGCTGTGGGGTTATATATATATATATATATATATATACGGTATCTACTGAGAGGATTTATATGGCTGCTGTGGGGTTATATATCTACTGAGAGGATTTATATGGCTGCTGTGGGGTTATATATATATATATCTACTGAGAGGATTTATATGGCTGCTGTGGGGTTATATATATATATATATCTACTGAGAGGATTTATATGGCTGCTGTGGGGTTATATATATATATATCTACTGAGAGGATTTATATGGCTGCTGTGGGGTTATATATATATATATATCTACTGAGAGGATTTATATGTTTGCTGTGGGGTTATATATATATATATATCTACTGAGAGGATTTATATGGCTGCTGTGGGGTTATATATATATATATATACGGTATCTACTGAGAGGATTTATATGGCTGCTGTGGGGTTATGTATATATATATATATATATATATATATATACGGTATCTACTGAGAGGATTTATATGGCTGCTGTGGGGTTATATATATATATATATATATATATCTACTGAGAGGATTTATATGTTTGCTGTGGGGTTATATATATATATATATCTACTGAGAGGATTTATATGTTTGCTGTGGGGTTATATATATATATATATATCTACTGAGAGGATTTATATGGCTGCTGTGGGGTTATATATATATATATATATATACGGTATCTACTGAGAGGATTTATATGGCTGCTGTGGGGTTATATATATATATATATATATATATATATATATATACACGGTATCTACTGAGAGGATTTATATGTCTGCTGTGGGGTTATATATATATATATATATATATATATATACTGTATCTACTGAGAGGATTTATATGGCTGCTGTGGGGTTATATATATATATATATATATATATATATACGGTATCTGCTGAGAGGATTTATATGGCTGCTGTGGGGTTATATATATATATATATATATATACGGTATCTACTGAGAGGATTTATATGTCTGCTGTGGGGTTATATATATATATATATATACGGTATCTACTGAGAGGATTTATATGTCTGCTGTGGGGTTATATATATATATATATATACGGTATCTACTGAGAGGATTTATATGTCTGCTGTGGGGTTATATATCTACTGAGAGGATTTATATGGCTGCTGTGGGGTTATATATATATATATATATATATATATATATATATATATATATATATACTGTATCTACTGAGAGGATTTATATGTCTGCTGTGGGGTTATATATCTACTGAGAGGATTTATATGGCTGCTGTGGGGTTATATATATATATATATCTACTGAGAGGATTTATATGGCTGCTGTGGGGTTATATATATATATATATATATCTACTGAGAGGATTTATATGGCTGCTGTGGGGTTATATATATATATATATATATATCTACTGAGAGGATTTATATGGCTGCTGTGTGGTTATATATATATATATCTACTGAGAGGATTTATATGGCTGCTGTGGGGTTATATATATATATATATATATATATATATATATATATATCTACTGAGAGGATTTATATGGCTGCTGTGGGGTTATATATATATATATATATATCTACTGAGAGGATTTATATGGCTGCTGTGGGGTTATATATATATATATATCTACTGAGAGGATTTATATGGCTGCTGTGGGGTTATATATATATATATATATATATATCTACTGAGAGGATTTATATGGCTGCTGTGGGGTTATATATATATATATATATATATATATATATATATATATATCTACTGAGAGGATTTATATGGCTGCTGTGGGGTTATATATATATATATATATCTACTGAGAGCATTTATATGGCTGCTGTGGGGTTATATATATATATATATATATATCTACTGAGAGGATTTATATGGCTGCTGTGGGGTTATATATATATATCTACTGAGAGGATTTATATGGCTGCTGTGGGGTTATATATATATATATCTACTGAGAGGATTTATATGGCTGCTGTGGGGTTATATATATATATATATATATATATCTACTGAGAGGATTTATATGGCTGCTGTGGGGTTATATATATATATATATATATATATATATATATCTACTGAGAGGATTTATATGGCTGCTGTGGGGTTATATATATATATATATATCTACTGAGAGCATTTATATGGCTGCTGTGGGGTTATATATATATATATATATCTACTGAGAGGATTTATATGGCTGCTGTGGGGTTATATATATATATCTACTGAGAGGATTTATATGGCTGCTGTGGGGTTATATATATATATATCTACTGAGAGGATTTATATGGCTGCTGTGGGGTTATATATATATATATATATATATATATCTACTGAGAGGATTTATATGGCTGCTGTGGGGTTATATATATATATATATATATATATATATATATATATATCTACTGAGAGGATTTATATGGCTGCTGTGGGGTTATATATATATATATCTACTGAGAGGATTTATATGGCTGCTGTGGGGTTATATATATATATCTACTGAGAGGATTTATATGGCTGCTGTGGGGTTATATATATATATATATATCTACTGAGAGGATTTATATGGCTGCTGTGGGGTTATATATATATATATATCTACTGAGAGGATTGATATGGCTGCTGTGGGGTTATATATATCTACTGAGAGGATTTATATGGATGCTGTGGGGTTATATATGGGGTGTATATAGTACTCATTAGTATTGCGCACGTGGGTAGCACCAGTATTTGTCACTATATTTGCACTATGTTTCAGCAGAATTGCAGCAAATGCATAGTAAGAGATCTAAAAGATATGCATCAGTGGAGTTTAATTGCCTAGTTCCACACATAGAGATCATATAGTCCTTTGGCAGTGTATAGGTCCCCTCCACACTGCCTCATGTTCACAGGGGATTGTGGGAGAAACTGGCAAACTGGAGGTTACAGAGCAAGTTTTAGGAAAGATTGCGTGAGTGATGCTGTCTCCATGGAAACAAGTGGAGTGTTTCTGCTGACTCTATACAGAAGAGCAGGGCTTATTAGGAGAGATACTGTGAGTTGTTAGTGGAAGGACAGAGATAGACAGTGACTCCCTGCTGAGTTCCCTGGGTGTCATTATGTGTCACTGTCCCACTGGGGACTGTGCAGCCCGTTTTCTGGGGGCGGGGCTACACATGCCCATCATTTGGACTCTGGTCTCCAGTTGGCTTAGAGCCGGCAGTCACACCCATCCCATCCCAGCCCAGACATGCAGCGAGTCAGTGAGCTAGTAATGTGAGCTGTCAGACTGCTCTCTGCTTGGGAAGTATATGCACTGCCTCGGACCTATACAGTGCACTGACCTGGGATCTGCACACTGCACTGACCTGGGACCTTTACACTGCCCAGGGACTATATATAGTGCACTGACCTGAGACCTCTACACTGCCAAGGGACTTCACAGTGCACTCGCCTGGGACCTGCAGGATATACAGTACACTCATCTGGGATCTGTAATATAAACAGTGCACTGACCTAGGACCTGCAGAATATACAGGGCACTCACCTGGGACCTGCAGAATATACAGGGCACTTACCTGGGATGTTATGGCTCCACACTGAGTGTACTCTGTGCCTCACTGTAGGGCTCTGGAAACCTGCTCATGGTAAGTCACCTGCAGAGCTGACACTCCAAGCTGCATGTAATCTATGCTCCCTGTAATGCAAAGTGTCCTCACTCTGAGTGTGAGTTTTGTTTTTCAGGGTAAAGTATATGTTTTTTTTAGGGGTGAGTGGGGGTCTGTGTCTCAGTCCTGAGTGTGAGAGTATTTCTCAGGTTCCTGTGTACTCCCCTCAGGCAGTAACACAGCTCAGTGTCTCTGGGATCATGTTCTCATGTTGTCACAGGAGCCATTACCAATGAATCATTTAGTGCGCTGTCCTATAGAGACTCAGAGTATCCACTGACAGCATGGCTTGTGCATTGCCCCACACTCTGTATCCACTGACAGCACAGGCTGTGCATTGCCCCACACTCTGTATCCACTGACAGCACAGGCTGTGCATTGCCCCACACTCTGTATCCACTGACAGCACAGGCTGTGCATTGCCCCACACTCTGTATCCACTGACAGCACAGGCTGTGCATTGCCCCACACTCTGTATCCACTGACAGCACAGGCTGTGCATTGCCCCACACTCTGTATCCACTGACAGCACAGGCTGTGCATTGCCCCACATCTGTATCCACTGACAGGACAGGCTGTGCATTGCCCCACACTCTGTATCCACTGACAGCACAGGCTGTGCATTGCCCCACACTCTGTATCCACTGACAGCACAGGCTGTGCATTGCCCCACATCTGTATCCACTGACAGGACAGGTTGTGCATTGCCCCACATCTGTATCCACTTATAGGACAGGCTGTGCATTGCCCCACATCTGTATCCACTGACAGGACAGGCTGTGCATTGCCCCACATCTGTATCCACTGACAGCACGAGCTGTGCATTGCCCCACATCTGTATCCACTGACAGCACAGGCTCTGCATTGCCCCACATCTGTATCCACTGACAGCACAGGCTGTGCATTGCCCCACACTCTGTATCCACTGACAGGACAGGTTGTGCATTGCCCCACATCTGTATCCACTTATAGGACAGGCTGTGCATTGCCCCACATCTGTATCCACTGACAGGACAGGCTGTGCATTGCCCCACATCTGTATCCACTGACAGCACGAGCTGTGCATTGCCCCACATCTGTATCCACTGACAGCACAGGCTCTGCATTGCCCCACATCTGTATCCACTGACAGCACGAGCTGTGCATTGCCCCACATCTGTATCCACTGACAGCACAGGCTCTGCATTGCCCCACACTCTCTATCTGCTCCTACAGCAAGACTTTGGACACACAGCAAAGCTGCCTTGTGCTTGCATAAATCAATACTAAGTATCTGTGGCACTCCTAAGTTTAAAGGGCTTTCTGATAAGGTAAAGGTGGCATGTTTTAGTTAAAGCCCTCTGGCACGGGCTTCAGATTAGCCTCCTTCCTCATGCATGCATTAATGTAGCTTTCAGGCAAAGGGACATTGCTGCACTATGTTAGGGGGTATGTACTAAAGTGTGAGAAGTGCCGAATAACAAAAATCTTTCCTGCTTCTGTGTCAGTTGATGCAAATACTATGTTCCAAGTGTGCTGCATTGTCCTGATACTGGCACACAAACCTAAATAATAACATTCCTTTTTGCTGGCCTGGCACCTACATGGATAAGTGAGCTACTTGGAAATGTTTGGGCGTATTTTTAACCATTTCGTAGTGGTAGAGTGGTGTCCACATATCTGTGATCCCCAAGGGGTTAACATAAACTCATTGTGTTGATATCAATACCAGCTTACTTTAGCCGGATTTTAAATGGCTTCAGATGAGAGACCAGGGTTTGTACTTCTTAGGAGCATAACAGACAATTCAGGAGCCAGCCTTCTAAAATATAGGAGCCAGGAGGATAATACTTCCATGTAAAGCAATAAAAAAAAATAGGAGCCAGCAGCATGGAAGCCCTGTGAGAGACTATATTCCCCTAATTATTATTATTATTATATTCCACAGTGCTGTGCATTCAGAAATTAACCTAATACATTGTGGCAGGTGCGGGCTGTACTGTGGGATGCAAAGAGTTAAATTGTGAGCATCTTTTGATATACTCAGTGCCCTATTAATTAGCAGTGACTAACCCTATCAGTGGCAGTAAGGTTATACCATCAGTGGTTCTCTTCCTACTTCAGAATTCTGATAAAGGCTTTTATGTGTGGTATGTTGTGTGTCATACAACATTGACTCGTGTAAACACATATATGATGATAGCAGGGTGAGCTCATGTTTGATGTATGTCACATTGTCCTGCAGACTAAGTGTATTTCTTTACTGGGGCTATTAATTCCATGATTTGTCACAGTAAAGTCTCGTCATTTCTGCATTTGTCCATTGTAAAAGAATATGGTTTTTAGCTGGTTTTCCTGGTTCTATAACTTACTGAGTTGGACTTATCATATTGTATATGGTAGAAGCTCAGTCATTTAGTCTAATTCAGGCCTAAAGCAGTAACTAGTTTACTAGAACATATGTATTTGCTGGGATTTTCTCTCATTTTGGCTGACCCACCCACACGACTGAATTTAACACTAAACTTAATACAGTATTAGGAATGTCTTCTGAGGAACAACCAGTAGCTATGATTAATTATTCAAGTCAAATTTTCTGCACTTTGTATTTTTGTCGGGTCTGATTAATAATTACCCATGTGTCATGTGACACCGAGTTCATTGCTAGGTAGAAAGGTGTTATTGTGACAGCAGTAAATAATGTGTCACCGGTGACTGTATTTTTATTTTTTCTGTTATGCTGGTGCGCCCAGGTCATATATTCATCCAGGTGAAACTACACTTTACATCCTGATGCTTAATATAAATGTCAATTTCATTAAGACATATTTGAGCCAAAATTCTGTGACTTCCCTTGTTATGTCAGACCCTTCTAAGTTCCATGCAGCATGCCTTAATGACCATGACTATTCAGTCAGTGTTTCATTACTGCTCTGCAATTATTGAATTGACAGTCATCAATATTTAGTGAATATACCCCACCAAGTTATCCCCTAATCCCTCCTTAGCCCTGGATCACCAAACTGCTATCTCTCTCTGGCTAACATAGGACCTGACATCATTTGTAATGAATGAACCAGGACATTTTACTGTCATAATAAAATCCTAATCTGTGTGTTTGAACACTGCATCATTGTGAGGAGATAGATTAATCCCCATTACATCAGTACCCTTCCTGCCTGTACCCTTTCTGTGTAATCTACAGGGTGGTAGTGTAAAATGAATTTCCTTCCATGGGTCACAGCTGGAAATCAACACAAGAATTAAATGCTTTTTAAATGGCCAGATCAGTAAGGCGTGGAGTGTGTAATGCACTTAGGAGGTTACCAGTGATTGGCAGTGTCTAGCTCTGCAGCTGCTGAGGACAAGCTATCTCATCATGCTCAGCCACCCTCTATTACCTGATGACATCCAGCTGCACTAGCTTGGTTTCTAGTTTGCACAGCTCTTCTGGCTGATTTCAGGCATGATGTCTCTACACGCAGAGAACATCCTCTTAGTGGGCTGTAGAAATGCACACAGGAAACATAATGAGAAGTTATGCATCTAGTCAACCAATCTGGCTCAGCGTGATCATTTCACAATCAGTCTGCGATGCCTCATCATGCCAAACTTTAACAATTACACGTAACAAATCTCCAAAAACACTTTCACCCAGTCACTCTTCCAGCAGTGGCTGATCCAGTAATTAAAATGTTCTCTGTCAACCTAAACACTGCATATACAGAGTGCGTACAGAGAAAAAAAAGGTGAACTTGATCTATACATTGTGCTAGCAGAATTGCAGCAAATGCAGAAAATAGAACTATATGGGTTAGATGTACCTGTGGGGTCTCCTGTTTATGACTAGCAGCTTTAAATGCAAATAGACTTCTTTTCATTGGGAAAAGTGTCACATACAAATCATGCCACAGGGTGATGTCATAAGATTGAGACTCCACAGAAAGATTTAAACATATATTTGTTATAGCAAAATTGCAGCAAATGCATGAAAGAACACAATGTAATGTTTTCATTATCTCCATTTACGGTATAAGTAATGTATAGGTTGACAAGAGTCCCTTAACTGGGTATGAGCTGAGTTCTAGGAGAGGCCATTGTATGCAGCCCCCTAGTGCAGACCGTGTAACTAAATGAAGTTAGCCACTTTGGCGGCATGTATTGGGAATACCTACCTAAGATGGGGAATACTCCCCATAAGATTACCTGCTAAGCTCGCAGAGCACAGGCAGGCAATCCTGCAGACAAGATGGACCGAATGGTTCTTATCTGCCGACACATTCTATGTTTTTATGGTAGAATCAGTCCCACTAGTTTCATACTAACTGGTTTAACAACCCTAATCAATGCAAACCATTTAGAAATGAATGCCTGTGTATCACTGGCACCTGGATCTGCTCGTGTGTGAGCTGCTGGACCCTGGAAATGGTTAGTGGAAGCTGATGTCACTGTAGCAGGACTTATAACTAGGGTGAACAGGAAATGCCTGTGACATTCACGAACACTTTCACCCATTAGACAATCCCTAAATGGACACCACAACTCCCCAGGGCCTCAAAAGCCAACAAATCGTCCGCTATAGGCCAGTGAACACAACCCAGAAATATTTCTCCTGGCAAGTGAAGGGTTACAATGCAAGCAGAACATGTGGCGCTTGAACCACGCCAGTACACTTTTGGGGTGCTCTGTCTCTAAATAACACTTAAAGAGTGGCAGAGAATATGTGCCACTTTTTCCATTCTAATACATGTGCATGTGAAAGAGGGGCACAATCGCTGTTACACAGAAGAAATGGGGGTTGCACCTGTATATTAGAGTCCCAGTGTTTTTGTAAATCCCCAATTGCGTCCTGTTACTGTCTGCACTGCATGTTTCTTGCACGTTAGAAGTGACTGCATCTTGTATTTCTGTGCACGCCTACCTTCCCGAATAGGTTTGGCTGATTGATGGATCAAGGTCCGTCACCTTTTCCAAACATAGGAACAAATATCATCCGTTTTGCAGGAAAACAAAAGAGACTGATCATTCCCTCAGCTCTCAGTCTCTCCAGCAAAGGACAATGTTAGATATAAACGCTGCACTTTAGACTTTCCTAGAAATGTATACACAAGAATAGATCAGGTTAACTATCTCCATCCCCAGCTGGGTGTATAGGTAGAGTGCATTCTGTTTGCTGAATTACTCACAGATAAGATCACGCTATTATGTCTAGAATTGGGGGTGGGGTAGAAATTACAGTTTTTTTAAGCAATCAAACGGCAAAGTGACAGTGTCAGTAAAAAAAAAAGAAAAGTTAGGTTTATTTGAAAGGTTTCATGAAATAAAAAATATAAATAAAGCACCTTATCAAGTCCTCTTTGCTCCGTATAGCTCTACTAAGACGGTGGACATTTTTGTTTCGGATCTTGGGCCAGATGGAGGAAGATTTGACCCAACATGTCCGTCCCCTCATATAGCTGTACAGAGCAAAGTGGGCTCAATAAGAGACGTTATTTATATTCTTTTATTAAAGGATTTGTATTTAAATTGTCTACTCTTGAAGTTATCTTCAGTTAGACAGAACCTTCCCAACATATATCCTTTAAATGAAAAATTCAACCCCAGGTTAATGCTCTATCTACATCCCTGCCTTTTACTTCCCGCTACAAATTATAATATTTGCTCCACTTTAATTTTCTTCCTCACCTGTTCATCTTCTCCTTTTATAACAGCTTCCTAAATATGTGCCTTATTTAATATTTGTGCTGTATGTAATGCCCTCCCGCCTCTTACACATCAGCCCTGCCTAATTTCACAAAATGTGGGGATTAAATACGGGATGTTTGAGAACTGCTCGTTGTGCATCTATTTTCCAAGATCCATCCCTCTGATTATTATTTCATTTGCTGACTCTCAGATCAATTACCTATTTATCTTGGCTGTTTAATGCATGTGATCAGCGGGTTAAGGTAGGCGTGCACACATCTAGTGATTACTGATGGGCTCCCCTAACAGAGGTTAAAATTATTACCGAACCTCTTATTCTGCTAATCTACAGCGTCCTTTTATCATCCCTAAGTAAATAATTGAGGCTTTTAACCGATGAGATCATTTCACCAGGTGAGAATTTTTATTACCGTACTTACAATTTTGCACCTATGTGGTCTGTATCCCCAATTATCTACATCCAACCCTTTAAATACAGGATGGAAAAGATATTTGGGGATAACATAAAAATGCAGCTCACTATAAATGTTCTACTAGATGTGTATATATATATATATATATATATATATATATATATAAAAACCTCCAATGAATGCAGATAAGAATCTGTTTCCAAACCTTACCTTGGTTTGCTTTTATTAACCAAAGTGTTTTTCAGTTTTTCAGTGGTCCTAGCAAGCTTTCTCTCATCAGAAATGCTGCCCTTCAGCTCCAGTGCAATTTATAATAACCAAAGAAAGAAAGCGAAAGGACAGTTTTAAAAGACAACTATCAGCAAAAAACAAAACAAAAAGAGTAGTGTTTAATTAAAAGATTGCAAGTTTAGATGTTTTAAAGCACATGCAACCTTTCAGTTACACAGAACTTCATTTTTGCTGACAGTTGTTCTTTAATCAGCCTGGGTTGTGTGACTGGGTACAATATCATTAGAGGAAATCATCCCAGAGGATTGTAACACCCACAGTTATATCTTCCTCACTCCCGTGTGACAGAAGAGTTCTGCTCGTAAAAGAAATCTCATTAAACAAACACTTTAATTTTCTCTGTGATTTGTCCCTTAGCTGTGCCTGGCATTCACACTGTGATATTCTAACCACGCCAGCAATCTTGGGCATGTCCATTCAGCACACTGCCATAGTTACTTCATAATGTAAAATTATCTTCCAAGACATGTAATTACTCTGAAATCTGTACAATTTGGCAAAGCACAAATCTCTACACTCAAATAGAGCTTTATTTATGAACGTGAGAACTGAAGGAAACTGAGAAGGGAATTCCAAACTTAAGGCAAAACTAGCCAAGTTGGAAAAATTCTCCCATCCAGCTGAATGAGTCTGCTTGTTTGGACTTAAGTTAGAAATTCCCTCGTTCATGAAAAATCCCTTGCTCATGTGTGAGGTGTGTGTATCCCATGAATTGCAATATTAAAGGAGCGGTTGGGAAATGGGATTTGTCACCCGAGCACCGTACATTTAATCATTCCAGCATTACCTTCAGTGATTTATTTCATTAACTCCACTCATGTTTAATCATCTTTTACTGGTTTCACATACTACGCCCAGCAGTAGTCGGTTCCTCCTGGATTTCGAGTTCTGCCCTCTCTCTCTCTGCCTGATGTAATGATTTTTATTCACACAGTAATGTCTGACAGAAGAGCAGGACTCATTGAATAGTCACAGACATGTGAGCTGCGCGCGATACAACCAGAGACAGGCTGATAGATTAGAGAGTGCACTACATGGCACAGTACTGGAAATGGAGGCAACAAGACATGTCTACCAGCGCCTAGGACTTGCATTGTAATAATTACCCCAGGAAACCTGGTTTAAAAGGACAACCGTCAGCAAATATGAACCATGGGTCATAACATCCTTTATCAGACCCAACTTTCCTGCCCGCTGATAGAGCTATACAGAGCAAAGATTGGTGCTCTTGGTGCAATCTTTTAGTTAAACAAAACCTATTTCTTTTGTTCTGTCCTTTAAACGTGCCACTCCTAGCCCAGCAGCTCTATAATAACTGATTACATTTGATGTGTGGTCAGCAAAACATACCTTACCATCAAAACATCTGCAATATCACTAATAACAATATTATAGAGAATGGGTCCAAGTACAGATCCCTGAGGTACCCCACTAGTAACAAGACCTTCTGCAATATCACTAATAACAATATTATAGAGAATAGGTCCAAGTACAGACCCCTGAGGTACCCCACTAGTAACAAGACCTCCTGCAATATCACTAATAACAATATTATAGAGAATGGGTCCAAGTACAGACCCCTGAGGTACCCCACTAGTAACAAGACCTTCTGCAATATCACTAATAACAATATTATAGAGAATGGGTCCAAGTACTGACCCCTGAGGTACCCCACTAGTAACAAGACCTTCTGAAATATCACTAATAACAATATTATAGAGAATGGGTCCAAGTACAGACCCCTGAGGTACCCCACTAGTAACAAGACCTTCTGCAATATCACTAATAACAATATTATAGAGAATGGGTCCAAGTACAGACCCCTGAGGTACCCCACTAGTAACAAGACCTTCTGTAATATCACTAATAACAATATTATAGAGAATGGGTCCAAGTACAGACCCCTGAGGTACCCCACTAGTAACAAGACCTCCTGCAATATCACTAATAACAATATTATAGAGAATGGGTCCAAGTACAGACCCCTGAGGTACCCCACTAGTAACAAGACCTTCTGCAATATCACTAATAACAATATTATAGAGAATGGGTCCAAATACAGACCCCTGAGGTACCCCACTAGTAACAAGACCTTCTGCAATATCACTAATAACAATATTATAGAGAATGGGTCCAAGTACAGCTCCCTGAGGTACCCCACTAGTAACAAGACCTTCTGCCATATCACTAATAACAATATTATAGAGAATGGGTCCAAGTACAGATCCCTGAGGTACCCCACTAGTAACAAGACCTTCTGTAATATCACTAATAACAATATTATAGAGAATGGGTCCAAGTACAGATCCCTGAGGTACCCCACTAGTAACAAGACCTTCTGCGATATCACTAATAACAATATTGTAGAGAATGGGTCCAAGTACAGATCCCCGAGGTACCCCACTAGTAACAAGACCTTCTGCAATATCACTAATAACAATATTATAGAGAATGTGTCCAAGTACAGACCCCTGAGGTACCCCACTAGTAACAAGACCTTCTGCAATATCACTAATAACAATATTATAGAGAATGGGTCCAAGAACAGATCCCTGAGGTACCCCACTAGTAACAAGACCTTCTGCAATATCACTAATAACAATATTATAGAGAATGGGTCCAAGTACAGATCCCTGAGGTACCCCACTAGTAACAAGACCTTCTGCAATATCACGAATAACAATATTATAGAGAATGGGTCCAAGTACAGACCCCTGAGGTACCCCACTAGTAACAAGACCTTCTGCAATATCACTAATAACAATATTATAGAGAATGGGTCCAAGTACAGACCCCTGAGGTACCCCACTAGTAACAAGACCTTCTGCAATATCACTAATAACAATATTATAGAGAATGGGTCCAAGTACAGACCCCCGAGGTACCCCACTAGTAACAAGACCTTCTGCAATATCACTAATAACAATATTATAGAGAATGGGTCAAAGTACAGATCCCCGAGGTACCCCACTAGTAACAAGACCTCCTGCAATATCACTAATAACAATATTATAGAGAATGGGTCCAAGTACAGATCCCTGAGGTACCCCACTAGTAACAAGACCTTCTGCAATATCACTAATAACAATATTATAGAGAATGGGTCCAAGTACAGATCCCTGAGGTACCCCACTAGTAACAAGACCTTCTGCAATATCACTAATAACAATATTATAGAGAATGGGTCCAAGAACAGATCCCTGAGGTACCCCACTAATAACAAGACCTTCTGCAATATCACTAATAACAATATTATAGAGAATGGGTCCAAGTACAGCTCCCTGAGGTACCCCACTAGTAACAAGACCTTCTGCAATATCACTAATAACAATATTATAGAGAATGGGTCCAAGTACAGATCCCTGAGGTACCCCACTAGTAACAAGACCTTCTGTAATATCACTAATAACAATATTATAGAGAATGGGTCCAAGTACAGCTCCCAGAGGTACCCCACTAGTAACAAGACCTTCTGCAATATCACTAATAACAATATTATAGAGAATGGGTCCAAGTACAGACCCCCGAGGTACCCCACTAGTAACAAGACCTTCTGCAATATCACTAATAACAATATTATAGAGAATGGGTCCAAGTACAGACCCCCGAGGTACCCCACTAGTAACAAGACCTCCTGCAATATCACTAATAACAATATTATAGAGAATGGGTCCAAGTACAGACCCCCGAGGTACCCCACTAGTAACAAGACCTTCTGCAATATCACTAATAACAATATTATAGAGAATGGGTCCAAGTACAGCTCCCTGAGGTACCCCACTAGTAACAAGACCTTCTGAAATATCACTAATAACAATATTATAGAGAATGGGTCCAAGTACAGACCCCTGAGGTACCCCACTAGTAACAAGACCTTCTGCAATATCACTAATAACAATATTATAGAGAATGGGTCCAAGTACAGATCCTGAGGTACCCCACTAGTAACAAGACCTTCTGAAATATCACTAATAACAATATTATAGAGAATGGGTCCAAGTACAGACCCCCGAGGTACCCCACTAGTAACAAGACCTTCTGCAATATCACTAATAACAATATTATAGAGAATGGGTCCAAGTACAGACCCCCGAGGTACCCCACTAGTAACAAGACCTTCTGCAATATCACTAATAACAATATTATAGAGAATGGGTCCAAGTACAGACCCCTGAGGTACCCCACTAGTAACAAGACCTTCTGAAATATCACTAATAACAATATTATAGAGAATGGGTCCAAGTACAGATCCCTGAGGTACCCCACTAGTAACAAGACCTTCTGCGATATCACTAATAACAATATTGTAGAGAATGGGTCCAAGTACAGATCCCCGAGGTACCCCACTAGTAACAAGACCTTCTGCAATATCACTAATAACAATATTATAGAGAATGTGTCCAAGTACAGACCCCTGAGGTACCCCACTAGTAACAAGACCTTCTGCAATATCACTAATAACAATATTATAGAGAATGGGTCCAAGAACAGATCCCTGAGGTACCCCACTAGTAACAAGACCTTCTGCAATATCACTAATAACAATATTATAGAGAATGGGTCCAAGTACAGATCCCTGAGGTACCCCACTAGTAACAAGACCTTCTGCAATATCACGAATAACAATATTATAGAGAATGGGTCCAAGTACAGACCCCTGAGGTACCCCACTAGTAACAAGACCTTCTGCAATATCACTAATAACAATATTATAGAGAATGGGTCCAAGTACAGACCCCTGAGGTACCCCACTAGTAACAAGACCTTCTGCAATATCACTAATAACAATATTATAGAGAATGGGTCCAAGTACAGCTCCCTGAGGTACCCCACTAGTAACAAGACCTTCTGAAATATCACTAATAACAATATTATAGAGAATGGGTCCAAGTACAGACCCCTGAGGTACCCCACTAGTAACAAGACCTTCTGCAATATCACTAATAACAATATTATAGAGAATGGGTCCAAGTACAGATCCTGAGGTACCCCACTAGTAACAAGACCTTCTGCAATATCACTAATAACAATATTATAGAGAATGGGTCCAAGTACAGATCCCCGAGGTACCCCACTAGTAACAAGACCTCCTGCAATATCACTAATAACAATATTATAGAGAATGGGTCCAAGTACAGATCCCTGAGGTACCCCACTAGTAACAAGACCTTCTGCAATATCACTAATAACAATATTATAGAGAATGGGTCCAAGTACAGATCCCTGAGGTACCCCACTAGTAACAAGACCTTCTGCAATATCACTAATAACAATATTATAGAGAATGGGTCCAAGAACAGATCCCTGAGGTACCCCACTAATAACAAGACCTTCTGCAATATCACTAATAACAATATTATAGAGAATGGGTCCAAGTACAGCTCCCTGAGGTACCCCACTAGTAACAAGACCTTCTGCAATATCACTAATAACAATATTATAGAGAATGGGTCCAAGTACAGATCCCTGAGGTACCCCACTAGTAAAAAGACCTTCTGTAATATCACTAATAACAATATTATAGAGAATGGGTCCAAGTACAGCTCCCAGAGGTACCCCACTAGTAACAAGACCTTCTGCAATATCACTAATAACAATATTATAGAGAATGGGTCCAAGTACAGACCCCCGAGGTACCCCACTAGTAACAAGACCTTCTGCAATATCACTAATAACAATATTATAGAGAATGGGTCCAAGTACAGACCCCCGAGGTACCCCACTAGTAACAAGACCTCCTGCAATATCACTAATAACAATATTATAGAGAATGGGTCCAAGTACAGACCCCCGAGGTACCCCACTAGTAACAAGACCTTCTGCAATATCACTAATAACAATATTATAGAGAATGGGTCCAAGTACAGCTCCCTGAGGTACCCCACTAGTAACAAGACCTTCTGAAATATCACTAATAACAATATTATAGAGAATGGGTCCAAGTACAGACCCCTGAGGTACCCCACTAGTAACAAGACCTTCTGCAATATCACTAATAACAATATTATAGAGAATGGGTCCAAGTACAGATCCTGAGGTACCCCACTAGTAACAAGACCTTCTGAAATATCACTAATAACAATATTATAGAGAATGGGTCCAAGTACAGACCCCCGAGGTACCCCACTAGTAACAAGACCTTCTGCAATATCACTAATAACAATATTATAGAGAATGGGTCCAAGTACAGACCCCCGAGGTACCCCACTAGTAACAAGACCTTCTGCAATATCACTAATAACAATATTATAGAGAATGGGTCCAAGTACAGACCCCTGAGGTACCCCACTAGTAACAAGACCTTCTGCCATATCACTAATAACAATATTATAGAGAATGGGTCCAAGTACAGACCCTGAGGTACCCCACTAGTAACAAGACCTTCTGCAATATCACTAATAACAATATTATAGAGAATGGGTCCAAGTACAGACCCCCGAGGTACCCCACTAGTAACAAGACCTTCTGCAATATCATTAATAACAATATTATAGAGAATGGGTCCAAGTACAGATCCCTGAGGTACCCCACTAGTAACAAGACCTTCTGTAATATCACTAATAACAATATTATAGAGAATGGGTCCAAGTACAGACCCCTGAGGTACCCCACTAGTAACAAGACCTTCTGCAATATCACTAATAACAATATTATAGAGAATGGGTCCAAGTACATATCCCTGAGGTACCCCACTAGTAACAAGACCTTCTGCAATATCACTAATAACAATATTATAGAGAATGGATCCAAGTACAGACCCCTGAGGTACCCCACTAGTAACAAGACCTTCTGCAATATCACTAATAACAATATTATAGAGAATGGGTCCAAGTACAGATCCCTGAGGTACCCCACTAGTAACAAGACCTTCTGCAATATCAGTAATAACAATATTATAGAGAATGGGTCCAAGTACAGACCCTGAGGTACCCCACTAGTAACAAGACCTTCTGTAATATCACTAATAACAATATTATAGAGAATGGGTCCAAGTACAGCTCCCAGAGGTACCCCACTAGTAACAAGACCTTCTGCAATATCACTAATAACAATATTATAGAGAATGGGTCCAAGTACAGACCCCCGAGGTACCCCACTAGTAACAAGACCTTCTGCAATATCACTAATAACAATATTATAGAGAATGGGTCCAAGTACAGACCCCCGAGGTACCCCACTAGTAACAAGACCTCCTGCAATATCACTAATAACAATATTATAGAGAATGGGTCCAAGTACAGACCCCCGAGGTACCCCACTAGTAACAAGACCTTCTGCAATATCACTAATAACAATATTATAGAGAATGGGTCCAAGTACAGCTCCCTGAGGTACCCCACTAGTAACAAGACCTTCTGCAATATCACTAATAACAATATTATAGAGAATGGGTCCAAGTACAGATCCCCGAGGTACCCCACTAGTAACAAGACCTTCTGCAATATCACTAATAACAATATTATAGAGAATGGGTCCAAGTACAGACCCCCGAGGTACCCCACTAGTAACAAGACCTCCTGCAATATCACTAATAACAATATTATAGAGAATGGGTCCAAGTACAGACCCCCGAGGTACCCCACTAGTAACAAGACCTTCTGCAATATCACTAATAACAATATTATAGAGAATGGGTCCAAGTACAGCTCCCTGAGGTACCCCACTAGTAACAAGACCTTCTGAAATATCACTAATAACAATATTATAGAGAATGGGTCCAAGTACAGACCCCTGAGGTACCCCACTAGTAACAAGACCTTCTGCAATATCACTAATAACAAAATTATAGAGAATGGGTCCAAGTACAGATCCTGAGGTACCCCACTAGTAACAAGACCTTCTGAAATATCACTAATAACAATATTATAGAGAATGGGTCCAAGTACAGACCCCCGAGGTACCCCACTAGTAACAAGACCTTCTGCAATATCACTAATAACAATATTATAGAGAATGGGTCCAAGTACAGACCCCCGAGGTACCCCACTAGTAACAAGACCTTCTGCAATATCACTAATAACAATATTATAGAGAATGGGTCCAAGTACAGACCCCTGAGGTACCCCACTAGTAACAAGACCTTCTGAAATATCACTAATAACAATATTATAGAGAATGGGTCCAAGTACAGATCCCTGAGGTACCCCACTAGTAACAAGACCTTCTGCAATATCACTAATAACAATATTATAGAGAATGGGTCCAAGTACAGACCCCTGAGGTACCCCACTAGTAACAAGACCTTCTGCGATATCACTAATAACAATATTATAGAGAATGGGTCCAAGTACAGACCCCTGAGGTACCCCACTAGTAACAAGACCTTCTGCCATATCACTAATAACAATATTATAGAGAATGGGTCCAAGTACAGACCCTGAGGTACCCCACTAGTAACAAGACCTTCTGCAATATCACTAATAACAATATTATAGAGAATGGGTCCAAGTACAGACCCCCGAGGTACCCCACTAGTAACAAGACCTTCTGCAATATCACTAATAACAATATTATAGAGAATGGGTCCAAGTACAGATCCCTGAGGTACCCCACTAGTAACAAGACCTTCTGTAATATCACTAATAACAATATTATAGAGAATGGGTCCAAGTACAGACCCTGAGGTACCCCACTAGTAACAAGACCTTCTGCAATATCACTAATAACAATATTATAGAGAATGGGTCCAAGTACAGATCCCTGAGGTACCCCACTAGTAACAAGACCTTCTGCAATATCACTAATAACAATATTATAGAGAATGGGTCCAAGTACAGACCCCTGAGGTACCCCACTAGTAACAAGACCTTCTGCAATATCACTAATAACAATATTATAGAGAATGGGTCCAAGTACAGATCCCTGAGGTACCCCACTAGTAACAAGACCTTCTGCAATATCAGTAATAACAATATTATAGAGAATGGGTCCAAGTACAGACCCTGAGGTACCCCACTAGTAACAAGACCTTCTGAAATATCACTAATAACAATATTATAGAGAATGGGTCCAAGTACAGATCCCTGAAGTACCCCACTAGTAACAAGACCTCCTGCGATATCGCTAATAACAATATTATAGAGAATGGGTCCAAGTACAGCTCCCTGAGGTACCCCACTAGTAACAAGACCTTCTGTAATATCACTAATAACAATATTATAGAGAATGGGTCCAAGTACAGACCCATGAGGTACCCCACTAGTAACAAGACCTTCTGCAATATCACTAATAACAATATTATAGAGAATGGGTCCAAGTACAGACCCCTGAGGTACCCCACTAGTAACAAGACCTTCTGCAATATCACTAATAACAATATTATAGAGAATGGGTCCAAGTACAGATCCTGAGGTACCCCACTAGTAACAAGACCTTCTGAAATATCACTAATAACAATATTATAGAGAATGGGTCCAAGTACAGACCCCCGAGGTACCCCACTAGTAACAAGACCTTCTGCAATATCACTAATAACAATATTATAGAGAATGGGTCCAAGTACAGACCCCCGAGGTACCCCACTAGTAACAAGACCTTCTGCAATATCACTAATAACAATATTATAGAGAATGGGTCCAAGTACAGACCCCTGAGGTACCCCACTAGTAACAAGACCTTCTGAAATATCACTAATAACAATATTATAGAGAATGGGTCCAAGTACAGATCCCTGAGGTACCCCACTAGTAACAAGACCTTCTGCAATATCACTAATAACAATATTATAGAGAATGGGTCCAAGTACAGACCCCTGAGGTACCCCACTAGTAACAAGACCTTCTGCGATATCACTAATAACAATATTATAGAGAATGGGTCCAAGTACAGACCCCTGAGGTACCCCACTAGTAACAAGACCTTCTGCCATATCACTAATAACAATATTATAGAGAATGGGTCCAAGTACAGACCCTGAGGTACCCCACTAGTAACAAGACCTTCTGCAATATCACTAATAACAATATTATAGAGAATGGGTCCAAGTACAGACCCCCGAGGTACCCCACTAGTAACAAGACCTTCTGCAATATCACTAATAACAATATTATAGAGAATGGGTCCAAGTACAGATCCCTGAGGTACCCCACTAGTAACAAGACCTTCTGTAATATCACTAATAACAATATTCTAGAGAATGGGTCCAAGTACAGACCCTGAGGTACCCCACTAGTAACAAGACCTTCTGCAATATCACTAATAACAATATTATAGAGAATGGGTCCAAGTACAGATCCCTGAGGTACCCCACTAGTAACAAGACCTTCTGCAATATCACTAATAACAATATTATAGAGAATGGGTCCAAGTACAGACCCCTGAGGTACCCCACTAGTAACAAGACCTTCTGCAATATCACTAATAACAATATTATAGAGAATGGGTCCAAGTACAGATCCCTGAGGTACCCCACTAGTAACAAGACCTTCTGCAATATCACTAATAACAATATTATATAGAATGGGTCCAAGTACAGACCCCTGAGGTACCCCACTAGTAACAAGACCTTCTGCAATATCACTAATAACAATATTATAGAGAATGGGTGCAAGTACAGACCCCTGAGGTACCCCACTAGTAACAAGACCTTCTGCAATATCACTAATAACAATATTATAGAGAATGGGTCCAAGTACAGACCCCTGAGGTACCCCACTAGTAACAAGACCTTCTGCGATATCACTAATAACAATATTATAGAGAATGGGTCCAAGTACAGCTCCCTGAGGTACCCCACTAGTAACAAGACCTTCTGCAATATCACTAATAACAATATTATAGAGAATGGGTCCAAGTACAGACCCCCGAGGTACCCCACTAGTAACAAGACCTTCTGCAATATCACTAATAACAATATTATAGAGAATGGGTCCAAGTACAGACCCCTGAGGTACCCCACTAGTAACAAGACCTTCTGCAATATCACTAATAACAATATTATAGAGAATGGGTCCAAGTACAGATCCCTGAGGTACCCCACTAGTAACAAGACCTTCTGCAATATCACTAATAACAATATTATAGAGAATGGGTCCAAGTACAGACCCTGAGGTACCCCACTAGTAACAAGACCTTCTGAAATATCACTAATAACAATATTATAGAGAATGGGTCCAAGTACAGATCCCTGAGGTACCCCACTAGTAACAAGACCTCCTGCGATATCGCTAATAACAATATTATAGAGAATGGGTCCAAGTACAGCTCTCTGAGGTACCCCACTAGTAACAAGACCTTCTGTAATATCACTAATAACAATATTGTAGAGAATGGGTCCAAGTACAGACCCCTGAGGTACCCCACTAGTAACAAGACCTTCTGCAATATCACTAATAACAATATTATAGAGAATGGGTCCAAGTACAGACCCCTGAGGTACCCCACTAGTAACAAGACCTTCTGCAATATCACTAATAACAATATTATAGAGAATGGGTCCAAGTACAGATCCTGAGGTACCCCACTAGTAACAAGACCTTCTGAAATATCACTAATAACAATATTATAGAGAATGGGTCCAAGTACAGACCCCCGAGGTACCCCACTAGTAACAAGACCTTCTGCAATATCACTAATAACAATATTATAGAGAATGGGTCCAAGTACAGACCCCCGAGGTACCCCACTAGTAACAAGACCTTCTGCAATATCACTAATAACAATATTATAGAGAATGGGTCCAAGTACAGACCCCTGAGGTACCCCACTAGTAACAAGACCTTCTGAAATATCACTAATAACAATATTATAGAGAATGGGTCCAAGTACAGATCCCTGAGGTACCCCACTAGTAACAAGACCTTCTGCAATATCACTAATAACAATATTATAGAGAATGGGTCCAAGTACAGACCCCTGAGGTACCCCACTAGTAACAAGACCTTCTGCGATATCACTAATAACCATATTATAGAGAATGGGTCCAAGTACAGACCCCTGAGGTACCCCACTAGTAACAAGACCTTCTGCCATATCACTAATAACAATATTATAGAGAATGGGTCCAAGTACAGACCCTGAGGTACCCCACTAGTAACAAGACCTTCTGCAATATCACTAATAACAATATTATAGAGAATGGGTCCAAGTACAGATCCCTGAGGTACCCCACTAGTAACAAGACCTTCTGTAATATCACTAATAACAATATTATAGAGAATGGGTCCAAGTACAGACCCTGAGGTACCCCACTAGTAACAAGACCTTCTGCAATATCACTAATAACAATATTATAGAGAATGGGTCCAAGTACAGATCCCTGAGGTACCCCACTAGTAACAAGACCTTCTGCAATATCACTAATAACAATATTATAGAGAATGGGTCCAAGTACAGACCCCTGAGGTACCCCACTAGTAACAAGACCTTCTGCAATATCACTAATAACAATATTATAGAGAATGGGTCCAAGTACAGATCCCTGAGGTACCACACTAGTAACAAGACCTTCTGCAATATCACTAATAACAATATTATAGAGAATGGGTCCAAGTACAGACCCCTGAGGTACCCCACTAGTAACAAGACCTTCTGCAATATCACTAATAACAATATTATAGAGAATGGGTGCAAGTACAGACCCCTGAGGTACCCCACTAGTAACAAGACCTTCTGCAATATCACTAATAACAATATTATAGAGAATGGGTCCAAGTACAGACCCCTGAGGTACCCCACTAGTAACAAGACCTTCTGCGATATCACTAATAACAATATTATAGAGAATGGGTCCAAGTACAGCTCCCTGAGGTACCCCACTAGTAACAAGACCTTCTGCAATATCACTAATAACAATATTATAGAGAATGGGTCCAAGTACAGACCCCCGAGGTACCCCACTAGTAACAAGACCTTCTGCAATATCACTAATAACAATATTATAGAGAATGGGTCCAAGTACAGACCCCTGAGGTACCCCACTAGTAACAAGACCTTCTGAAATATCACTAATAACAATATTATAGAGAATGGGTCCAAGTACAGACCCCTGAGGTACCCCACTAGTAACAAGACCTTCTGCAATATCACTAATAACAATATTATAGAGAATGGGTCCAAGTACAGACCCCTGAGGTACCCCACTAGTAACAAGACCTTCTGCGATATCACTAATAACAATATTATAGAGAATGGGTCCAAGTACAGACCCCTGAGGTACCCCACTAGTAACAAGACCTTGCATCCAATATACTCCATCTACAACCCTCTAATCCAGTCAATAATATTATGATCCAAACTCAAAGGTTGCAGTTTATTGATAAGTCTTCTATGGGAGAAAATATTAATTACCGAATGAAAATAAATCATTAAGCTAAGTTTGGTCTGATCTCCCTGAAGTAAACTCTTCTCATGTTGCAGTCCATGCAATTTTAAACATCCAACAATCCTATCCCTCCTGGGTGTGTCGTACAAAGTATAATGAAGTTCGTAAAGCCCTTGTAATGGAGCAGTCGCCACGGAAACAACAACGTTCCTGCTGATTGTTCCTCTTCTAAACTTTGCCAGTCATTTTTTTCTATGCCACCCCCTATATATGCCACCCCCTATATATGCCACCCCCTATTCTATGCCACCCGTTATATATGCCACCCCCTATATATGCCACCCCCTATATATGCCACCCCCTATATATGCCACCCCCTATATATGGTCAACTAAGTGATTTCTCTAGTCCCATCTCTGCACCTTGCTCTGCAGCAGCTGATTGGCTATTCGTGCTGAGCAGATCTATGCTGATCCAGCCATTGTCTGTTTGTGGGTTGATCGATTAGCAGCAGTTTCAGTTGAATTTAGTGGTATTTTGTGATTTCCCTATATGCTGATGTGGCACGTGGCTCTTGGGGTACTTGAGATGTAAATACTGCACAGGAAACGAGTGTGTTACTGTGATATCACCACAACTGTAATGACATATCCGTCTTCAAAGGGATGTGTAACATCCTGCGACAGGAATGATACACTCACCGCAAGTACAACACGCTATAAAACAGGCGGATGATCTGTCAGTGCTTTATCCATCCAAATCTGCCTAATTACCTAAAATGCTGCTTAACTCCGTGTTTGAGAATGAGAAAAATAATTTGCAGTTAAATAACCTGCTATGAGGACTTGTCCAGCAAAGAGATGACTCTCTCTAAAACCACACCATGCATGTATGTAATAATGCTGCCATGCACTCCTCAGGACAATTACAAATTGGCTTCAACCCCATGTCCAGTCTATGGAGATAGAGTGGTATTTTTGAAGAATAGGTGGCAGGGCTAGTTTGAGGAGGATTTTTTTAAAACACTGCTAACCCTAGAGTGTCAAACTGCAGCTTAATACCACCCACCATTTAATACTCTGTCAGACTGATAGAGCAGATGAGAAGCCGGATCCCTGTGATTTGGGATGCCCATGTAGCCCATTGTGCAAGTTTTGCCACCTCAAATATCTACCGTTTCAGCTACAGCAAAGGGTGTGGTACATGGCACAGAGCAGACGGGTATCAGGAAGTGCTACAGTCAAATTATTTTAACTGTTGGTTGTGGATCTGGTGACATGGTCATTTCAGGGTTTTTTCCCCACATACACCCTACATCATTGTCTGTGTTGCGCTATATTTTCTGTAACTGTTATCTGTCTGCTGCTCTGTAAAAGTCTTGTGAGCTATACAGTGTGTGCTGCACTCGCTAGATATATATAAGCTAAGCACTTCTTATACTGTGACTCTGCCATCTAAACACTGCTTATACTGTGACTGTATCACCTAAACACTGCTTATACTGTGACTGTATCACCTAAACACTGCATATACTGTGACTGTATCACCTAAACACTGCTTATACTGTGACTGTATCACCTAAACACTGCATATACTGTGACTGTATCACCCAAACACTGCTTATACTGTGACTGGATCACCTAAACACTACTCATACTGTGACTGTATCACCTAAACACTTATTATACTGTCACTGTATCACTCAAACACTGCTTATACTGTCACTTTATCACCTAAACACTGCTTATAATGTGACTGTATCAACCAAACACTGCTTATACTGTGACTGTATCACCAAAACACTGCTCATACTGTGACTGTATCACCTAAACACTGCTTATACTGTGACTGTATCACCTAAACACTGCTTATACTGTGACTGTATCACTCAAACACTGCTTATACTGTCACTGTATCACCTAAGCACTGCTCATACAGTGACTGTATAACCTAAACACTGCTTATACTGTGACTGTATCACACAAACACTGCTTATACTGTGACTGTATCACCTAAACACTGCTCATACTGTGACTGTATCACCTAAACACTGCTCATACTGTGACTGTATCACCTAAACACTGCTTATACAGTGACTGTATCACCTAAACCCTGCTTATACTGTGACTGTATCACCTAAACACTGCTTATACTGTGACTGTATCACCAAAACACTGCTTATACTGTGACTGTATCACCTAAACACTGCTTATACTGTGACTGTATCACACAAACACTGCTTATACTGTGACTGTATCACCTAAACACTGCTTATACTGTGACTGTATCACCCAAACACTGCTCATACTGTGACTGTATCACTCAAACACTGCTTATACTGTCACTGTATCACCTAAACACTGCTCATACAGTGACTGTATCACCTAAACACTGCTTATACTGTGACTGTATCACCTAAACACTGCTCATACTGTGACTGTATCACCTAAACACTGCTCATACTATGACTGTATCACCTAAACCCTGCTTATACAGTGACTGTATCACCTAAACCCTGCTTATACTGTGACTGTATCACCTAAACCCTGCTTATACTGTGACTGTATCACCTAAACACTGCTTATACTGTGACTGTATCACACAAACACTGCTTATACTATGACTGTATCACCCAAACACTGCTTATACTGTGACTGTATCACCTAAACACTTATACTTTGACTGTATCACCTAAACACTACTTATACTGTGACTGTATCACCTAAACACTGCTTATACTGTGACTGTCACCTAAACACTGCTTATACTTTCACTGTCACCCAAACACTGCTTATACTGTGACTGTATCAGCTAAACACTGCTCATACTGTGACTGTGTCACCTAAACACTGCTTATACTGTGACTGTATCACCCAAACTTCTTATAGTGTGACTGTATCACCTAAACACTGCTCATACTGTGACTGTATCACCCAAACACTGCTTATACTGTGACTGTATCACCTAAACACTGCTTATACTGTGACTGTGTCACCCAAACACTGCTTATACTGTGACTGTATCACCTAAACACTGCTTATACTGTGACTGTATCACCCAAACACTGCTTATACTGTGACTGTATCACCCAAACACTGCTTATACTGTGACTGTGTCACCCAAACACTGCTTATACTGTGACTGTGTCACCCAAACACTGCTTATACTGTGACTGTGTCTCCTAAACTCTGCATATACTGTGACTGTACCCACACACTGCTTATACTGTGACTGTATCACCTAAACACTGCTTATACTGTGACTGTATCACCCAAACACTGCTTATACTGTGACTGTATCACCCAAACACTGCTTATACTGTGACTGTGTCACCCAAACACTGCTTATACTGTGACTGTGTCTCCTAAACTCTGCATATACTGTGACTGTACCCACACACTGCTTATACTGTGACTGTATCACCTAAACACTGCTTATACTGTGACTGTGTCAGCTAAACACTGCTTATACTGTGACTATCACCTAAACACTGCTTATACTGTGACTGTATCACCTAAACACTGCTTATACTGTGACTGTATCACCCAAACACTGCTTATACTGTGACTCTGTCACCTAAACACTGCTTATACTGTGACTATCACCTAAACACTGCTTATACTGTGACTGTATCACCTAAACACTGCTTATACTGTGACTGTATCACCCAAACACTGCTTATACTGTGACTGTATCACCCAAACACTGCTTATACTGTGACTGTGTCACCCAAACACTGCTTATACTGTGACTGTGTCACCCAAACACTGCTTATACTGTGACTGTGACTCCTAAACTCTGCATATACTGTGACTGTATCACCCACACACTGCTTATACTGTGACTGTATCACCCAAACACTGCTTATAGTGTGACTGTATCACCCAAACACTGCTTATACTGTGACTGTATCACCCAAACAGTGCTTATACTGTGACTGTGTCACCTAAACACTGCTTATACTGTGACTGTATCACCTAAACACTGCTTATACTGTGACTGTATCACCCAAACACTGCTTATACTGTGACTGTACCACCTAAACACTGCTTATACTGTGACTGTACCACCTAAACACTGCTAATCATGTGACTGTATCACCCAAACAGTGCTTATACTGTGACTGTATCACCCAAACACTGCTTATACTGTGACTGTATCACCCAAACACTGCTTATACTGTGACTATCACCTAAACACTGCTTATACTGTGACTGTATCACCCAAACACTGCTTATACTGTGACTGTATCACCCAAACAGTGCTTATACTGTGACTGTGTCACCTAAACACTGCTTATACTGTGACTGTATCACCTAAACACTGCTTATACTGTGACTGTACCACCTAAACACTGCTAATCATGTGACTGTATCACCCAAACAGTGCTTATACTGTGACTGTGTCACCTAAACACTGCTTATACTGTGACTGTATCACCTAAACACTGCTTATACTGTGACTGTATCACCCAAACACTGCTTATACTGTGACTGTACCACCTAAACACTGCTAATCATGTGACTGTATCACCCAAACAGTGCTTATACTGTGACTGTATCACCCAAACACTGCTTATACTGTGACTGTATCACCCAAACACTGCTTATACTGTGACTATCACCTAAACACTGCTTATACTGTGACTGTATCACCCAAACACTGCTTATACTGTGACTGTATCACCCAAACAGTGCTTATACTGTGACTGTGTCACCTAAACACTGCTTATACTGTGACTGTATCACCTAAACACTGCTTATACTGTGACTGTATCACCCAAACACTGCTTATACTGTGACTGTACCACCTAAACACTGCTAATCATGTGACTGTATCACCCAAACAGTGCTTATACTGTGACTGTATCACCCAAACACTGCTTATACTGTGACTGTATCACCCAAACACTGCTTATACTGTGACTATCACCTAAACACTGCTTATACTCTGACTGTATCACCCAAACACTGCTTATACTGTGACTGTCACCTTTGCCATTGAAAGGTAGTTCATTTGAATATCATACCATACACTGATCAGCCATAACATTGTTTTATATATATACATGCATTAAATACACTAATCAGCCATAATATTATGTGCACTAACAGGAGGCAAGCCAGCGGAGTCAGTGTGATGCTTTGGACTGATAGGTGGCAAGCCGGCGGAGGCAGTGTGATGCTTTGGGTAATGTTCTGCTGGGAAACCTTGGGTCCTGCCATTCATGTGGATGTTACTTTGACACGTACCACCTACCTAAGCATTGTTACAGACCATGTACACCCTTTCATGTATACGGTATTCCCTGATGGCATTAGGCTCTTTCAGTAGGATAATGCCCCCTGCCTCAGAGCAAAAATGGTTCAGGAATGGTTTGAGGAACACAACAATGAGTTCAAGGTGTTGACTTGGCCTCCAAATTCCCCAGATCTCAATACAATCGAGCATCTGTGGGATGTGCTGGACAAACAAGTGCGATCCATGGAGGCCCCACCTCACAACTTACAGGACTTAAAGGATCTGCTGCTAACGTCTTGGTGCCAGTTACCCCAGCACACCTTCACAGGTCTAGTGGGGCCCATGCCTCGACGGGGCAGGGCTGTTTTGGAGACAAAAGGGACTTACACAATATTAGGCAGGTAGCCAGAATGCTATGGCTGTTATGGTGTAAACAGGAAATGTAAAACATATTTTTCTCTTATTTTATGCATTTGCATGCAATTATCTAACAAAATGTATACATCATTCTTAATTATTTTGTATTCTCTACATTCAGTCATTTAAGTCAGTTGGACCCTTCCCTCCCGTGATCTAATAGATATTTTTCCACAGCTGGTCATGCTAACTATATGGATATGACACGTTACAATGTCTGTCACTGCTGCATTATATTTTATGTGACTTTAATATGTGAGTTTGAGCAGCAGTATTGTACAGCCCAGTGGAATAATATTATATAAATCCCTTGATTTTTATTCCTTGTTCCATTTTCTTCCTTTTTTGGAATATTCTCTTCTGGTTCAGCGAGGTTTCTTCAAAAGCCCTTTTTTCTATATGTAATAAACGTCTCTGAGATTTGCTGCAGTAAACAATGAATTCATTCTTAATACATGAATGATGGTATTTTTAGAGAGCCCTTTTCTGCTGTGATGGGATTATTATAGTCTTCGTGTCTCAGCTTCTTAATCCAACATAATGCATGTTATTTCCACCTCATTCTGTGCTGTGTCTAAACCAATAATAGAAAGTATTGGTTATTTTTATGTATGGTTTCATTTGTACTTTAAAGTTTAAATGTTCTGATCCAGACATTGGCTTTACGGATTGAGGGTAAAAAAGAGCAATTAGCGTCAAACTCACCTGATTTGTTACAAATTCTAAATGTAGGCCGAGTTCATGTGAGAACTTAGCATTTTTGGAGAATTACAGTTTTTTTGTTCTCCTAATCCAGTTTAATAATTCTCTGAAATCCATTGCACAGAGCACTGATAGCTGAATTAACTGGGACAGGGTCAGTGCTGCTGCCTAGGATTTGTGGTTAGTTGTGGACTTTGATCGCAGCCCGATCAACAATCTTTAGTTATTGCCTAGAAGTCAATTGGGTTATTTAGAAAGATTCCTGTGCTGGAAGTGATAAAGCACAATCTCTGTTCGTTATGTTTGGTGGAGATTCTCCGACACTAATCGGGTACTTTTTAGCACCTGATTCTTTGAATATGGCTGTAGCAGCACACTCAGTATTTCTGGACTGGCGGATATCAGATAGCGCCAGTATTTAGCACTGTCTGCATGTGCACCATGCTTACATCCACGTGATACCCCTGAAAAGTCACTGGTTACTATGAAACCGTTACAGATCTAATCCTTCATAGCAACAGCCCAGAACAGCCTGTGTTTACAGCTCCACAATGGCTGTTTAAGTGTCTCCTGCGCAGTGGCAGTGTCAGAAAGGAGTCAGTCCACACGGTCTAATGGTATGGCTCCAGTCCCTCAGCGCCGCTGTTAAAACTCAGAATCTTCTCCAAGCCAAGCCGCTAATGTTTCTGCAATGTTGGAACATTTTCTGCTGGTTCCCTAATCTTTATAATGCTTCTAAACATGTCACAATTCTGTGACCTTGATCTCTCACTCGGCCACACACAGGATTCACACCTTGAAATACATCTCCGTTACAATCTATTCGCTGAGTTGTTATGCTGACAAATCACGTTGGTAACAGATTGTGATGTTCACATTGTTTTATTGTGGGACTTGGGGATTTGACTGAGCTGCGTATCTGAGTATTATAACTAGAATAGAAGGCAAGGGAACTTTAAATGTAATAAATCATTATCTGAATGCTTTTTATGATCACTGTCAAAATTATTTCCAGTGATCCGTCATTACGCACATCATTAATCAATGGAGCATGAACACCTGTATATACCAACCTCTATGTTTCCCAGCATGCACTCCGACTCCTCTTTATGATTGGCTACTCATTTTGAAACTTTAATTTTTACTGGTGCAGGAATCAGGAAAGCGGGAGGGGGGGATGGTAAGGTCTGTGTTCTTAGTTAGCAGTTTTGTCTAGTTTAATGTAAGGTTCTCTTATAGGTAACCTGTTTATAATAGAAGCTATTTTGCATATTGCATGTTTGTTTACTTGCTGAATTGATACCCACTTTGCATTTTTGAGATACTTGGAACGTTCAGTGCTGCCTTGGGACTTTTCTCATTATCAGCAGTCAGTGCTTTATCAGATCATTAGATAGCCCTGAAAGATGTGTTAGGTTACCCTACAACAATCAGAATGTTCTGGATTCATAGCAACAATCCAGAATAGTCTTTCGTTACTATGGAACAGTACAAATGTTTGAGTATCCTAGCAACAGTTCTGACCAGTTCTATGGTTACTGCACAAGCATCAGAATGTTCAAGTATCCTAGCAACAGTTCTGAACCATTCTATGGTTACTGCACAAGCATCAGAATGTTCAAGTATCCTAGCAACAGTTCTGAAAGGTTCTATGGTTACTGCACAAGCATCAGAATGTTCAAGTATCCTAGCAACAGTTCTGAAAGGTTCTATGGTTACTGCACAAGCATCAGAATGTTCAAGTATCCTAGCAACAGTTCTGAAAGGTTCTATGGTTACTGCACAAGCATCAGCATGTTCAAGTATCCTAGCAACAGTTCTGAAAGGTTCTATGGTTACTGCACAAGCATCAGCATGTTCAAGTATCCTAGCAACAGTTCTGAAAGGTTCTATGGTTACTGCACAAGCATCAGCATGTTCAAGTATCCTAGCAACAGTTCTGAAAGGTTCTATGGTTACTGCACAAGCATCAGCATCTTCAAGTATCCTACCAACAGTTCTGAAAGGTTCTATGGTTACTGCACAAGCAACAGAATGTTCAAGTATCCACGCAACAGTTCGTGAGAGGTATAAAAAAAACACAATCTCTGTAATGTAATGAAGAAGTGGGACCTATGTCAATTTATGCTTGGCGACGATTCCCTGACACTAATCAGCACCTGATATATATTTTTTTATACAATGGCTGTACCAGCACAACCAGAGGATATGTATTGGTGGGAGCCTGGACAGACTCCCAAAATTGGTTGGGAGTCTGCAGACACAAATTGCACCATTATTTATTGTTATTAGATTATTAGTACAAACTGCACAACTGAAAGTTGGAAAGGAGCACGAATCCTAAACTGTGGGAACAAAAGCCATTACTATTTCTGATTATAATCCCAATCTAATCATTACATCAAAATCCGGGAGGGTGAACCTTTTATTAGAAAAGAGGAAAGGTGTGCTATTGGGTCATCACATTCTCTACACCCCTTCCAAATATATTAAAAACTGAATGCACGTTACTATAGGTTACATTTATGTGGCATTATAAATCAGTTTAATATTTATTAACTGGTGATTAATGGTATAAACAGTGCTTATATTATAAGAAGGATAAAACTAAGAGTTATGGGCCTGGCCTGTTATTTATTTCACCCCTGGATGTGAGAGAGACACAGAGGAGCAGTGGTTGCTAAAAACCCTACTGCTGGATCCTGATGGTCTTTCCATAGAGGTTCCGGCAAAACAAATTTCCTCTCTCCTAAAAACAACAAGATTTGCTCCTAAGGTCTTCATGTACTGAGCTGACATGTTTGGAACCATGGCTGTTTAGAACACAGAGCAGCCAATGAGAACACAGCTAGAATACAAGGCACAGTCACTGACGAATCAGAATACACTAATAGCTGCCTAGAGGGAGATCTGACACAAGATGTCCGCCCCCTGGTAGAGCTATACAAATAATAAAGGGCTCCATAAAGTTCTCTATTTGTATTCTTTCATTAAAACCTTTCCTGTCTCCACTAACAGAGCTTTATTTTTTCCTGACTGTTGTAACAAGCACTTCAATGCCCACTACAGGGTTCATGAGCATGGCGCGGTCAGCGGTCTGTGTTTGCTTTGGTGGGCCGCTCCATGCTGGGGTATCCACCCTTTTTACCCCATGGTTAACCCATCCCAGAAAAAGTGGCTGGAAGTATCATGTTGTGCTTGGACGAGACCCCATTGCCTGAAACATAATTACCTACATGAGAATGACCTCCGCGGCGGTCCCAGGCTGTATTAATGTTACAGTAAATCAAAGCAGAGAATAACAATGATTTGATGAGGCCGATTAGAAGCAGATGTGTTTTGATCACTGCTGCACAGAAAGGCCGCGCTGAAGGATTAGACCGTCTACTAGCCAAACGATTTAAACCAGCAGCTCCTCAGATAAAACCTATTCCCTGCCTCGTCTGTATATCAGGAATGAGGTGTGTCTGGCTGCTCTGCGATAAAATGGAGATTAAATACTCATTTTACAACTTTCTCTATCAATAAATACACTGACATTAACCCCTTCCGCTCGAGATCCTTCATTACAGACATTCAAAATGGCAGAGAATGATGGTAGTTTGAGGAGGACCTGCTATTGGACATTTAGGCTGTAGATTTAAGGGAGAGCTTATTAATTGGTCTGGTTATAGGGGCAGTACCACCCAGCTTATTCTCGGTATGTTGTATATATGTGTAAAGTAAGTTACACGTCTCCTGTGGTTTTACATTGACAATAATTTAACCGGGGTCTTTAAATTCGGTGATATCCAATAAAGGAGGGTTTGGGGAGATCGGATCCCTATATTGACAGTGATCTATTAACACTTCATTTGCATGACACAGCGCTAAGCCAGAGTTATACATTTATACAGCACTCACCCAAACACTCAACAAACATACAGCACTCACCCAAACACTCAACAAACATACAACACTCACCCAAACACTCAACAAACATACAACACTCACCCAAACATACAACACTCACCAAACACTCACCAAACATACAACACTCAACAAACATACAGCACTCACCCAAACACTCAACAAACATACAACACTAATCCAAACACCCATCGAAACATACAACACTCACCCAAACATACAACACTCACCAAACACTCACCAAACATACAACACTCAACAAACATACAGCACTCACCCAAACACTCAACAAACATACAACACTCACCCAAACACTCAACAAACATACAGCACTCACCCAAACACTCAACAAACATACAACACTAATCCAAACACCCATCGAAACATACAACACTCACCAAACACTCACCAAACATACAACACTCAACAAACATACAGCACTCACCCAAACACTCAACAAACATACAACACTCACCCAAACACTCAACAAACATACAGCACTCACCCAAACACTCAACAAACATACAACACTAATCCAAACACCCATCGAAACATACAACACTCACCCAAACATACAACACTCACCAAACACTCACCAAACATACAACACTCAACAAACATACAGCACTCACCCAAACACTCAACAAACATACAACACTCACCCAAACACTCAACAAACATACAACACTCACCCAAACACTCAACAAACATACAACACTCACCCAAACACTCAACAAACATACAACACTTACCCAAACACTCAACAAACATACAACACTCACCCAAACACTCAACAAACATACAACACTCACCCAAACACTCAACAAACATACAACACTCACCCAAACACTCGACAAACATACAACACTCACCCAAACATACAACACTAATCTAAACACCCATCGAAACATACAACACTCACCCAAACACTCAACAAACATACAACACTCACCCAAACACTCAACAAACATACAACACTCACCCAAACACTCAACAAACATACAACACTCACCCAAACACTCAACAAACATACAACACTCACCCAAACATACAACACTAATCTAAACACCCATCGAAACATACAACACTCACCCAAACACTCAACAAACATACAACACTCACCCAAACACTCGACAAACATACAACACTCACCCAAACACTCGACAAACATACAACACTCACCCAAACACTCAACAAACATACAACACTCACCAAAACATACAACACTCACCCAAACATACAACACTAATCCAAACACCCCATTGAAACATACAACACTCACCCAAACACTCAACAAACATACAACACTCACCCAAACACTCAACAAACATACAACACTCACCCAAACGCTCAACAAACATACAACACTCACCCAAACACTCAACAAACATACAGCACTCACCCAAACACTCAACAAACATACAACACTCACCCAAACACTCAACAAACATACAACACTCACCCAAACATACAACACTCACCCAAACACTCACCAAACATACAACACTCAACAAACATACAACACTAATCCAAACACCCTCCGAAACATACAGCACTCACCAAACATACAACACTCACCAAACATATAAAACTCACCCAAAACCAAACATACAACACTAATCCAAACATATAAAACTCACCAAACATATAAAACTCACCCAAAACCAAACATACAACAGTTTCTTCTTGAAGCAGGAGATCTGCCCATTCCTGCTTGAGACCAGGTTATTCATCCAAGCTGGAAAGACTGTGGTCTGGTGTAAGCACCTTTTAGACTGCAAGCGGGTTAGCTCTTTGCTTGTCAGTTGCCACACAATGAGCCCAGCATTATTATGATAAAAAAAACTAAATGTTATTTCTTCTGGAATGAGGAGAGATCAGCAAACAAATGTAACACGTGGGTATGGGAGGACGCACATTTGCTGCATTGTCACAAATTTAAATTGACTTTACTGCAACTGAATTCCAAAACCCCCCCCCCCCCCAGGAACTGCAGAGGTCACAGTATCTGTCATCATGCAGCTGTATTCTATGAAAATGTATGGATCAAAGCATACTTTGATCACGTTTATCTGCAGTCACATGCAATGCATTGTGGGATAGCACGTCAACATATTTGCTACCAATTTGGCAGGAAGAACTTACATATACATTTTGTTATTAATGTTTTGTATCACTTTATAGGAAATAAAAAAAAATGATTGGCTACATTGTGCTGGCCACATGGCTACCAGGGTTATTTCATTTAGATATTTGGCTTTGTTATACTGTGACATTGACTATACATGTGTTGTGGATGACCACTTTATAGGCTACAGGGGTATATTCAATAAAGAATAAAGCAGGAAAGACAGGCAGGTTGGAGAGTTTTTGCAGCTCTTCCATTATTGTCTGAATCTTGCAGTTGATGTTTTAGTGAATGGTTGGGAATATGATTTTACGGACCGAAGTCAGACAGAAGTGTCTGAATCCTTTCCTAATAATCCCTGGTATTTAGTGCGGTGAGTTTGGGGGAGTATGTTTTTGATATCAGTAATGAGATATTACAGAACCTGAATCTCCTGACTGCAGTCACACTGAGCTGGCCTCGTTTCACCTTTGCAAAACAAGAGAGATTTAAAACTTGTCTCGTGTTTTGCAAGGAAGAATTCAAATTCTTGTCCCATTTCTAGGGAGCATTGATGCTCCTCGGACGTGATCTGGCTTGGATCTCTCACCCACGCCAGACTCCCAGGCATTTAATACCCCTTTGGCTTTAAAAGTCTTTGTGTGTGAATATTCTCAACGTGAAATTAGATTAGCACCATGGGTGCTGAGGTTTGATAACCCTTTACGTGCCAAGCCCAAGGCTCGATTCCCACTCCTATATATTAATATTACTTAAACATAGAAACACAGATCAGACCCATTCAGCCCATCTAGCCTACCCAATAATCGGAATCCTTTCATTAGTCGACCTTATCTTATATCTAGGATAGCCTTATACCTACCCCATGCATGCTTAAACTCCTTCACTGTATTAACCTCTACCACTTCTCCTGGAAGACTATTCCATGCATCCACTACCCTCTCAGTAATGTAATACTTTCATTAGTCCCTGGCCTTATCTTATATCTAGGATAGCCTTATACCTATCCCATGCATGCTTAAATTCCTTCACTGTATTAACCTCTACCACTTCTACTGGAAGACTATTCCATACATCCACTACCCTCTCAGTAATGTAATACTTTCATTAGTCCCTGACCTTATCTTATATCTAGGATAGCCTTATACCTATCCCATGCATGCTTAAACTCCTTCACTGTATTAACCTCTACCACTTCTCCTGGAAGACTATTCCATGCATCCACTACCCTCTCAGTAAAGTAATACTTTCATTAGTCCCTGGCCTTATCTTATATCTAGGATAGCCTTATACCTATGCCATGCATGCTTAAATTCCTTCACTGTATTAACCTCTACCACTTCCTCTGGAAGACTATTCCATACATCCACTACCCTCTCAGTAATGTAATACTTTCATTAGTCCCTGACCTTATCTTATATCTAGGATAGCCTTATACCTATCCCATGCATGCTTAAACTCCTTCACTGTATTAACCTCTACCACTTCTCCTGGAAGACTATTCCATGCATTCACTACCCTCTCAGTAAAGTAATACTTTCATTAGTCCGTGGCCTTATCTTATATCTAGGATAGCCTTATACCTATCCCATGCATGCTTAAATTCCTTCACTGTATTAACCTCTACCACTTCCTCTGGAAGACTATTCCATACATCCACTACCCTCTCAGTAAAGTAATACTTTCATTAGTCCCTGGCCTTATCTTATATCTAGGATAGCCTTATACCTATCCCATGCATGCTTAAATTCCTTCACTGTATTAACCTCTACCACTTCCTCTGGAAGAGTATTCCATACATCCACTACCCTCTCAGTAATGTAATACTTTCATTAGTCCCTGACCTTATCTTATATCTAGGATAGCCTTATACCTATCCCATACATGCTTAAACTCCTTCACTGTATTAACCTCTACCACTTCTGCTGGAAGACTATTCCATACATCCACTACCCTCTCAGTAATGTAATACTTTCATTAGTCCCTGGCCTTATCTTATATCTAGGATAGCCTTATACCTATCCCACGCATGCTTAAACTCCTTCACAGTATTAACCTCTACCACTTCTACTGAAAGACTATTCTATGCATCCACTACCCTCTCAGTAATGTAATACTTTCATTAGTCCCTGACCTTATCTTATATCTAGGATAGCCTTATACCTATCCCATGCATGCTTAAACTCCTTCACTGTATTAACCTCTACCACTTCTACTGGAAGACTATTCCATGCATCCACTACCTTCTCAGTAATGTAATACTTTCATTAGTCCCTGGCCTTATCTTATATCTAGGATAGCCTTATACCTATCCCATGCATGCTTAAACTCCTTCACTGTATTATCCTCTACCACTTCTACTGGAAGACTATTGATTGAGATGTAGAATTCTAGCTTTTTTGTTGTTGGCAGAAAGTATTATTACATTTTAATCTCTGAGAAATTCAGATGAAATATTTACAGCATTTCTGCTGCAGGGTTAAAGATAGAAGACAAATCTTTTCAAATTGATTTCCAGAGCTGGAGGATTTGTTTCTGATCTTGAGGAATTTATAGATTTTCCTGGTTTTAGGGATATTAATAAAGTGAGGATGAATATTCCTATTTCAGTAAATAGACAGACAGACAAGCACAGGAATTAGAACAAATAACATTTTAGATATAACGGCTGAGGTTCAAAGGATGTACTAACCCTATGCAGACTGCAGGATACAAGTGCCTAGCAGCAGGACCTCATGTAACATAATAGTGCATGCTGAAACTCCTTCACTGTATTAACCTCTACCACTTCTACTGGAAGACTATTCCATACATCCACTACCCTCTCAGTAATGTAATACTTTCATTAGTCCCTGGCCTTATCTTATATCTAGGATAGCCTTATACCTATCCCATGCATGCTTAAACTCCTTCACAGTATTAACCTCTACCACTTCTACTGGAAGACTATTCCATACATCCACTACCCTCTCAGTAATGTAATACTTTCATTAGTCCCTGGCCTTATCTTATATCTAGGATAGTCTTATACCTATCCCATGCATGCTTAAACTCCTTCACTGTATTAACCTCTACCACTTCTACTGGAAGACTATTCCATACATCCACTACCCTCTCAGTAATGTAATACTTTCATTAGTCCCTGGCCTTATCTTATATCTAGGATAGCCTTATACCTATCCCATGCATGCTTAAACTCCTTCACAGTATTAACCTCTACCACTTCTACTGGAAGACTATTCCATACATCCACTACCCTCTCAGTAATGTAATACTTTCATTAGTCCCTGGCCTTATCTTATATCTAGGATAGTCTTATACCTATCCCATGCATGCTTAATCTCCTTCACTGTATTAACCTCTACCACTTCTACTGGAAGACTATTCCATACATCCACTACCCTCTCAGTAATGTAATACTATCATTAGTCCCCAGCCTTATCTTATATCTAGAATAGCCTTATACCTATCCCACGCATGCTTAAACTCCTTCACTGTATTAACCTCTACCACTTCTACTGGAAGACTATTCCATACATCCACTACCCTCTCAGTAATGTAATACTTTCATTAGTCCCTGACCTTATCTTATATCTAGGATAGCCTTATACCTATCCCATGCATGCTTAAACTCCTTCACTGTATTAACCTCTACCACTTCTACTGGAAGACTATTCCATGCATCCACTACCCTCTCAGTAATGTAATACTTTCATTAGTCCCTGGCCTTATCTTATATCTAGGATAGTCTTATACCTATCCCATGCATGCTTAAACTCCTTCACTGTATTAACCTCTACCACTTCTACTGGAAGACTATTCCATACATCCACTACCCTCTCAGTAATGTAATACTTTCATTAGTCCCTGACCTTATCTTATATCTAGGATAGTCTTATACCTATCCCATGCATGCTTAAACTCCTTCACTGTATTAACCTCTACCACTTCTACTGGAAGACTATTCCATACATCCACTACCCTCTCAGTAATGTAATACTTTCATTAGTCCCTGGCCTTATCTTATATCTAGGATAGCCTTATACCTATCCCACGCATGCTTAAACTCCCTCACTGTATTAACCTCTACCACTTCTACTGGAAGACTATTCCATACATCCACTACCCTCTCAGTAATGTAATACATTCATTAGTCCCTGGCCTTATCTTATATCTAGAATAGCCTTATACCTATCCCATGCATGCTTAAACTCCTTCACTGTATTAACCTCTACCACTTCTACTGGAAGGCTATTCCATACATCCACTACCCTCTCAGTAATGTAATACTTTCATTAGTCCCTGGCCTTATCTTATATCAGGGATAGCCTTATACCTATCCCATGCATGCTTAAACTCCTTCACTGTATTAACCTCGACCACTTCTACTGGAAGACTATTCCATGCATTCTTTTTTTGTACTTTTTTTTATAATAGGTTTTCATCAATAACAATACAATAGGTATCAACCGCTTTGTGCGAAAAGGCATTTCAATATCAGGTTGTCCCTGCTATTTATACATAACCCGCATTCTGACAGCTTTATACAGACCATATAGAGGCAAGAGTAAAAACCTGACTGAAGGAATCAGGATAGTGCCGCTATTTATACATAACCCCCATTCTGACAGCTTTATACAGACCATACAGACGCAAGAGTAAAAACCCGACGCAAGGAATCAGGATAGCGCCGCTATTTATACATAACCCCCATTCTGACAGCTTTATACAGACCGTACAGACGCAAGAGTAAAAACCCGACTGAAGGAATCAGGATAGCGCCACTATTTATACATAACCCCCATTCTGACAGCTTTATACAGACCATACAGACGCAAGAGTAAAAACCCGACGCAAGGAATCAGGATAGCGCCGCTATTTATACATAACCCCCATTCTGACAGCTTTATACAGACCGTACAGACGCAAGAGTAAAAACCCGACTGAAGGAATCAGGATAGCGCCGCTATTTATACATAACCCCCATTCTGACAGCTTTATACAGACCGTACAGACGCAAGAGTAAAACCCGACTGAAGGAATCAGGATAGCGCCGCTATTTATACATAACCCCCATTCTGACAGCTTTATACAGACCGTACAGACGCAAGAGTAAAAACCCGACTGAAGGAATCAGAATAGCACTGCTATTTATACATAACCCCCATTCTGACAGCTTTATACAGACCGTACAGATGCAAGAGTAAAAACCCGACTGAAGGAATCAGGATAGCGCCGCTATTTATACATAACCCCCATTCTGACAGCTTTATACAGACCGTACAGACGCAAGAGTAAAAACCCGACTGAAGGAATCAGGATAGCGCCGCTATTTATACATAACCCCCATTCTGACAGCTTTATACAGACCGTACAGACGCAAGAGTAAAAACCTGACTGAAGGAATCAGGATAGCGCCGCTATTTATACATAACCCCCATTCTGACAGCTTTATACAGACCATACAGACGCAAGAGTAAAAACCCGACTGAAGGAATCAGGATAGCGCCGCTATTTATACATAACCCCCATTCTGACAGCTTTATACAGACTGTACAGACGCAAGAGTAAAAACCTGACTGAAGGAATCAGGATAGCGCTGCTATTTATACATAACCCCCATTCTGACAGCTTTATACAGACCGTACAGACGCAAGAGTAAAAACCCGACTGAAGGAATCAGGATAGCGCTGCTATTTATACATAACCCCCATCCTGACAGCTTTATACAGACCGTACAGACGCAAGAGTAAAAACCTGACTGAAGGAATCAGGATAGCGCTGCTATTTATACATAACCCCCATTCTGACAGCTATATACAGACCGTACAGACGCAAGAGTAAAAACCTGACTGAAGGAATCAGGATAGCGCTGCTATTTATACATAACCCCCATTCTGACAGCTTTATACAGACCGTACAGACGCAAGAGTAAAAACCCGACTGAAGGAATCAGGATAGCGCCGCTATTTATACATAACCCCCATCCTGACAGCTTTATACAGACCGTACAGACGCAAGAGTAAAAACCCGACTGAAGGAATCAGGATAGCGCTGCTATTTATACATAACCCCCATTCTGACAGCTTTATACAGACCGTACAGACGCAAGAGTAAAAACCCGACTGAAGGAATCAGGATAGCGCCGCTATTTATACATAACCCCCATTCTGACAGCTTTATACAGACTGTACAGACGCAAGAGTAAAAACCTGACTGAAGGAATCAGGATAGCGCTGCTATTTATACATAACCCCCATTCTGACAGCTTTATACAGACCGTACAGACGCAAGAGTAAAACCCAACTCAATATAATTCTTAAAGGACTGCACCTCTCCTTAGGATTATTACACTTCAATATACTCGGCAGATCTCTACAAAATGCAGCTAATATTTCATATTAGATCTGCAACTCTGCTTAGTGCAAACTGTTCTCAGAAACCTGACTCCAAGCACCATAATCCAGGGACTAAGAGCTCGTGGAGCTGTTGGTAGAAGAGGGTTAGTTGGCTGGGCAGAGCTGCACTTGTCCAAAATGTTTCATGCTTGAAATATCTCACATTCCTTTAGATAGCTGGGACCTTGAAAGTGTAAGAGCAAGGCTGTGCCTGTCCATCCCCAAAACCCTAACATTTCCTGTAGTGACCCTCGGCAGACCTCCTTCACTTCATTGATACAGCTCATTCACATACTGAGATCATCTCTGACACAGTGTATAGTGTGTGCAATGCTGCTTTAACAGATATCACTTCAGGATGTATATATCAGGGAAGGATCTGCCACTAGGCACAGATGGTAAACAATTATACAGCATGGCACAGATTGTATAATGCCCTCGTGGGCACTGCCACAGGACCTGACCCAGCTGCAGCATTGGTGAGTATGTACAGGGCTGCTTCACTTGTATTCACCTGATGTGCAGCTTGTATTAGAGGAATCACATTTAGTATTGGTTACTGTTTCACTTTGCTTACTGGAAGAAAGACAAGACGGGGGATATGAGAGAAACATTTATATACATAAAGGGAATCAACACAGTAACGGAGGAGAGTATATTTATATGAAGATAAACTCCCACAACTAGAGGACATAGTCTGAAATTACAGGGGCAACGATTTAAATGTAATATCAGGAAGTATTACTTTACTGAGAGGGTAGTGGATGTATGGAATAGCCTTCCAGTAGAAGTGGTAGAGGTTAATACAGTGAAGGAGTTTAAGCATGCATGGGATAGGTATAAGGCTATCCTAGATATAAGATAAGGCCAGGGACTAATGAAAGTATTACATTACTGAGAGGGTAGTGGATGTATGGAATAGTCTTCCAGTAGAAGTGGTAGAGGTTAATACAGTGAAGGAGTTAAAGCATGCATGGGATAGGTATAAGGCTATCCTAGATATAAGATAAGGTCAGGGACTAATGATAGTATTACTATACTGAGAGGGTAGTGGATGTATGGAATAGTCTTCCAGTAGAAGTGGTAGAGGTTAATACAGTGAAGGAGTTTAAGCATGCATGGGATAGGTATAAGGCTATCCTAGATATAAGATAAGGCCAGGGACTAATGAGAGTATTACATTACTGAGAGGGTAGTGGATGTATGGAATAGTCTTCCAGTAGAAGTGGTAGAGGTTAATACAGTGAAGGAGTTTAAGCATGCATGGGATAGGTATAAGGCTATCCTAGATATAAGATAAGGCCAGGGACTAATGAAAGTATTACATTACTGAGAGTGTAGTGGATGTATGGAATAGTATGGAATAGTCTTCCAGTAGAAGTGGAGAGGTTAATACAGTGAATGAGTTTCAGCATGCACTATTATGTTACATGAGGTCCTGCTGCTAGGTACTTTTATCCTGCAGTCTGCATAGGGTTAGTACATCCTTTGAACCTCACCGCTTATATCTAGAATGTTATTTGTTCCAATTCCTGTGCTTGTCTGTCTGTCTATTTACTGAAATAGGAATATTCATCCTCATTTTATTAATATCCCTAAAACCAGGAAAAAGATCAGAATCAAATCCTCCAGCTCTGTCTTTAACCCTGCAGCAGAAATGCTGTAAATATTTCATCTGAATTTCTCAGAGATTAAAATGTAATAATACTTTCTGCCAACAACAAAAAAGCTAGAATTCTACATCTCAATCAACCCTGGGAGCAGATCACCCGCACCCCTAGAATTATTTGGCAATCCCTGTCTGTAAGAGGGCATGCTGCAAGACTGTATACATAGCATTTTATTATTACTTTACAATACAGTTGGTGTGACATTCCTGTCTCACACTTGTGACCTCAGATCACCTTATGTGCTAGTGCAGGACTGGCTTCATCCTGCAGCCAAATGCATGCACATGTACATATATATGTATGTGCACAAGAAACATTGAGGATGTTGGAGATGGTTGGCTGAGCATGATGGGACCACTTAGTTTTCAGTAAGCATGGGTGTGTTTTCATGGAGTTTTAATGATACTAAAAAGTGATCTATACATCGTGTCAGCTGAATTGTAGCAAATGCATAAAATAAGAGAAATCTATGGTTTCAATGTGTCTGTGGTGTCTCCGGTTTATGACATCACCGGGGCTTAATATGCAAATTAACACATTTTCAATGACAAATGTATATTTTGCATATTAAGCCACATGGTGATGTCGTGGCAGGAAGACACTACAGACACAGCTAATCCAAATGTTTCTATTATTTATGCGTTTACCTACACAATAGGGTCTGCTCAGGTAGCTTTGATTTTAACATTTTTGAACCACTTTGGTTATGAAATATAGGCTCCTCGTCACTGAAATGCTTCTACATTTGCAGGATTTCAGCTATTGCAAAAATAGCCTACGGCCCCCTGAAATAAAAAAATTATAATCAAAATGTTATAACCCCCCCATAAACTAAAATAAATGCTCCTGTTATAATAATGGGGGGGGGGGATTCTTTTTTTTTAATAAAAATATAAAACATTTTTATTTATTTTAATTTTAATTGAAATATCTGAAAGTCTGTTTTTAGCCGATTTCATGTACTTTTCAGGGGATTCCGTACCAAATTGAGTACGGCGAATCCATAGTATACACTGGACCAAAATCCATGGTATATACATTGAGTAGCTGAATTATGGATAATTCAGCTACTTTTACCAATCTGGCCCAATTTCAGCCCAGACAAGTTTATGTTGAGATTTTGTATGTCTATCTATAGTAACATAGATATTATAATACTATATTATAATATTATCTATGTATAGATTTTTTTTTTTATATAATTTTTCATTCTCTCCATTCACAATATAAGCAATGTTTAGGTTGACACATTCCCTTTAAAAAAGAAACTATTGCCTTCAGAGATTCTAATGTATATATATATTTTTTTATATTTACTTATTTTATAAATTTCCTTCCAATATCGTAGCACTGTACAATGTTGCCCAAAACATGCATATAAACTGTTAGCAGTGGAAGGTGACCTGAGCTCTATCTTTGGATGTAATATAAATGTATAATGCTGAATGTGTTTATAATACATCCTATATAATCTATATCATAAAGCACATTGCTAGAGTTGGACACATTAAGACATAGTGATATCAGTGATGGGTTTAAGCCAGGGTGGATTTGATTTCAATCAAGTGATTTAAATCAGTAAGACAATTTAAATCATGATTTCTAAATGTACAGACTTCTTGCTGATAGTTATAATCTTTAATATTTGCAGCCAGATGAAGATTTCATATTTAGAATCAGGGCCGCCACCAGGAATTTCAGGGCCCCTCACTGAACAAATTTTCTGCCAACGACACCCCCCCCCCCCCCCCCGACAATATCTCCCACTCGCCCCACCTACCCTTGCAAGCGTTTTATACCGGTCTGCTGTAATATGGAGGGTGGTTGGGAGCAGTTGGTCAATATGTCAGTAATATTTTGCCACTCAATATGTCAGTAATATTTTGCCACTCAGTAAGTCCGTATTTTGCCCTCAATATGACATTCTTTTGCCAATTAATATGTCAGTATTTTTCCCCTCAATGTGCCATTTAATATGCCAGTATTTTGACCCTCAATATGCTATTCTTTTGCCAATTAATATGCCAGTATTTTGCCCCTCACTGTGCCATTTAATATGCCAGTATTTTGCCCCTCAATATGCCAGGAATTTGCCAATTAATTGCCAGAATTTTGCCCCTCAATATGCCAGGATTTTGCCCCTCAATATGCCAGGATTTAGCCATTTAATATGCCAGGAATTTGCCCCTTAATATGCCAAGATTTTGCCAATTAATATGCCAGGGTTATGCCAATTAATATGCCAGGATTATGCCAATTAATATGCCAGGATTATGCCAATTAATATGCCAGGGTTATGCCAATTATTATGCCAGGATTATGCCAATTAATATGTCAGGATTATGCCAATTAATAAGCCAGAATTATGCCAATTAATATATTAATTTACCCCCTTGCTGCTGTCTCCTGGTGCAGGTCCGTGGCTGTGAGGGAAGCGTTGTGCGCTCCCCTCCAGCCGCGCGGATTCAATAAAGTTTGTTTAAACTTTTTTTTAAAACAAACTTTATTGAAGCCGCGCGGCTGGAGGGGAGCGCACAATGCTTCCCTCACTGCCGCCGACCGGCTTTTAATGGACAAATTTTTACCTTGCGTGACCCAGGCCCCATGGACCCACCAGGCCCGGGAGGCCAGTATCCCCCATCACCCCTTGATGGCGGGCCTGTTTAGAATAACTGGTCAGATTAGTAAAACAGCTGTATCAGAACTGATTTTAGTTTAATAGGTTAATCACACATATTTTATTTAACTAAAACAATAACATTATGTAGCTACATATTCTTGTATTTTCTTAAATGTTACTGTTTATTAACTGAAGTGATAATGTGTGAATGTTATGCGTTCTTTGTTTGTACAGAGATTTGCAGAACAACAATGGGATTAAGGTCTTTTTATGAACTTTGTTTATTTTAAACCATTTTTACTGTGAAAAATTGCATTTTATCTCAGCTTGGATAACTTGGATTAATTGAATTAGTTTACCAAAAATATAAATATTTTATGAATATACAGCCTCATGCTACATAACTGAGCTCCATGCCATGCTGAATAACCTTTGAACTATAATAAATAGAAAACTATTTTTATATAGATTTTTCTTCCAAAATATTTTCCTTGAAATAAATTTGATTTACATGTTTTAGTTTTTAATTTTTTCTTAAAGAATCATCGATTTTTAATCCACTCTGGTTTAAACATGTTAAACAGACACATGATGATTAATAAGGTAGCATAGATCTAATTTATATTACATGCCATATAATCGATATTAGAATTATAATTTTCATGGGACACTTATTGCTATGTGCACATTATTATATACGGACCAGTGATGGTTTTAAATACGTTATATGATTATTAATAATGTAGAAGTCATTTATACTTCAAGCTATGTAATCTATATCATAATTATTATTGCCATGGGTCACATTATTATTATTATATACGGATGATCTGTGGCAGTGAGGTAGGTGTCTGCAGGATGAGAAGGAGTCATCATGTATGAGTGATATGTGCTCTGTGGCACCAGATGCCAGATGGATGATCTCACTGTTTAGATAGATAGATTACCCCAGGGGAGATCCCTGGACAGCATCAAACTGGAGCTGATTTTCACTCACCGCAACCATATAATGCCAGAGAGGGAGATTTTATCGTAGCCTGCATAGTGCCCACATAAAGTTATTACTGTATTATCTCAGACTCCACTACACAATAACCTACACTCCCTTCTCTTGGGGTACTGCTGCTGTCTTTGTTAAGTACAACATATTGGGGTCTATTATTGTAATACATAAATTCATAAAATTCACATGTGTACTGCAGACACCGCCATAACATTCAAATATATAGTGTACACACTGCCATAAACTACACATATATAGTGCACACACTGCCATAACATTCAAATATATAGTGTACACACTGCCATAACATTCAAATATATAGTGTACACACTGCCATAACATTCAAATATATAGTGCACACACTGCCATAAACTACACATATATAGTGCACACACTGCCATAACATTCAAATATATAGTGTACACACTGCCATAACATTCAAATATATAGTGTACACACTGCCATAACATTCAAATATATAGTGCACACACTGCCATAAACTACACTTATATAGTGCACACACTGCCATAACATTCAAATATATAGTGTACACACTGCCATAACTTTCACATATATAGTGCACACACTGCCATAAAATTCATATATATAATGCACATGCTGCCATAAAATTCATATATAATGCACATACTGCCATAAACTACACATATATAGTGCACACACTGCCATAAAATTCATATATATAAAATGTACATACTGCCATAAACTACACATATATAGTGTACACACTGCCATAAACTACACATAAATAGTGTACACACTGCCATAAACTACACATATATAGTACACACACTGCCATAAAATTCATATATATAATGCACATACTGCCATAAAATTCATATATATAATGCACATACTACCATAAAATTCACATATATAGTGCACACACTGTCATAAAATTCACATATATAGTGCACACACTGCCATAAAATTCACATACAGTATACACACTGCCATAAACTACACATAATTAGTGCACACACTGCCATAAAATTCACATACGGTGTACACACTGCCATAAACTACACATAAATTGTGCACACACTGCCATAAAATTCACATATAAAGTGCATACACTGCCATAAACTACACATGTATAGTGCACACACTGCCATAAACTACACATGTATAGTGCACACACTGCCATAAACTACACATAAATTGTGCACACACTGCCATAAAATTCACATATAAAGTGCATACACTGCCATAAACTACACATGTATAGTGTACACACTGCCATAAAATTCATGTGTGTAGTTCAGACACCGCCATAAAATTCATATATAGTGTACCCCAGTGGTTTATCTTGGATTTGTGCTGTGCTAGGCAGATAAAATTTGTGCAACCCCCCAACCACATTGCACACCTACAACATGACCCATCACCCAAGTTGCATACCCACGACATGCCCCCATCAGCCCCATTGCATACACACTAAATGCCCCATCACCCCCATTACATGCCATCATCACCCTCATTACATACCCCCATCACGTCCCTCACATGCCCCCATCACCCTGATTAATTGGAAGGAGCTAAAGCTTGCTGAACGGTGGGGGAGAGGGTGAAAATGTTTGAAGCACCAGAAGTGTACTTTAACACCCTCTGGCAAAATGCCGCCCTAGGCGAGTGCCTTGTTTGCCTTGTGGAAGATACACTACTGGTGTACACACTGCCATAACCTACACATATATAGTGTACACACTGCCATAAAATTCACATACAGTATACCAGGGCTCGACAAACCCCAGGCGCCAGGTCGCCATGGCGACCAGGAAATTAGACCTGGCGCCTGGGTGCTGTCGGCCTCATGGTCCCCTTGCCGCTGCCATCTGATTTTTCCGCAGCGCGAGGGGGTAAAGTCTGTGCCGATGGCCGATGGCACAGACTGCAAGCTCCGCCCCCTCGCGCAACGCGTGTCTGAGTGCCGGGTGTCGTCACGTGACATCCTGGCACTCAGCAGGCCGACCAAAGGAGATCAGCAGCAGCACGAGTGTCCCCCTCCCGTGCAATGAGGTAAAGCAGCAGGGAGGGGGACACATCAAGAAGAAACCCCCAAGAAAAGACTATGTGAGGTGGGTGTGTGTTTGTATGTATTGTAAAGTAGGTGTGTGTGAGGTGTTTGGATATATGTGTAAATGTAAAGTAGGTGTGTGTGAGGTGTTTGTATATATGGGTATATGTAAAGTAGGTGTGTGTGAGGTGTTTGTATATATGGGTATATGTAAAGTAGGTGTGTGTGAGGTGTTTGTATATATGGGTATATGTAAAGTAGGTGTGTGTGAGGTGTTTGGATATATGTGCATATGTAAAGTAGGTGTGTGTGAGGTGTTTGGATATATGTGCATATGTAAAGTAGGTGTGTGTGAGGTGTTTGGATATATACTGGTATATGTAAAGTAGGTGTGTGAGGTGTTTGGATATATGGGTATATGTAAAGTAGGTGTGTGTGAGGTGTTTGTATATTTGTGCATATGTAAAGTAGGTGTGTGTGAGGTGTTTGTATATATGTGTATATGTAAAGTAGGTGTGTGTGAGGTGTTTGGATATATGTGTATATGTAAAGTAGGTGTGTGTGAGGTGTTTGGATATTTGTGCATATGTAAAGTAGGTGTGTGTGAGGCGTTTGGATACATGTGTATATGTAAAGTGTTTTGTATATATGTGAAGTAGGCGTGTGTGTTTATGTTTGCGTGATTGTCTGGCTCCTAAAAAAAATTTCTGGCTCCTAAAATCAAATTAAATTTGTCAAGCCCTGCAGTATACACACTGCCGTAAAATTCATATATAGTGTGCACACTGCCATAAACTACACATACATAGTGCACACACTGCCATAAAAGCTGCAGTAGTGTAACGTTTATTAAGTCGTTTTCTAGGACGCATTATGTTACTTGGGGAGATCAGGACACACGTCACCTTCTCTAATGAAGAGAATTCTAACTTGCTTTACATTGCCAGTGAAAACTGTTCCTTTAAGTTATCTCTATCAATAAAAGGATAATTGTGCTGTGAGGACATGGCCTTTGTTTGAGGTTTCTGACTCAGTGGGAGAGAGAATGGCATCATTTCTATTACCAGGAGTTTAATGTACTTTGATTCTACCTTTGTAGGACGCGATGTTCCCTGCAGGCCGCTGGACTATTTATAAAGCCCTGTATAACGCATGATGCTGCTGTTTATCAGCCTGAATGTCTGTGTGCGAGAGACTCCAATAAATAGATCATTTGGCCTCGCACGCTGAACCTATAACTAATGCAGAACCGATGTCACTGATTCATCCTCCTCTCTCTCAAATAGGGAATATCACACAGACCTCTTCTACATGATAGTGTTTGGATATGGTTTGTATGTCTTATAATTTCACAGATCCTTCCCAAATCTTCCATTTCCATTCCTGCTGGTCTGTAATGCCCTGCCAAACATCCCTTCCTGTGTGCCTGAGTACATGTGCACCTGTTTATTAAGTGAACATACACGCGTGTGCGTGTATGCAGGATCAGAGGCAGTCTGGTGCATACAGCAGAATATTATCCTCTCAACATTCCTATTACAAACAAATCATCTCCTGAATTTAACACAATATACAGTGTGTTTGTTTTTATGCCCTGGTGATAAACATATAAATATATTCAGATTATCTTTTAAGGGCAACAGTGGCAAAAAAATTCTGTTTAATTGAAAGATTGCATCAAATTTAGACATTTAAAATAGAAATGCTTTCATGAAAGAATACAAATAAAGTACCTTATTGAGCCCTCTTTGCTCTGTGTAGCTCTTTAAGGGGGTGGTTATGTCTGCCCCCTAATAGAGCTATTCAGGGAAAAGATCCTAAACAACATGTCTACCCCCTGATAGAGCCCTACAGAGCAAAGATTCTAAACAACATGTCTGCCCCCTGATAGAGCTATACAGAGCAAAGATTCTAAACAACATGTCTGCCCCCTGATAGAGCTATACAGAGCAAAGATTCTAAACAACATGTCCGCCTCCTGATAGAGCTATACAGAGCAAAGATTCTAAACAACATGTCCGCCTCCTGATAGAGCTATACAGAGCAAAGATCCTAAACAACATGTCCGCCCCCTGATAGAGCTATACAGAGCAAAGATTCTAAACAACATGTCTGCCCCCTGATAGAGCTATACAGAGCAAAGATTATAAACAACATGTCTGCCCCCTGATAGAGCTATACAGAGCAAATATTATAAACAACATGTCTGCCCCCTGATTGAGCTATACACACCAACATCGGCCATGTTTCCAGGGACACATATGTGTTCCACATGCTGCAGACAAAGCATGCAAAGTTCAACTTGGCAGTATGTAGGATGTATACACACACACACACACACAATCCAATTCATGTAAAGTGCAGCCCGGCAGTATGTAGGATGTATATACACACACACACACACACACACACACACAATCCAATTCATGTAAAGTGCAGCCCGGCAGTATGTAGGATGTATATACACACACACACACACACACACACACACACACACACACACACACACACACAATCCAATTCATGTAAAGTGCAGCCCGGCAGTATGTAGGATGTATATACACACACACAATCCAATTCATGTAAAGTGCAGCCCGGCAGTATGTAGGATGTATATACACACACACACAATCCAATTCATGTAAAGTGCTGCCCGGCAGTATGTAGGATGTATATACACACACACACACACACAATCCAATTCATGTAAAGTGCAGCCCGGCAGTATGTAGGATGTATATACACACACACAATCCAATTCATGTAAAGTGCAGCCCGGCAGTATGTAGGATGTATACACACACACAATCCAATTCATGTAAAGTGCAGCCTGGCAGTATGTAGGATGTATATACACACACACAATCCAAGTGCAGCCCGGCAGTATGTAGGATGTATACACACACACACAATCCAATTCATGTAAAGTGCAGCCCGGCCGTATGTAGGATGTATATACACACACACAATCCAATTCATGTAAAGTACAGCCCGGCAGTATGTAGGATATATATATACGCACAGACAGAATCCAATAAATTAATTATGGTAGGTCCTATGAGTTCTCCACCCTGATTAATTAATTGGATTCTGTCTGTGTGTGTATATACATCCTACATACTGCCGGGCTGCACTTTACATGAATTGGATTGTGTGTGTGTGTGTGTATACATCCTACATACTGCCGGGCTGCACGTTACATGAATTGGATTGTGTGTGTGTATATACATCCTTCATACCGCCGGGCTGCACTTTACATGAATTGGATTGTGTGTATGTATATACATCCTACATACTGCCGGGCTGCACTTTACATGAATTGGATTGTGTGTGTGTCTGTGTATATACATCCTACATACTGCCGGGCTGCACTTTACATGAATTGGATTGTGTGTGTGTGTGTATATACATCCTACATACTGCCGGGCTGCACTTTACATGAATTGGATTGTGTGTATATACATCCTACATACTGCCGGGCTGCACTTTACATGAATTGGATTGTGTGTGTGTGTATATACATCCTACATACTGCCGGGCTGCACTTTACATGAATTGGATTGTGTGTGTGTGTATATATACATCCTACATACTGCCAGGCTGTACTTTACATGAATTGGATTGTGTGTGTGTATATACATCCTACATACTGCCGGGCTGCACTTTACATGAATTGGATTGTGTGTGTGTGTATATACATCCTACATACTGCCGGGCTGCACGTTACATGAATTGGATTGTGTGTGTGTGTGTGTGTACATCCTACATACTGCAGGGGCTGCACTTTACATGAATTGGATTGTGTCTGTGTATATATACATCCTACATACTGCCGGGCTGCACTTTACATGAATTGGATTGTGTGTGTGTGTATATATACATCCTACATACTGCCAGGCTGCACTTTACATGAATTGGATTGTGTCTGTGTGTATATACATCCTACATATTGCCGGGCTGCACTTTACATGAATTGGATTGTGTGTGTGTATATACATCCTACATACTGCCGGGCTGCACTTTACATGAATTGGATTGTGTGTGTGTGTCTGTGTATATACATCCTACATACTGCCCGGCTGCACTTTACATGAATTGGATTGTGTGTGTGTGTATATACATCCTACATACTGCCGGGCTGCACTTTACATGAATTGGATTGTGTGTGTGTGTATATACATCCTACATACTGCCAGGCTGCACTTTACATGAATTGGATTGTGTGTGTGTGTGTATATGCATCCTACATACTGCCGGGCTGCACTTTACATGAATTGGATTGTGTGTGTGTGTGTATATACATCCTACATACTGCCAGGCTGCACTTTACATGAATTGGATTGTGTGTGTGTGTGTATATACATCCTACATACTGCCGGGCTGCACTTTACATGAATTGGATTTTGTGTGTGTGTGTGTATATACATCCTACATACTGCCAGGCTGCACTTTACATGAATCGGATTGTGTCTGTGTGTATATACATCCTACATACTGCCGGGCTGCACTTTACATGAATTGGATTGTGTGTGTGTGTGTATATACATCCTACATACTGCCGGGCTGCACTTTACATGAATTGGATTGTGTGTGTGTGTATATAGATCCTACATACTGCCAGGCTGCACTTTACATGAATTGGATTGTGTGTGTGTGTATATACATCCTACATACTGCCGGGCTGCACTTTACATGAATTGGATTGTGTGTGTGTATATACATCCTACATACTGCTGGGCTGCACTTTACATGAATTGGATTGTGTGTGTGTATATACATCCTACATACTGCCGGGCTGCACTTTACATGGTCTGGGGACTTCATAAAGTGCTTTATTTGTATCTTTCATTGAAGAATTTCTATTTAAACTGTCTACACTTCTTTCAATTAAACAGAACTACATTATTTTGACCGTTGTCCTGTAAGGGTTTCAGAGTACTATGTTCTTGTGTTACACTGCGCTCGCTGACCCCAGAATTACAAGGAAAGGGAAGTACATTTGCCAGCTCTGTTTTCGGAAGGAGTGTCTGTGGTTTGGAACGCGTGGTTTGGGTGGAACTCTATATAGGTTATTTTAGTGATTTTTGGATGAACGCTGAGTGCTTTTTCATCCTCAGCAGAAGTTGTTCCAGAAACAAGAAAGTGTTCACCACATGACAAGGGGGCTGCTCGCTAGCGCTGCTGGATTCATAGCCTGTGGGCGTTAAACAGGTGTAACCCAGCCAGCGAGTGTTTAAAGGGACTCTGTCACCACTGGGAATGTACAGAATAAAGAGTTATATATGACATGTTCTATGTCTGTGGTGTCTCCTGTTTGTTTATGACATCACCGTGTAGCTTGATATGCAAATTAACTACTTTACAATGCTAAATGTCTAATTTGCATATCAAGCCACACGGTGATGTCATAGATCTGGGACACCATAAATGTTTAAAAACCATTTTTCTCTAAATGGGATTCTGCCAACACAATGTATGGATCATTTTTTATTCTCTATATTCCCTCTTTCATGAATAAAGCCCATAGTATAAGCAGTGTTTGGATGAAAGTCCCCTTTAATGACATCAAAATATAAACTACCTGTCAAAAGTCACTTAGGAATGTCCGTGTTATCCATGAAAACATACGTGGGCAGAGTGAAAGATGCTTTAAAGCGACAGTGAGCCTTCACATCAGCATCTCTTATTATTATCGTGTTAGTGATTAGGATTTCATTGTTTTGTTTTAATGATTTAGCTATGATGAATGCCATTAAGTAGAGTAACAAGAACATCTCCAGGGCATAGAAACATGAGACTGTCTCTGTGCTTGTTATTATTATTATGACACATTCTGTACAGATACAGGCAGGGCTAAAAGATAAACATTCCTATGTTTTGTAGATACTGAAGGCCCAGCTGCCACAGAACCTCTTGGAAAATGAAGGTTTGTTTTCACATGGCAGCGGCTGTTCTTCTTCCCAAGAGGTTCTGCAGCAGATTCCATTGTGGTCTCTGTACATTGGGACTGAGCGCTCCTGTCTCCATGTTCTCTTTTGATTTATTGTAATGTAAGTGTAGCGGTTTACCGTTAGTATCAGCCCTGTCCAAAGCATATTTTGGGAAGAGGTTTGTTGAATTATCTCAAGCTACAATAAAGATGTGCTTCCACTGCTTGCGAGCGCTTTCCTGTCTAGTGGTAATTCACATTCCCTTAGGAGAAAACAAACTGTGCTGAGCAAGGTTAGCAAGAAACGGCAGGTTTAAATGTATCCGTTCTGTCAATCCCCTGGCTCTGTGTTACACAACTGATAGGGTGACATTGGGGGCAGCTTAATACCTGTTTAATTCTGGAAGTGGCAGACTATGGGGTACTTTGTATGAAAGAGTAACCTCATGATTAGCGTAGGAACTCCTGAGTGATGCACAGCGAAACGCGTTTCCTTTAGTTACACTGATTTTTCCTTTTTTTTTTTTTGCAGGTGTTTCTGGTGACAAAGGACTTTGGGATAACCAGCCCCATGACTCCGTTTTCTACAGGCCACTTTTAGTTTCTCCTGCAGCGATATAGGAAAGATGTATGAAAATGACGATGACAAGCAGAGCCAAGCCGGTCAGCTCTTCGAGAATTTTATCCAGGCCACCACTTGTAAAGGGACCCTCCAAGCTTTTAATATCCTAACCCGACAGCTGGAGCTGGACACCAATGACCACCGACACTTCTATACCAAACTCAAGTCTAAGGTCACCAACTGGAAGGCCAAGGCCTTGTGGAACAAGCTTGACAAGCGGAACGGCCACAAGGAGTACAAGAAGGGCAAGGCGTGTATCAACACCAAGGTAAGACCCCTGCACCCCTCTTAATATCTGTATCAATGAGTAATCCCTCTGCACCCCTCTTAATATCCGTATCAATGAGTAATCCCTCTGCACCCCTCTTAATATCCGTATCAATGAGTAATCCCTCTGCACCCCTCTTAATATCTGTATCAATGAGTAATCCCTCTGCACCCCTCTTAATATCTGTATCAATGAGTAATCCCTCTGCACCCCTCTTAATATCTGTATCAATGAGTAATCCCTCTGCACCCCTCTTAATATCTGTATCAATGAGTAATCCCTCTGCACTCCTCTTAATATCTGTATCAATGAGTAATCCCTCTGCACCCCTCTTAATATCTGTATCAATGAGTAATCCCTCTGCACCCCTCTTAATATCTGTATCAATGAGTAATCCCTCTGCACCCCTCTTAATATCTGTATCAATGAGTAATCCCTCTGCACTCCTCTTAATATCTGTATCAATGAGTAATCCCCCTGCACTCCTCTTAATATCTGTATCAATGAGTAATCCCTCCGCACCCCTCTTAATATCTGTATCAATGAGTAATCCCTCTGCACCCCTCTTAATATCCTTATCAATGAGTAATCCCTCTGCACTCCTCTTAATATCCGTATCAACGAGTAATCCCTCTGCACCCCTCTTAATATCTGTATCAATGAGTAATCCCTCTGCACTCCTCTTAATATCCGTATCAATGAGTAATCCCTCTGCACCCCTCTTAATATCTGTATCAATGAGTAATCCCCCTGCACCCCTCTTAATATCCGTATCAATGAGTAATCCCCCTGCACCCCACTTAATATCTGTATCAATGAGTAATCCCCCTGCACCCCTCTTAATATCCGTATCAATGAGTAATCCCCCTGCACCCCACTTAATATCTGTATCAATGAGTAATCCCTCTGCACTCCTCTTAATATCCGTATCAACGAGTAATCCCTCTGCACCCCACTTAATATCTGTATCAATGAGTAATCCCTCTGCACTCCTCTTAATATCCGTATCAATGAGTAATCCCTCTGCACTCCTCTTAATATCCGTATCAACGAGTAATCCCTCTGCACCCCTCTTAATATCTGTATCAATGAGTAATCCCTCTGCACTCCTCTTAATATCCGTATCAATGAGTAATCCCTCTGCACTCCTCTTAATATCCGTATCAACGAGTAATCCCTCTGCACCCCTCTTAATATCTGTATCAATGAGTAATCCCTCTGCACTCCTCTTAATATCTGTATCAATGAGTAATCCCTTTGCACCCCTCTTAATATCCGTATCAATGAGTAATCCCTCTGCACCCCTCTTAATATCTGTATCAATGAGTAATCCCCCTGCACCCCTCTTAATATCTGTATCAATGAGTAATCCCTCTGCACCCCTCTTAATATCCGTATCAATGAGTAATCCCTCTGCACTCCTCTTAATATCCGTATCAATGAGTAATCCCTCTGCACCCATCTTAATATCTGTATCAATGAGTAATCCCCCTGCACTCCTCTTAATATCCGTATCAATGAGTAATCCCTCTGCACCCCTCTTAATATCCGTATCAATGAGTAATCCCTCTGCACTCCTCTTAATATCCGTATCAATGAGTAATCCCTCTGCACCCCTCTTAATATCTGTATCAATGAGTAATCCCCCTGCACCCCTCTTAATATCCTTATCAATGAGTAATCCCTCTGCACTCCTCTTAATATCCTTATCAATGAGTAATCCCTCTGCACCCCTCTTAATATCTGTATCAATGAGTAATCCCCCTGCACTCCTCTTAATATCCGTATCAATGAGTAATCCCTCCGCACCCCTCTTAATATCTGTATCAATGAGTAATCCCTCTGCACCCCTCTTAATATCTGTATCAATGAGTAATCCCTCTGCACCCCTCTTAATATCTGTATCAATGAGTAATCCCTCTGCACCCCTCTTAATATCTGTATCAATGAGTAATCCCTCTGCACTCCTCTTAATATCCTTATCAATGAGTAATCCCTCTGCACCCCTCTTAATATCTGTATCAATGAGTAATCCCTCTGCACCCCTCTTAATATCTGTATCAATGAGTAATCCCTCTGCACCCCTCTTAATATCCGTATCAATGAGTAATCCCTCTGCACCCCACTTAATATCTGTATCAATGAGTAATCCCTCTGCACTCCTCTTAATATCCGTATCAATGAGTAATCCCTCCGCACCCCTCTTAATATCTGTATCAATGAGTAATCCCTCTGCACCCCTCTTAATATCTGTATCAATGAGTAATCCCTCTGCACCCCTCTTAATATCCGTATCAATGAGTAATCCCTCTGCACCCCTCTTAATATCTGTATCAATGAGTAATCCCTCTGCACTCCTCTTAATATCTGTATCAATGAGTAATCCCTCTGCACCCCACTTAATATCTGTATCAATGAGTAATCCCTCTGCACTCCTCTTAATATCTGTATCAATGAGTAATCCCTCTGCACCCCTCTTAATATCTGTATCAATGAGTAATCCCTCTGCACCCCTCTTAATATCCGTATCAATGAGTAATCCCTCTGCACTCCTCTTAATATCTGTATCAATGAGTAATCCCTCTGCACTCCTCTTAATATCTGTATCAATGAGTAATCCCTCTGCACTCCTCTTAATATCTGTATCAATGAGTAATCCCTCTGCACTCCTCTTAATATCCGTATCAATGAGTAATCCCTCTGCACTCCTCTTAATATCCGTATCAATGAGTAATCCCTCTGCACTCCTCTTAATATCTGTATCAATGAGTAATCCCTCTGCACCCCTCTTAATATCTGTATCAATGAGTAATCCCTCTGCACCCCTCTTAATATCTGTATCAATGAGTAATCCCTCTGCACTCCTCTTAATATCTGTATCAATGAGTAATCCCTCTGCACCCCTCTTAATATCTGTATCAATGAGTAATCCCTCTGCACTCCTCTTAATATCTGTATCAATGAGTAATCCCTCTGCACCCCTCTTAATATCTGTATCAATGAGTAATCCCTCTGCACCCCTCTTAATATCTGTATCAATGAGTAATCCCTCTGCACCCCTCTTAATATCTGTATCAATGAGTAATCCCTCTGCACCCCTCTTAATATCCGTATCAATGAGTAATCCCTCCGCACCCCTCTTAATATCTGTATCAATGAGTAATCCCTCTGCACTCCTCTTAATATCTGTATCAATGAGTAATCCCTCTGCACTCCTCTTAATATCCGTATCAATGAGTAATCCCTCTGCACCCCTCTTAATATCCGTATCAATGAGTAATCCCTCTGCACCCCTCTTAATATCCGTATCAATGAGTAATCCCTCTGCACCCCTCTTAATATCTGTATCAATGAGTAATCCCTCTGCACTCCTCTTAATATCCGTATCAATGAGTAATCCCTCTGCACCCCACTTAATATCTGTATCAATGAGTAATCCCTCTGCACCCCACTTAATATCTGTATCAATGAGTAATCCCTCTGCACTCCTCTTAATATCTGTATCAATGAGTAATCCCTCTGCACCCCTCTTAATATCTGTATCAATGAGTAATCCCTCTGCACTCCTCTTAATATCTGTATCAATGAGTAATCCCTCTGCACCCCTCTTAATATCCGTATCAATGAGTAATCCCTCTGCAATCCTCTTAATATCCGTATCAATGAGTAATCCCCCTGCACCCCTCTTAATATCCGTATCAATGAGTAATCCCTCTGCACCCCTCTTAATATCTGTATCAATGAGTAATCCCTCTGCACCCCTCTTAATATCCGTATCAATGAGTAATCCCTCTGCACTCCTCTTAATATCTGTATCAATGAGTAATCCCTCTGCACCCCACTTAATATCTGTATCAATGAGTAATCCCTCTGCACCCCTCTTAATATCCGTATCAATGAGTAATCCCTCTGCACTCCTCTTAATATCCGTATCAATGAGTAATCCCTCTGCACCCCTCTTAATATCTGTATCAATGAGTAATCCCTCTGCACTCCTCTTAATATCCGTATCAATGAGTAATCCCTCCGCACCCCTCTTAATATCTGTATCAATGAGTAATCCCTCTGCACCCCTCTTAATATCCGTATCAATGAGTAATCCCTCTGCACCCCTCTTAATATCCGTATCAATGAGTAATCCCTCTGCACCCCACTTAATATCTGTATCAATGAGTAATCCCTCTGCACCCCTCTTAATATCCGTATCAATGAGTAATCCCTCTGCACCCCTCTTAATATCTGTATCAATGAGTAATCCCTCTGCACCCCTCTTAATATCTGTATCAATGAGTAATCCCTCTGCACCCCTCTTAATATCCGTATCAATGAGTAATCCCTCTGCACCCCACTTAATATCTGTATCAATGAGTAATCCCTCTGCACCCCTCTTAATATCCGTATCAATGAGTAATCCCTCTGCACCCCACTTAATATCTGTATCAATGAGTAATCCCTCTGCACCCCTCTTAATATCCGTATCAATGAGTAATCCCTCTGCACTCCTCTTAATATCTGTATCAATGAGTAATCCCTCTGCACTCCTCTTAATATCTGTATCAATGAGTAATCCCCCTGCACCCCTCTTAATATCTGTATCAATGAGTAATCCCTCTGCACCCCTCTTAATATCCGTATCAATGAGTAATCCCTCTGCACTCCTCTTAATATCCGTATCAATGAGTAATCCCTCTGCACCCCTCTTAATATCCGTATCAATGAGTAATCCCTCTGCACCCCACTTAATATCTGTATCAATGAGTAATCCCTCTGCACTCCTCTTAATATCTGTATCAATGAGTAATCCCTCTGCACTCCTCTTAATATCCGTATCAATGAGTAATCCCTCTGCACCCCTCTTAATATCCGTATCAATGAGTAATCCCTCTGCACCCCTCTTAATATCTGTATCAATGAGTAATCCCTCTGCACTCCTCTTAATATCTGTATCAATGAGTAATCCCACTGCACCCCTCTTAATATCCGTATCAATGAGTAATCCCTCTGCACCCCTCTTAATATCTGTATCAATGAGTAATCCCTCTGCACTCCTCTTAATATCTGTATCAATGAGTAATCCCACTGCACCCCTCTTAATATCCGTATCAATGAGTAATCCCACTGCACCCCTCTTAATATCCGTATCAATGAGTAATCCCTCTGCACCCCTCTTAATATCTGTATCAATGAATAATCCCTCTGCACTCCTCTTAATATCTGTATCAACGAGTAATCCCTCTGCACCCCTCTTAATATCTGTATCAATGAGTAATCCCTCTGCACCCCTCTTAATATCTGTATCAATGAGTAATCCCTCTGCACTCCTCTTAATATCTGTATCAATGAGTAATCCCTCTGCACTCCTCTTAATATCCGTATCAATGAGTAATCCCTCTGCACTCCTCTTAATATCCGTATCAATGAGTAATCCCTCTGCACCCCTCTTAATATCCGTATCAATGAGTAATCCCTCTGCACCCCTCTTAATATCTGTATCAATGAGTAATCCCTCTGCACTCCTCTTAATATCTGTATCAATGAGTAATCCCACTGCACCCCTCTTAATATCCGTATCAATGAGTAATCCCTCTGCACCCCTCTTAATATCCGTATCAATGAGTAATCCCTCTGCACCCCTCTTAATATCTGTATCAATGAGTAATCCCTCTGCACTCCTCTTAATATCTGTATCAATGAGTAATCCCACTGCACCCCTCTTAATATCCGTATCAATGAGTAATCCCACTGCACCCCTCTTAATATCCGTATCAATGAGTAATCCCTCTGCACCCCTCTTAATATCTGTATCAATGAATAATCCCTCTGCACTCCTCTTAATATCTGTATCAATGAGTAATCCCTCTGCACCCCTCTTAATATCTGTATCAATGAGTAATCCCTCTGCACCCCTCTTAATATCTGTATCAATGAGTAATCCCTCTGCACTCCTCTTAATATCTGTATCAATGAGTAATCCCTCTGCACTCCTCTTAATATCCGTATCAATGAGTAATCCCTCTGCACCCCTCTTAATATCTGTATCAATGAGTAATCCCTCTGCACTCCTCTTAATATCCGTATCAATGAGTAATCCCTCTGCACCCCTCTTAATATCCGTATCAATGAGTAATCCCTCTGCACCCCTCTTAATATCCGTATCAATGAGTAATCCCTCTGCACTCCTCTTAATATCCGTATCAATGAGTAATCCCTCTGCACTCCTCTTAATATCCGTATCAATGAGTAATCCCTCTGCACTCCTCTTAATATCTGTATCAATGAGTAATCCCTCTGCACTCCTCTTAATATCCGTATCAATGAGTAATCCCTCTGCACTCCTCTTAATATCCGTATCAATGAGTAATCCCCCTGCACTCCTCTTAATATCTGTATCAATGAGTAATCCCTCTGCACCCCTCTTAATATCCGTATCAATGAGTAATCCCTCTGCACTCCTCTTAATATCTGTATCAATGAGTAATCCCTCCGCACTCCTCTTAATATCTGTATCAATGAGTAATCCCTCTGCACCCCTCTTAATATCTGGATCAATGAGTAATCCCTCTGCACCCCTCTTAATATCCGTATCAATGAGTAATCCCTCTGCACTCCTCTTAATATCCGTATCAATGAGTAATCCCTCTGCACTCCTCTTAATATCCGTATCAATGAGTAATCCCTCTGCACTCCTCTTAATATCCGTATCAATGAGTAATCCCTCTGCACCCCTCTTAATATCTGTATCAATGAGTAATCCCTCTGCACTCCTCTTAATATCTGTATCAATGAGTAATCCCTCTGCACCCCTCTTAATATCTGTATCAATGTGTAATCCCTCTGCACCCCTCTTAATATCCGTATCAATGAGTAATCCCTCTGCACCCCTCTTAATATCCGTATCAATGAGTAATCCCTCTGCACCCCTCTTAATATCCGTATCAATGAGTAATCCCTCTGCACCCCTCTTAATATCTGTATCAATGAGTAATCCCTCTGCACCCCTCTTAATATCCGTATCAATGAGTAATCCCCCTGCACCCCTCTTAATATCTGTATCAATGAGTAATCCCTCTGCAATCCACTTAATATCTGTATCAATGAGTAATCCCTCTGCACTCCTCTTAATATCCGTATCAATGAGTAATCCCCCTGCACCCCTCTTAATATCTGTATCAATGAGTAATCCCTCAGCAATCCACTTAATATCTGTATCAATGAGTAATCCCTCTGCACTCCTCTTAATATCCGTATCAATGAGTAATCCCTCTGCACCCCTCTTAATATCTGTATCAATGAGTAATCCCTCTGCACCCCTCTTAATATCTGTATCAATGAGTAATCCCTCCGCACTCCTCTTAATATCCGTATCAATGAGTAATCCCTCTGCAATCCTCTTAATATCCGTATCAATGAGTAATCCCTCTGCACTCCTCTTAATATCCGTATCAATGAGTAATCCCTCCGCACCCCTCTTAATATCTGTATCAATGAGTAATCCCTCTGCACCCCTCTTAATATCCGTATCAATGAGTAATCCCTCTGCACCCCTCTTAATATCTGTATCAATGAGTAATCCCTCTGCACTCCTCTTAATATCCGTATCAATGAGTAATCCCTCTGCACTCCTCTTAATATCTGTATCAATGAGTAATCCCTCTGCACTCCTCTTAATATCTGTATCAATGAGTAATCCCTCTGCACCCCTCTTAATATCCGTATCAATGAGTAATCCCTCTGCACCCCTCTTAATATCTGTATCAATGAGTAATCCCCCTGCACTCCTCTTAATATCTGTATCAATGAGTAATCCCTCTGCACTCCTCTTAATATCCGTATCAATGAGTAATCCCTCTGCAATCCTCTTAATATCCGTATCAATGAGTAATCCCTCTGCACCCCTCTTAATATCCTTATCAATGAGTAATCCCTCTGCACTCCTCTTAATATCTGTATCAATGAGTAATCCCTCTGCACTCCTCTTAATATCTGTATCAATGAGTAATCCCCCTGCACTCCTCTTAATATCTGTATCAATGAGTAATCCCTCTGCACTCCTCTTAATATCTGTATCAATGAGTAATCCCTCTGCACTCCTCTTAATATCTGTATCAATGAGTAATCCCTCTGCACCCCTCTTAATATCTGTATCAATGAGTAATCCCTCTGCACTCCTCTTAATATCTGTATCAATGAGTAATCCCTCCGCACCCCTCTTAATATCTGTATCAATGAGTAATCCCTCTGCACTCCTCTTAATATCTGTATCAATGAGTAATCCCTCTGCACCCCTCTTAATATCCGTATCAATGAGTAATCCCTCTGCACTCCTCTTAATATCCGTATCAATGAGTAATCCCTCTGCAATCCTCTTAATATCTGTATCAATGAGTAATCCCTCTGCACTCCTCTTAATATCCGTATCAATGAGTAATCCCTCTGCACTCCTCTTAATATCCGTATCAATGAGTAATCCCTCTGCACCCCTCTTAATATCTGTATCAATGAGTAATCCCTCTGCACCCCTCTTAATATCTGTATCAATGAGTAATCCCCCTGCACCCCTCTTAATATCTGTATCAATGAGTAATCCCCCTGCACCCCTCTTAATATCTGTATCAATGAGTAATCCCTCCGCACTCCTCTTAATATCTGTATCAATGAGTAATCCCCCTGCACCCCTCTTAATATCCGTATCAATGAGTAATCCCTCTGCACCCCTCTTAATATCTGTGTCAATGAGTAATCCCTCTGCACTCCTCTTAATATCCGTATCAATGAGTAATCCCTCTGCACCCCTCTTAATATCTGTATCAATGAGTAATCCCTCTGCACCCCTCTTAATATCCGTATCAATGAGTAATCCCTCTGCACTCCTCTTAATATCTGTATCAATGAGTAATCCCTCTGCACTCCTCTTAATATCCGTATCAATGAGTAATCCCTCCGCACCCCTCTTAATATCTGTATCAATGAGTAATCCCTCTGCACCCCTCTTAATATCTGTATCAATGAGTAATCCCTCTGCACCCCTCTTAATATCCGTATCAATGAGTAATCCCTCTGCACTCCTCTTAATATCTGTATCAATGAGTAATCCCTCTGCACCCCTCTTAATATCCGTATCAATGAGTAATCCCTCTGCACTCCTCTTAATATCCGTATCAATGAGTAATCCCTCTGCACCCCTCTTAATATCCGTATCAATGAGTAATCCCTCTGCACTCCTCTTAATATCCGTATCAATGAGTAATCCCTCTGCACTCCTCTTAATATCTGTATCAATGAGTAATCCCCCTGCACCCCTCTTAATATCTGTATCAATGAGTAATCCCTCTGCACCCCTCTTAATATCCGTATCAATGAGTAATCCCTCTGCACCCCTCTTAATATCCGTATCAATGAGTAATCCCTCTGCACCCCTCTTAATATCCGTATCAATGAGTAATCCCTCTGCACTCCTCTTAATATCCGTATCAATGAGTAATCCCTCTGCACTCCTCTTAATATCCGTATCAATGAGTAATCCCTCTGCACCCCTCTTAATATCTGTATCAATGAGTAATCCCTCTGCACTCCTCTTAATATCTGTATCAATGAGTAATCCCCCTGCACCCCTCTTAATATCTGTATCAATGAGTAATCCCTCTGCACCCCTCTTAATATCCGTATCAATGAGTAATCCCTCTGCACCCCTCTTAATATCCGTATCAATGAGTAATCCCTCTGCACCCCTCTTAATATCTGTATCAATGAGTAATCCCTCTGCACCCCACTTAATATCTGTATCAATGAGTAATCCCTCTGCACCCCTCTTAATATCCGTATCAATGAGTAATCCCTCTGCACCCCACTTAATATCTGTATCAATGAGTAATCCCTCTGCACTCCTCTTAATATCCGTATCAATGAGTAATCCCTCTGCACCCCTCTTAATATCTGTATCAATGAGTAATCCCTCTGCACTCCTCTTAATATCTGTATCAATGAGTAATCCCCCTGCACCCCTCTTAATATCTGTATCAATGAGTAATCCCTCTGCACCCCTCTTAATATCCGTATCAATGAGTAATCCCTCTGCACCCCTCTTAATATCCGTATCAATGAGTAATCCCTCTGCACCCCTCTTAATATCTGTATCAATGAGTAATCCCTCTGCACCCCACTTAATATCTGTATCAATGAGTAATCCCTCTGCACCCCTCTTAATATCCGTATCAATGAGTAATCCCTCTGCACCCCACTTAATATCTGTATCAATGAGTAATCCCTCTGCACCCCTCTTAATATCCTTATCAATGAGTAATCCCTCTGCACTCCTCTTAATATCTGTATCAATGAGTAATCCCTCTGCACTCCTCTTAATATCTGTATCAATGAGTAATCCCTCTGCACCCCTCTTAATATCCGTATCAATGAGTAATCCCTCTGCACCCCTCTTAATATCCGTATCAATGAGTAATCCCTCTGCACCCCTCTTAATATCTGTATCAATGAGTAATCCCTCTGCACCCCTCTTAATATCTGTATCAATGAGTAATCCCTCTGCACCCCTCTTAATATCTGTATCAATGAGTAATCCCTCTGCACTCCTCTTAATATCTGTATCAATGAGTAATCCCCCTGCACTCCTCTTAATATCTGTATCAATGAGTAATCCCCCTGCACCCCTCTTAATATCCGTATCAATGAGTAATCCCCCTGCACCCCTCTTAATATCCGTATCAATGAGTAATCCCTCTGCACCCCTCTTAATATCCGTATCAATGAGTAATCCCTCTGCACCCCTCTTAATATCTGTATCAATGAGTAATCCCCCTGCACTCCTCTTAATATCCGTATCAATGAGTAATCCCTCTGCACTCCTCTTAATATCCGTATCAATGAGTAATCCCTCTGCACCCCTCTTAATATCCGTATCAATGAGTAATCCCTCTGCACCCCTCTTAATATCCGTATCAATGAGTAATCCCTCTGCACCCCACTTAATATCTGTATCAATGAGTAATCCCTCTGCACCCCTCTTAATATCCGTATCAATGAGTAATCCCTCTGCACTCCTCTTAATATCCGTATCAATGAGTAATCCCTCCGCACCCCTCTTAATATCTGTATCAATGAGTAATCCCCCTGCACTCCTCTTAATATCCGTATCAATGAGTAATCCCTCTGCACCCCTCTTAATATCCGTATCAATGAGTAATCCCTCTGCACCCCTCTTAATATCCGTATCAATGAGTAATCCCTCTGCACTCCACTTAATATCTGTATCAATGAGTAATCCCTCTGCACCCCTCTTAATATCCGTATCAATGAGTAATCCCTCTGCACTCCTCTTAATATCCGTATCAATGAGTAATCCCTCTGCACTCCTCTTAATATCTGTATCAATGAGTAATCCCCCTGCACCCCTCTTAATATCTGTATCAATGAGTAATCCCTCTGCACCCCTCTTAATATCCGTATCAATGAGTAATCCCTCTGCACTCCTCTTAATATCCGTATCAATGAGTAATCCCTCTGCACTCCTCTTAATATCCGTATCAATGAGTAATCCCTCTGCACCCCTCTTAATATCTGTATCAATGAGTAATCCCTCTGCACCCCTCTTAATATCCTTATCAATGAGTAATCCCCCTGCACCCCTCTTAATATCCGTATCAATGAGTAATCCCTCTGCACTCCTCTTAATATCCGTATCAATGAGTAATCCCTCTGCACTCCTCTTAATATCTGTATCAATGAGTAATCCCTCCGCACCCCTCTTAATATCTGATGAAGCAAGTGTTAAAAAAGATTTGTCCTTTGAGCTGGCGACATCATCTCCTTTTACAGCGAGTGTCTGCTCTTTCTGAAGAAGGACCAGCTTTGGTTTTCCCTGTAAATCCACCGGTCACCTCGCTGTCATTACTGTGTTAATTCCCGTTGAACATTGTGTCAGTCACCCCTTCAGTCCATGTTACCATGTGTCTGCTTGGCCTGTACTGTCTGTACATGCGGTGCTGAAAACTGACAAAACAATCTGCAAACATATCATAGATTCCCTGGATGTGACTCACCCCTCCAGCTCCCCCCACTGAGCCCCCTCAAGCACACGTCATGATCTGAAATATTTGCACAAATTTGGTAATAAAAGATCTGATTTTTTTCATGTGTGGCAGACGTTTCATCAATTCCTGTAAGAACACAGCTCTCCGAGCTCCCTTTATCAGCTCGCGTGAGATATTTACTCTCTGTATTCTACAACATACATTCTTTTAACTTCACGTCATCCTACTAACTAGAGTAAGATGTCAATTACCTGATGGTGTTTGTAAAAGGTAATCCTCCAATGGCAGGAGGAGAGGATGCAGTAACTCTTTGTGTGCTTTGAAAAGCGGTGCTCAGCCTTTCTTCCATTCAAATTGTTTAAAAACAGCATTAGTAATAGTATTTATCTTGTTTTTCCTTATCTTGGATATACTAAGGTGGGGCTTAACAAATCTAAGGAGCCAGCCCAACATCCCTCCTGCTGGATCCCAACTGTTGGATTTATTTATTGATTTTGATTTATTACAAGGATTACAGTAAAACAAGAAAAATAAAGAAAAAACAATTTTGGACACACATAATCACATTACATAGATAGACAACATTAATACATAGAGATCTATCTTCCCCTTATCATTTTCGTAGTTTCCTCTATGTTTCCAATGAATTACATTTTGTCTCTTGCCTCTGCACATATCTAGGCAATTCATATTTTCTGGTGGGAGATTAGAGGCCTGGCTGCGTTTCTGATGGATGTCTCTCTGAGTGTCCTCACTATCCTGACATAATCAATCAATAACTCAGTGGTTATTCTTGATGGAGATTAATGTCGCCACTCGTAACATTATTATTCTGGATTAGCACATCCCGTCTTCTCTCTGATTTATTTGTAATATGTTATGTGGCCTCTCAGACTCTGCAGGGTTTTTCTCTGATTTCTGTAATTCATTGCGACTCTCATGACCTAAATCTCACAAGCTGATCTCCTCCAGGCTGCTGCAGGCTGGTTCCTTCTTGGGCAGCAGCGATGTCTGGAACCCAATTCTGTCTCCCTGGAATGAAATTAACATCAATTTACCTAACATCCAACAATACAAATATTGTGCGGAGTCCCCCCCCCCCCCCCCCCCCACAGAACGAACTGACTGGTTAAATCAAATATATTACGCATGTATTTATTCATTTCTTTGCTGAGATCACAGACTTACAATAGCCATTTTGTTGTTTGGCTGGTAGTCCGAAAGACAGCTCTCTGCATCCCAGAAACATCACATGTAGTACAGAGCGGTTATATACTTTCTGTTTTAACTGCTTGAAGCATCACTGGGCTACTGAAAGATCAATTAAACAGAAGATTTAACCTGTTCAATACCATATGGGTGAACACCACACCATGCAAAACATCCTCCCTACACTGCAGGGTTAATCCAATATTATAGGCAGAGTTTTGGGAGGTCAGTAATAGGGCAGATATCCCTAAAAGAACTGATAAATAAGTCCCATTGTGTGTGCGGTGGTTTGACCCTCCTGGCTGTGACACGTATATTGGGCGCCCTGTGTTTCACATGGAGGAATGATAAACTGAGCTCAGCTGCCAGTCCCCTCTTCTAATACAATCATAAAAAGCCCCCTCTCTGGAATAAAGACCACCTGGGGCTGCTGGGGTCAGGATGTTCTCATCCAGTGACAGGAGAGCTTGCTATCTATTTATATAGCTGGTTGGAAGAGGAAAACTATGCATGTTATCTTTCCATGGTGCGTGTGATCCCGGTCACAGACATCATGTCCTGTGTACTAAGGTGTGCAAAGTTTTCCCTTCCTGGAATCACATGATAACATCTTTCTTCTGTACCTTATCATAATTAGTTTATTAATTATGCCCCATAAATAGCAGGTGCTACCATAGAAAGTGTCACTGGCAGATAAGAACCATTCGGTCATCTGGTCTGCCCAATAATCTGAATACTTTCATTACTCCCTGGCATTATCTTATATCTAGGATCGCCTTATACTGTATTACACTGTATTAACTTCTACCACTTCTACTGGAAGACTATTCCATACATCCACTACCCTCTCAGTAAGGCCTTATCTTATATCTAGTGCCAGTGCTCTGTACAATGGCTTGAGCACTTCCCTCTTTCTACTGCTAATACCTCTCCCAATACAACCAAGTATTCTGCTAATACCTCTCCCTATACATCCAAGCATTCCGCTAATACCTCTCCCTATACTGCCAAGCATACTGCTAATACCTCTCCCTATACAGCCAAGCATACTGCTAATACTTATCCCTATACAACCAAGTATTCCGCTAATACCTCTCCCTATACATCCAAGCATTCCGCTAATACCTCTCCCTATACAGCCAAGCATACTGCTAATACCTCTCCCTATACAGCCAAGCATACTGCTAATACTTATCCCTATACAACCAAGTATTCTGCTAATACCTCTCCCTATACATCCAAGCATTCCGCTAATACCTCTCCCTATACAGCCAAGCATACTGCTAATACCTCTCCCTATACAGCCAAGCATACTGCTAATACTTATCCCTATACAACCAAGTATTCCGCTAATACCTCTCCCTATACATCCAAGCATTCTGCTAATACCTCTCCCTATACATCAAGCATTCCGCTAATACCTCTCCCTATGCAACCAAGCATACTGCTAATACCTCTCCCTATGCAACCAAGCATACTGCTAATACCTCTCCCTATACAAACAAGCATTCTGCTAATACCTCTCCCTATACAGCCAAGCATTCTGCTAACCTCTCCCTATACAACCAAGCATTCTGCTAATACCTCCCCCTATACAACTAAACATTCTGCTAATACCTCTCCCTATACAACCAAGAATTCTGCTAATACCTCTCCCTAATTAACCAAGCATTCTGCTTATACCTCTCCCTATGCAACCAAGCATTCTGCTAATACCTCTCCGTATACAACCAAGCATTCTGCTTATACCTCTCCCTATACAACCAAGCATTCTGCTTATACCTCTCCCTAAACAACCAAACATTCTGCTAATACCTCTCCCTATACAACCAAGCATTCTGCTTATACCTCTCCCGAAACAACCAAGCATTCTGCTAATACCTCTCCCTATACAACCAAGCATTCTGCTAATACCTCTCCCTATGCAACCAAGCATTCTGCTAATACCTCTCCCTATACAACCAAGCATTCTGCTTATACCTCTCCCTAGATAACCAAGCGTTCTACTTATACCTCTCCCTATACAACCAAGCATTCTGCTTATACCTCTCCCTATACAACCAAGCATTGTGCTAATACCTCTCCCTATACAACCAAGCATTCTTCTTATACCTCTCCCTAAACAACCAAACATTCTGCTAATACCTCTCCCTATACAACCGAGCATTCTGCTTATACCTCTCCCTATACAACCAAGCATTCTGCTAATACCTCTCCCTATACAACCAAGCATTCTACCAATACCTCTCCCTATACAACCAAGCATTCTACCAATACCTCTCCCTATACAACCAAGTATTCTGCTAATACCTCTCCCTATACAACCAAGCATTCTACCAATACCTCTCCCTATACAACCAAGCATTCTACCAATACCTCTCCCTATACAACCAAGCATTCTACCAATACCTCTCCCTATACATCCAAGTATTCTGCTAGCATTTCCTTCTGCTCTATTACATTGTGTGAACTTATTACTTCTCAAACCCTTTCCTCAGATGTTGAGGTTTGGACTGGTTCACATATTGTATACTCTGCCCTTGGATTTTACGCCCATGATGCATAATCTTGCACTTAACCTCCGCCCGCTCCTTGTATCTGCGGTGCTTTATTTCCATTTGATTCATATTTAGTGGTACAGGATGCCCCCAAATTCCTCCAGTTAAATTGCAGCAGAATTGATTGAATGAGTGATTTACTGGTGTGAACAGGATGTCACTGGAAGAGCCAGTAGAGCTTGCCGATAAACATATTGTGGAATAATATAGGAAGAAAGCTGCCTCAACTAATATATGCAGGATAGAGCTTTTTATAGAAACCCTTCGTCCATCGAAAGCTCAATCCTGTAAAAAGCAGATGCTTGCAATGTTCTCCCAGTGTAGTGAGGGAAAGGATCAGTTACTGAAACTGAAGGGTAATCATTTAAATGGCAGCAGGCAGCAGATAGTCTGTCAACATATAGATTATTAATAGTTTTTATTTTCAGCAGGTGAGCAGAGGACAAAGTAAATGTGGATAGACCCATATTAAGATCCGTCCTACTCTGCAGGATTAGTTCTTCTCATCACTTTCCTATTGGGGATAACTTATAAACGTCATTTCTATAAGTGATGTAGTCATTGGTTTCCATGGTGACTGCTCCACTTTTATAATATTGTCCCAGATCTGACTTTTACAATGCATTCCCTCTGTGTTGCAAATGATGCATACACTTTCTGTACATCGTCCTTTTTAGTGGCAGTCCACTCAGGTCACTGACTCTTATTTAATCCTGCAGATATACTTTTTTTTCGTTATGTTTTGCAGACTGTGTATTAAATGAATACAGCACAGGTGACTGTTCTCCTCCATATCACACCTTCAGTAAACATGTCCTGTGTTATTACATAGTTATGTAAAAGCTCATTATCCTCTATCTTTTAGTGCCTGTATTTCCTCCCTGCAAATTGTGTCGTTACAGGAAATATTTTGTAATGATTAAACATTTTGGAAACCTCCTCTTTTCCCCCAGACTGTGGCTATTTAGCCTTTTTTTCAGGGTTTCCCAGATAAAGAATATATGTTCTGATCATATAATTTCACCGGAAACTTTCTTCCACGGTCCCCATTTCACCCTTTGGATGAGTCCGCAGAGCTGGCTTAATCCTCCACTGGAAAGGCATCGTTCATTGTCCATCCATGATCCTTGTGATATTTGGTGATTGCCCCTACTTGATTTTCATTGTGCAAATATTAGTCTGTACTAGAGGCCAATTACATCACATACATTTCTTGCACCTAACAAAGAAATCATTCTGCTCTCTGCCAAGTGTTTCAAATAGAACAACCACCAGGCATTTCGTTGTCCAGCCAGAGGCTTTCTGTTTAGCTATGGATCAGGCTGGGTGACAAGGACGAATCTTAAACATCCCATTAGCTCTGAGGATGGGTGGGAGAGGGACTGTGTTAGGAAGCTTTGAAAGGGTCCTCACTATGCCTAACCTCTCCATGTGTTTTTATTCTGGGGGGAGGGCCCACTCTAGAGCAGTGCTTCCCAAACATCTCATTTTCATCCAAATCTCACCCCCCCCCCCCCCCCATGTTTTAGGCCGAACTGTCTCATAGTCGTCATTGACTACATTAGGAGGGAGGTGAGCACCTTCTATAGCGTCAGGCTTTTCTGTACTTTCTTGTTGCCCCCTCTGTTTGAGAATCTGTTACTGGTACAATAAAGTATATTAAATAAGTACATTAAAACTTTCCTAGAGTAATCAGGCGGTCCGCTGGTGACATCACACGGGACCCCCAGGTTGGGAAACTGCTCTGGAGCCCTAGGTACTCTCAGACTAGCTATTTATTATAGCATTTTATTCCACGATCTGCATGTATACATCGTGTGTGCCAATGTATAAAGCAGAATCCTGACAGATTTCATGAGTCTGTGCTCCCTCCACTGAATATGTAACTGCTGAAAACTTCCGCCAAACGCTGTTCACCCGCAATGCAAAGTGTGTCGGGAGTTATAAAAATGCAGAATCACCGTTATACATGACAATTGGTGACTGCGCCTTTTTATAAAACTGCAGTGCAGGACATTTTATACATAACCCCCATTATGTCTTCATCTCTTTCTTTGAACCCCTGATCCATCTTTCTTTACTTCACTTCCATCTCCATATTCTTCCTGCTCTATGTTTGGGATTCGGCAGGGCTCCTTTTAGTTCTTTTTAATAAGGTGATTCTATGAGGGTGGGAGGAGTGGGGTAAACACTCCGGGGGAGTGGGGTAAAATATTTTTATTATCACAGGTTTTGGGGCATATTTCCTAAGCGTCCTGAGATGTAACATTGCTGTGGTAAAGTGCTCCGTAACCGATGGTGTAATTCACTAGTCCCCACACGTGTGCTGAGGCCCGGTTACACTGCAGGGCTGTGCATATTGTCACTAGTCTCCACACGTGTGCTGAGGCCCGGTTACACTGTAGGGCTGTACATATTGTCTCTAGTCCCCACACGTGTGCTGAGGCCCGGTTACACTGCAGAGCTGTGCATATTGTCACTAGTCTCCACACGTGTGCTGAGGCCCGGTTACACTGCAGAGCTGTGCATATTGTCTCTAGTCCCCACACGTGTGCTGAGGCCCGGTTACACTGCAGAGCTGTGCATATTGTCACTAGTCTCCACACGTGTGCTGAGGCCCGGTTACACTGCAGAGCTGTGCATATTGTCACTAGTCCCCACACGTGTGCTGAGGCCCGGTTACACTGCAGAGCTGTGCATATTGTCACTAGTCTCCACACGTGTGCTGAGGCCTGGTTACACTGCAGAGCTGTGCATATTGTCTCTAGTCCCCACACGTGTGCTGAGGCCCGGTTACACTGCAGAGCTGTGCATATTGTCACTAGTCTCCACACGTGTGCTGAGGCCCGGTTACACTGCAGAGCTGTGCATATTGTCACTAGTCTCCACACGTGTGCTGAGGCCCGGTTACACTGTAGGGCTGTACATATTGTCTCTAGTCCCCACACGTGTGCTGAGGCCCGGTTACACTGCAGAGCTGTGCATATTGTCACTAGTCTCCACACGTGTGCTGAGGCCCGGTTACACTGCAGAGCTGTGCATATTGTCTCTAGTCCCCACACGTGTGCTGAGGCCCGGTTACACTGCAGAGCTGTGCATATTGTCACTAGTCCCCACACGTGTGCTGAGGCCCGGTTACACTGCAGAGCTGTGCATATTGTCACTAGTCTCCACACGTGTGCTGAGGCCTGGTTGCACTGCAGAGCTGTGCATATTGTCTCTAGTCCCCACACGTGTGCTGAGGCCCGGTTACACTGCAGAGCTGTGCATATTGTCACTAGTCTCCACACGTGTGCTGAGGCCCTAGTCTCCACACGTGTGCTGAGGCCTGGTTACACTGCAGGGCTGTTCATATTGTCACTAGTCCCCACACGTGTGCTGAGGCCCGGTTACACGTCAGGGCTGTGCATATTGTCACTAGTCTCCACACGTGTGCCGAGGCCCGGTTACACGCCAGTTACCGTGCTTTAGTTACATTATTAGTTAACGGACCGTGCTTTAGTTACATTATTAGTTAACGGGCCGTGCTTTAGTTACATTATTAGATAACGGACCGTGCTTTAGTTACATTATTAGATAACGGACCGTGCTTTAGTTACATTATTAGTTAACGGGCCGTGCTTTAGTTACATTATTAGTTAACGGACCCTGCTTTAGTTACATTATTAGTTAACGGGCCGTGCTTTAGTTACACTATTAGTTAACTGACCGTGCTTTAGTTACATTATTAGTTAACGGACCGTGCTTTAGTTACATTATTAGTTAACGGACCGTGCTTTAGTTACATTATTAGTTTACGGACCGTGCTTTAGTTACATTATTAGTTAACGGACCGTGCTTTAGTTACATTATTAGTTAACGGGCCGTGCTTTAGTTACATTATTAGTTAACGGGCCGTGCTTTAGTTACATTATTAGTTAACGGACCGTGCTTTAGTTACATTATTAGTTAACGGACCGTGCTTTAGTTACATTATTAGATAACGGACCGTGCTTTAGTTACATTATTAGATAACGGACCGTGCTTTAGTTACATTATTAGATAACGGACCGTGCTTTAGTTACATTATTAGTTAACGGGCCGTGCTTTAGTTACATTATTAGTTAACGGACCGTGCTTTAGTTACATTATTAGATAACGGACCGTGCTTTAGTTACATTATTAGTTAACGGACCGTGCTTTAGTTACATTATTAGATAACGGACCGTGCTTTAGTTACATTATTAGTTAACGGACCGTGCTTTAGTTACATTATTAGTTAACGGACCGTGCTTTAGTTACATTATTAGTTAACGGACCGTGCTTTAGTTACATTATTAGTTTACGGGCCGTGCTTTAGTTACATTATTAGTTTACGGACCGTGCTTTAGTTACATTATTAGTTTACGGGCCGTGCTTTAGTTACATTATTAGTTAACGGACCGTGCTTTAGTTACATTATTAGATAACGGGCCGTGCTTTAGTTACATTATTAGTTAACGGACCGTGCTTTAGTTACATTATTAGATAACGGGCCGTGCTTTAGTTACATTATTAGATAACGGGCCGTGCTTTAGTTACATTATTAGATAACGGACCGTGCTTTAGTTACATTATTTGTTAACGGACCCTGCTTTAGTTACATTATTAGTTAACGGACCGTGCTTTAGTTACATTATTAGTTAACGGACCCTGCTTTAGTTACATTATTAGTTAACAGACCCTGCTTTAGTTACATTATTAGTTAACGGACCCTGCTTTAGTTACATTATTAGATAACGGACCGTGCTTTAGTTACATTATTAGTTAACGGACCCTGCTTTAGTTACATTATTAGATAACGGAGCGTGCTTTAGTTACATTATTAGTTAACGGGCCGTGCTTTAGTTACATTATTAGTTAACGGACCGTGCTTTAGTTACATTATTAGATAACGGACCGTGCTTTAGTTACATTATTAGTTAACGGGCCGTGCTTTAGTTACATTATTAGATAACGGACCGTGCTTTAGTTACATTATTAGATAACGGACCGTGCTTTAGTTACATTATTAGTTAACGGGCCGTGCTTTAGTTACATTATTAGTTAACGGACCCTGCTTTAGTTACATTATTAGTTAACGGGCCGTGCTTTAGTTACACTATTAGTTAACTGACCGTGCTTTAGTTACATTATTAGTTAACGGACCGTGCTTTAGTTACATTATTAGTTAACGGACCGTGCTTTAGTTACATTATTAGTTTACGGACCGTGCTTTAGTTACATTATTAGTTAACGGGCCGTGCTTTAGTTACATTATTAGTTAACGGACCGTGCTTTAGTTACATTATTAGTTAACGGACCGTGCTTTAGTTACATTATTAGATAACGGACCGTGCTTTAGTTACATTATTAGTTAACGGACCGTGCTTTAGTTACATTATTAGATAACGGACCGTGCTTTAGTTACATTATTAGTTAACGGACCGTGCTTTAGTTACATTATTAGATAACGGGCCGTGCTTTAGTTACATTATTAGTTAACGGACCGTGCTTTAGTTACATTATTAGATAACGGGCCGTGCTTTAGTTACATTATTAGATAACGGACCGTGCTTTAGTTACATTATTAGTTAACGGACCGTGCTTTAGTTACATTATTTGTTAACGGACCCTGCTTTAGTTACATTATTAGTTAACGGACCGTGCTTTAGTTACATTATTAGTTAACGGACCCTGCTTTAGTTACATTATTAGTTAACAGACCCTGCTTTAGTTACATTATTAGTTAACGGACCCTGCTTTAGTTACATTATTAGATAACGGACCGTGCTTTAGTTACATTATTAGTTAACGGACCCTGCTTTAGTTACATTATTAGATAACGGAGCGTGCTTTAGTTACATTATTAGTTAACGGGCCGTGCTTTAGTTACATTATTAGTTAACGGACCGTGCTTTAGTTACATTATTAGATAACGGACCGTGCTTTAGTTACATTATTAGTTAACGGGCCGTGCTTTAGTTACATTATTAGATAACGGACCGTGCTTTAGTTACATTATTAGATAACGGACCGTGCTTTAGTTACATTATTAGTTAACGGGCCGTGCTTTAGTTACATTATTAGTTAACGGACCCTGCTTTAGTTACATTATTAGTTAACGGGCCGTGCTTTAGTTACACTATTAGTTAACTGACCGTGCTTTAGTTACATTATTAGTTAACGGACCGTGCTTTAGTTACATTATTAGTTAACGGACCGTGCTTTAGTTACATTATTAGTTTACGGACCGTGCTTTAGTTACATTATTAGTTAACGGGCCGTGCTTTAGTTACATTATTAGTTAACGGACCGTGCTTTAGTTACATTATTAGATAACGGACCGTGCTTTAGTTACATTATTAGTTAACGGACCGTGCTTTAGTTACATTATTAGTTAACGGACCGTGCTTTAGTTACATTATTAGTTAACGGACCGTGCTTTAGTTACATTATTAGTTAACGGGCCGTGCTTTAGTTACATTATTAGTTAACGGACCGTGCTTTAGTTACATTATTAGTTAACGGACCGTGCTTTAGTTACATTATTAGATAACGGACCGTGCTTTAGTTACATTATTAGTTAACGGACCGTGCTTTAGTTACATTATTAGATAACGGACCGTGCTTTAGTTACATTATTAGTTAACGGACCGTGCTTTAGTTACATTATTAGTTAACGGACCGTGCTTTAGTTACATTATTAGTTTACGGGCCGTGCTTTAGTTACATTATTAGTTAACGGACCGTGCTTTAGTTACATTATTAGTTTACGGGCCGTGCTTTAGTTACATTATTAGTTAACGGACCGTGCTTTAGTTACATTATTAGTTTACGGGCCGTGCTTTAGTTACATTATTAGTTAACGGACCGTGCTTTAGTTACATTATTAGATAACGGGCCGTGCTTTAGTTACATTATTAGTTAACGGACCGTGCTTTAGTTACATTATTAGATAACGGGCCGTGCTTTAGTTACATTATTAGATAACGGGCCGTGCTTTAGTTACATTATTAGATAACGGACCGTGCTTTAGTTACATTATTTGTTAACGGACCCTGCTTTAGTTACATTATTAGTTAACGGACCGTGCTTTAGTTACATTATTAGTTAACGGACCCTGCTTTAGTTACATTATTAGTTAACGGACCCTGCTTTAGTTACATTATTAGATAACGGACCGTGCTTTAGTTACATTATTAGTTAACGGACCCTGCTTTAGTTACATTATTAGATAACGGAGCGTGCTTTAGTTACATTATTAGTTAACGGGCCGTGCTTTAGTTACATTATTAGTTAACGGACCGTGCTTTAGTTACATTATTAGATAACGGACCGTGCTTTAGTTACATTATTAGTTAACGGACCGTGCTTTAGTTACATTATTAGTTAACGGAGCGTGCTTTAGTTACATTATTAGTTAACGGACCGTGCTTTAGTTACATTATTAGTTAACGGACCGTGCTTTAGTTACATTATTAGATAACGGACCGTGCTTTAGTTACATTATTAGTTAACGGGCCGTGCTTTAGTTACATTATTAGTTAACGGACCGTGCTTTAGTTACATTATTAGATAACGGACCGTGCTTTAGTTACATTATTAGTTAACGGGCCGTGCTTTAGTTACATTATTAGTTAACGGACCGTGCTTTAGTTACATTATTAGTTAACGGACCGTGCTTTAGTTACATTATTAGATAACGGACCGTGCTTTAGTTACATTATTAGATAACGGACCGTGCTTTAGTTACATTATTAGATAACGGGCCGTGCTTTAGTTACATTATTAGTTAACGGACCGTGCTTTAGTTACATTATTAGTTAACGGCCGTGCTTTAGTTACATTATTAGTTAACGGACCCTGCTTTAGTTACATTATTAGTTAACGGGCCCTGCTTTAGTTACATTATTAGTTAACGGGCCGTGCTTTAGTTACACTATTAGTTAACTGACCGTGCTTTAGTTACATTATTAGTTAACGGGCCGTGCTTTAGTTACATTATTAGTTAACTGACCGTGCTTTAGTTACATTATTAGTTAACGGACCCTGCTTTAGTTACATTATTAGTTAACGGACCCTGCTTTAGTTACATTATTAGTTAACGGGCCGTGCTTTAGTTACATTATTAGTTAACGGACCCTGCTTTAGTTACATTATTAGTTAACGGACCGTGCTTTAGTTACATTATTAGTTAACGGACCGTGCTTTAGTTACATTATTAGTTAACGGACCGTGCTTTAGTTACATTATTAGTTAACGGACCGTGCTTTAGTTACATTATTAGTTAACGGACCGTGCTTTAGTTACATTATTAGTTAACGGACCCTGCTTTAGTTACATTATTAGTTAACGGACCATTCTTTAGTTACATTATTAGTTAACGGACCGTGCTTTAGTTACATTATTAGTTAACGGACCGTGCTTTAGTTACATTATTAGTTAACGGACCGTGCTTTAGTTACATTATTAGTTAACGGACCCTGCTTTAGTTACATTATTAGTTTACGGGCCGTGCTTTAGTTACATTATTAGTTAACGGACCCTGCTTTAGTTACATTATTAGTTAACGGACCGTGCTGTTTACTCTGGAGATTCAGTACCTCCTTGGTTATTTTATTTTAATTAAGACACATTTGCATCCTGCATGCCAGGGGTAAACTTTGATGAACGGGCTTCCTCCATCTGGACCTCATAAGACGTTGTGTTTCTATCTTTTGAAGATAATACAAAGTGGTATTAGAGATGAATTGAGAACATCCTCACTAAACGTCTGTTTGCTTTTACTGATTTAGGCGTTTATGCAGCTGCCACTGGTTTGGGATCCAGGACTGGATCCGTTCCAGAAAGCCGTCACTGCTAATCCACAAACTCTGCTCTCTTATATGTGGGGACAAACTGATCACTTCTTTAATACCCTCTCCCCTACGGCAGATGTAGCTGTGCCAGCCGTGTAGAGTGCTGGGGGTTTATATCACTAGCTAGGCTGGAGTCGCAAGGGTCTTACACAATGGATAGCAGAAGTACTCTTACCCACATACATGCGCTAGTCAGAGACAAGACAGTGCACAAACAGTTACTGGAGCTTATATATAAAAGGGCAGTTCTGGGGTGAAGTTCTATAATGGGTCCAGTCACCATGGAAACCAGTGGAATCTTCCTGCTGATTGGCCCAGTACAGATTGCTCTCCCTACAGAAGTCGCAGAGACATTATCCTTGTTACCGTAACATTGCTCTGGGTTTAAGCGCTCCTCCATCATCTCCTGTAATTCATATATTCATGTCCCCTTTATTCTACATGTAAATCAAGAGAATTTCCCCACCAGAAACCCAGACATTCGCTGGGATTCTTCTTGGATGAGGTTGATGTATATTATGCTCATCTTACAGCTATTACAGACAGTCATTTTTACTCCCTGTAAATCCTAAATACAATTTTGAAATGTAAATATTATATTATTAAAAAAGGGAAATGCCGCTCGGTTTGGCAAATTCCACACTGAACCCAATATACAGAGGATTGCACGTTGAAGTCATTTGGCGCTGACCCGAGGCAGAATGCAGTGTGTCAAGGTGTAAATGATCGCACTGCAAGTGATATACGAGTTTTTGAGTTCAGCTTGCTGTTGGTTGGGTTACTTCTTACTTGAGCAGCAGTCTTGTTTCTTGTATCTGTATTGATCACTTTTGTGCTTCAAATATTTTATTTCTAAAACATAAATTACATGTTGTGTTGCAGCTAAAATTGTTACTTTGTGTCTGAATAATAAGGCATGTGACTTGTATTGAGTTAGCAATAAATATAAGACCATTTAACAAGTTACAAATCTAGGTATTTCTGAGTCAGCTGCTTGATATCTATATTAAGCTATAACCAGGGTATCACCAAATATAGAGTGCCCTGCACTTGAAATGGGACCGTGGTTATCTGTGAATGGATTGCTGGCCTCATGCTTTCCCAGAATCCTCTGCAACTTATGTTTGATGTATTTTTACAGTTATGTAACGTTTCCAAACTGGAAAATATCTGCAACGTGCCTGGGTGCTTTATATATATATTGTCCCCCTAAAGGACACATGATGGCCCTGACACATCTTGAATGTAAATGAGGGGTATGACCAGAAATATATACCTCAAATTTGCATTTATAAGGATAAATATGGTAGCAAAAGAAAGCCCTACATTATCTTATACATAAATATATAGTTTCTATGAGTACAATAAATAGAGAAAGAAAACACACAACCCAAAATGTATCACTCGTAAAGTTTACCTGCCCAGACTATAGATTATTACTCTTTATAAAGCTCAAGTTCTATACAACAAAATGTATAACAAACGAGGTGAAGGTTACCACGACCCCTCATCCTTGAATGATTAGTCCAAAATCACAGGAAATCCCTAAGGCAGTGCTCTGTGTGTGTTGCAATAAGGTGTTAGGTGTGTATTGGCACAACCACAGTCCAGAATTAAGGAGGCAATCACACCGTAACCACAGACTGGTTACTGCGCATGCACGATATCGACCTCTCAAGCTCCGCCCCCACTGTGTACTGGTATGCCGTGGGTGAATAGAGCACTGATTATAAGCTCTATCAATATTATGTATACTGTGTACAGAATAATAAAGGCTGGAAAATGACCCATACAGTGCCTTATCAAATTCATTAAATAAGAGAAAAAAGTGTCTGTGGTCTAGTGTTTATTACATCACCTTGTAGCACGATATGCAAATTACACATTTCCCATTTAAAATCTGTTCATTTGCATATCAAGCCACAGGTGATAAGCAGGAGATGCCACAGGAACATTTAAAACTCTTTTTTCTCGTATTTTCTGCATTTGCTGCAATTCTGCTGACACCATGTATAGATCTCTTGTTAGCATTTTTTGTCTACATTCGCAGTATATGCAGTGTTTTATATTGAAGAGTCTCTTTAATTAATCGCCTTATCCGATGTAATTCTCTTTAATATTAATTGCTTTGAGATCAAACTCCTAGACTGGGACAATCTCTGAATATGGTGCCCGGAGTGATTGGATTCCCAGTGTGTCAGTCACAGCGCTATACTCTGGCACCGGCGGTTGCTACTCTCTGGAATGATTGGATTCCCAGTGCGTCAGTCCCAGCGCTGTACTCTGACGCCGACGGTTGCTACTCTCCGGAGTGGCAGGATTCCCAGTGGTTCAGTCCCAGCGCTGTACTCTGGCACCGGCGGTTGCTACTCTCCGGAGTGGTAAGATTCCTAGTGCGTCAGTCCCAGCACTGTACACTGGCACCGGTGGTTGATAGTCTCCGGAGTGGTAAGATACCCAGTGCGTCAGTCCCAGCGCTGCATTCTGGCGCAGACGGTTGCTACTCTCCGGAGTGGCAGGATTCCCCGGGTGGCAGTCCCAGCGCTATACTTTGGCGCCCACGGTTGCTACTCTCCGGAGTGGTGAGATTCCCAGTGCGTCAGTCCCAGCGCTGTACTCTGGCGCCGGCGGTTGCTACTCTCCGGAGTGGCAGGATTCCCAGTGGTTCAGTCCCAGCGCTGTACTCTTGCACCGGCGGTTGCTACTCTCCGGAGAGGTGAGATTCCCAGTGCGTCAGTCCCAGCGCTGTACACTGGCGCCGGTGGTTGCTACTCTCCGGATTGGCAGGATTCCCAGTGGTTGTCATGCCCCTCTGGCCCTTACCTGCAGTTCCAGTAGTTCCAGGCATCCAGCAAGTCCCTTAAGTAATCCGCGACCGCGGAGTAGGCCGAAGCCGGGGCCTGTAGTACAATCTTCTATCCGCGATCGCGGTAGCGCGGTAGGCCGCAACCAGGGCCTAGAGTTTCTACAAGCCCAGGATGCATCCTCCAGACTTCACCCCAATCAAGGGGAACCTATTTCCAGCTGTAGGAGGGAGGTAAACTCTGCCAAATCTCCTATTAACTCCAAGCACAGAGATAGAGGGGTATGTGCTAGAAAAGCACACCCCTCTAACATCCAATCAAGTGAGGAGCTTGTCCCACTGAGGGGAGGAGTGGAGATCCACAGCACTATAAAAACCCCTCAAACTGTTTCTTCATTGCTCCAGTGTTCCAGAGCTTTGGTTCCTGTTTGTCCTTGGACTTCAGTCTCCAGTTTCCCCTTTGTTGCTGTGCTACAGTATATCTATTGGATTTCCCGTTACCTGACCTTTGGCTTGTCTTCTGGATTACCCTGTTTGCCTGAACCCTGACCCCTGCTTGGATTACTACTCTTTGACCGCTGCCTGCCCTGATCTATTGAACTGTTTCCTGACTTCGCTTTTTGGATTATCCTTTTGTGGCACTCTCGTGCTCCTATCCTTACCAGGGTGCTCTGCCTATATATACTTGTGGACCACCTGGTAAGGGTTACCAGCAAGAGATAGCATCCCCTGCTCTATGCTCCGAAAACCTCAATCTTGACAATACACTGGAGCCAATATGGAGCTTGCAGGGATGGTTGATGCTGTTAATACCTTGACACAACAGCTTACCACGCTATCTACTACTGTACAGGCCATACAAGACAATCAAATGGTCTTACAAACCCAAATACAGAACTTACAACCCATCCCAGTACCACCACCGGTTTTGCAACAACCAAATCCAGTACCTCAACCAGGACTTGTTCTTGATGGTGCTGCTGCCCCTGAACCACATGTTAAACTACCTGCTTGTTTTACAGGTGACCGCAGTCAGTTCCAACCGTTCATCACTTCCTGTGAATTGTTGTTTGCATTAAAACCAAGAACCTATGCTACAGACTTTGTGAAAGTGCGTACAGCTATTTCTCTACTCACAGGAGCACCTATGTCCTGGGCACACCATCTGTTGTATGAAGACAGTCCTGTGCTTAATTCCTGGGAGGCATTTTGTCATGCTATGGGTATACTATATGATGACCCTCATAAGAGATCTACCGCTGAAACTACCATGAGAGCTCTCAGGCAAGGTCGTCGCCCTGTTGAGGATTATGTATCAGACTTTCGGAGGGTTGCGATGGAGACAGAATGGAACGAACCAGCTTTGCGTGACCAATTTCGTTTAGGTCTCTCTGAATCACTCAAGGATGAGTTGGCTCGGGTTGGTATTCCTGACTCACTGGATGATCTGATTCTTCTAGTAACACAAGTTGATCGGAGACTCCGGGAGAGACGGATGGAACGTACTACCTCAACCAACCTTCCTTTTCGTTCAGTCTCTACACCACGCCTTCATTACACACCCACGTCTACTACCACCACTGAGGAACCCATGCAATTGGGGGTAACCCGTGGTCCGCTTACTGAAACAGAGAAGTCCAGAAGAAGAAGGATGAATCTGTGTCTGTATTGCGGTAATGCCGACCATCAATTTCGTCTTTGTCCTCGGTTGGCTGCAAAAGGTAATCCCCATTTGGTACAGTCCTCTTTGCTCCTGGGTGGCATGACTTCTCATCTATCTCTTCTTGTCTCTCTACAGTGGACACATGACAAGGTACCACAAGATGCCATCATTGATTCCGGTGCCAGTGATTGCTTTATGGATATCAAAACCGCCCAGACATTGGGTATACCCACACGACCAAAGAAACAACCCATTACCATCCTACTTGTCGATGGCAGAGACATCAATTCAGGACCTGTCACCACAGAGACTGTACCCATCACCGTATACATTGGAGAGAAACATAAAGAATCACTTAGTTTTAGTCTGGTGCATTCTCCCTTGTTTCCTTTGATTCTGGGACTTCCTTGGCTTAAACGTCACAACCCCATTATTGACTGGTCTACAGGACTAACCACTTTTTCCTCTACCTTTTGCAAAACTCAATGTTTTCCACAGACTTTAGCTTCTTCTCTTCACATCCCATCTCCTGAGAACACTGAAATACCAACACAATATCGTGCTTTCAGTAAAGTATTCAGTGAACAAGAGGCCAATAAACTACCACCCCATCGTCCATATGATTGCCCAATAGACCTACTTCCTGGGGCACCAATACCATTTGGCCGTATATATCCCCTCTCAGAACCCGAATTAAAGACTTTAAAAACCTACATTGAAGACAATTTAAAGAAAGGCTTCATCAGACCTTCTACTTCACCCGCTGGAGCTGGAATATTTTTTGTTGGAAAAAAGGACGGTGGTCTCCGCCCATGTGTGGATTACAGAGAGATTAACAAAGTCACGATCAAAAATAAATACCCTTTACCTTTAATTCCCGAATTGATGGATCGCCTCAGAGAAGCTAAAATATACACCAAGCTGGATTTACGGGGTGCTTACAATCTGGTGCGGATTAAGGAGGGGCATGAGTGGAGAACAGCTTTCCGATCCCGATATGGTCACTATGAGTATCTAGTCATGCCATTCGGGCTCTGCAATGCCCCTGCTACCTTCCAACACTTCCTTAATGACGTTTTCCAGGATATGTTGGATTCGTTTGTCATTGTATACCTTGATGACATTTTGATTTATTCACCTTCTCTGGCTACACATCGTCAACACATGACCCGCGTTCTATCTCGTCTCCAAGATCACGGACTATATGCCAAATTAGAAAAATGTATTTTTGAGACTACGTCTGTAGAGTTCCTTGGTTATGTCTTAACCCCTGGAAACATCAGAATGGATCCCAAGAAGGTATCTGCCATATTGGAGTGGCCCATCCCCTCTTCCGTTAAAACCACACAGAGTTTCATAGGCTTTTCCAATTTCTACAGAAAGTTCATCAATGGATTCTCAAAAATCATCGCCCCAATCACTCAACTCACAAAGAAGAATATACCTTTTCGTTGGACTCCTGAAGCACAACAAGCTTTTGATGCATTAAAGCAGAGATTCACCACAGCCCCTATTCTTCTTCTCCCAGATCCTTTGAAACCATACTTTGTTGAGGTGGATGCGTCAGAGACAGCTGTAGGGGCCATCTTGTCTCAACGAAAAGGAGATGATGGTACACTTCATCCTGTATGCTTCTTTTCAAAACGTCTTTCTCCAGCAGAGATCAATTACAGTGTGGGTGATAGAGAACTATTGGCCATAAAAATGGCACTGGAAGAATGGCGTCACCTTCTTGAAGGGGCAAATCACCCAGTCACTGTATTCACGGACCATCGCAACCTGGAGTATTTACAAAGAGCTCGCAGACTCTGTCCACGACAGGCAAGATGGGCTCTGTTTTTCTCTCGATTCCTATTGCACATTACTTACAGACCCGGTTCACGAAATGGAAAGGCCGATGCCCTATCCCGTTTACATGGATCATCTACAGAACAAGAGCCAGACACCATTCTACAACCTGGTCATTTTCTTATCACTCATTCCTCTTTAATAAAGACTCTTAAACAACAATGTAAAGATGACTCTTATCTATCCAAATATCCTTTTTTGACCAAGAAAGATGGTCTCCTCTACAAGGATACTCTGATTTTTGTCCCTCCTGCTGTGCGAACCAAAGTATTAGAGACAATACATGATCATCCGCTGGCAGGCCATGGAGGAGTCAAGAAAACCTTAGACCTTGCACATCGTTCATTTTGGTGGCCTAAATAAAGAAAGGACATTGAACAATATATACATTCATGCGACATCTGTGGACGTGCAAAAGGGGTTAATACCAGACCTGCTGGCTTACTACAACCTTTACCTGTCCCCACAAATCCCTGGACTGACATGACTGTTGATTTTATTGTTGAACTCCCACCATCTCAACAACATACTACCATAATGGTAGTCGTGGACCGTCTAACTAAGATGGCTCACTTCATTCCTACAACCAAACTCCCTACCGCAGCCGAAACTGCTGACTTATTTATTAAAGAAATCTTCCGCCTCCATGGCATACCACAATCCATTCTCTCTGACCGTGGAGTACAATTTACCTCACATTTCTGGTCTGCTTTTTGTCGTGGTTTGGGCATCCAAAGACTCTTATCATCTGCTTACCATCCTCAAACTGATGGCCAAACAGAAAGAACCAACCAAACTCTAGAACAGTATCTTCGTTGCTATGTTACTCACCTACAGGATGACTGGCTTCCCTTACTTCCAACAGCAGAATTTGCTTACAACAACAGCCTACACAGTTCTATAGGTTTATCACCCTTCAAGGCCAACTATGGTTATCATCCCTCCTCGATTCCTCAACTACCTGCTACAACCACAGTGCCACAAGTCACCGATAGAATCCAACTTCTTAACCAAGGATTCACTCTCCTACAAGAGACTCTAAAGAAAGCCCAACAAGCTTACAAAGAACAAGCAGATCGCAAACGTACATCTCCACCTCAATATAACATTGGAGACAAGGTTTGGCTTTCATCCGCTCATGTTAAAATGTCCTGTCCTACCACAAAATTAGGACCAAAATTTTTAGGTCCTTTTCCCATCACAAAGATTATTAGTCCTGTAGCGGTTACTCTTCAATTGCCTACCACTTGGCGTATTCACCCTACATTCCATGTTTCACTTCTCAAGAAATGGATACCAGATACTTCCCAAAGGAAGACACCTACTCCTCCACTCCCCATAATCGTGGACAACGAAGAAGAATTCGAAGTACAAGAGATCTTGGATTCTCGTATTAGAAGGGGACGACTTGAGTATCTAGTACACTGGGAGGGATATGGTCCTGAAGAAAGATCCTGGGAACCAGCTGCCACCATTCATGCTCCCGCTTGTCTTCGTGCATTTCACCGTACACATCCTGAACGGCCAGCACCTAGACGCACCCGGAGGTCGCGTATTGGAAGGGGGAACTGTCATGCCCCTCTGGCCCTTACCTGCAGTTCCAGTAGTTCCAGGCATCCAGCAAGTCCCTTAAGTAATCCGCGATCGCGGAGTAGGCCGAAGCCGGGGCCTGTAGTACAATCTTCTATCCGCGATCGCGGTAGCGCGGTAGGCCGAAACCAGGGCCTAGAGTTTCTACAAGCCCAGGATGCATCCTCCAGACTTCACCCCAATCAAGGGGAATCTATTTCCAGCTGTAGGAGGGAGGTAAACTCTGCCAAATCTCCTATTAACTCCAAGCACAGAGATAGAGGGGTATGTGCTAGAAAAGCACACCCCTCTAACATCCAATCAAGTGAGGAGCTTGTCCCACTGAGGGGAGGAGTGGAGATCCACAGCACTATAAAAACCCCTCAAACTGTTTCTTCATTGCTCCAGTGTTCCAGAGCTTTGGTTCCTGTTTGTCCTTGGACTTCAGTCTCCAGTTTCCCCTTTGTTGCTGTGCTACAGTATATCTATTGGATTTCCCGTTACCTGACCTTTGGCTTGTCTTCTGGATTACCCTGTTTGCCTGAACCCTGACCCCTGCTTGGATTACTACTCTTTGACCGCTGCCTGCCCTGATCTATTGAACTGTTTCCTGACTTCGCTTTTTGGATTATCCTTTTGTGGCACTCTCGTGCTCCTATCCTTACCAGGGTGCTCTGCCTATATATACTTGTGGACCACCTGGTAAGGGTTACCAGCAAGAGATAGCATCCCCTGCTCTATGCTCCGAAAACCTCAATCTTGACAGTGGTTCAGTCCCAGCACTGTACTCTTGCACCGGTGGTTGCTACTCTCCGGAGAGGTGAGATTCCCAGTACGTCAGTCCCAGCTCTGTACACTGGCGCCGGTGGTTGCTACTCTCCGGATTGGCAGGATTCCCAGTGGTTCAGTCCCAGCGCTGTACTCTTGCACTGGCGGTTGCTACTCTCCGGAGTGGCAGGATTCCCAGTGGTTCAGTCCCAGCGCTGTACACTGGCGCCGGTGGTTGCTACTCTCCGGAGAGGTGAGATTCCCAGTGCGTCAGTCCCAGCGCTGTACACTGGCGCCGGCGGTTGCTACTCTCCTGATTGGCAGGATTCCCAGTTGTTCAGTCCCAGCGCTGTACACTGGCGCCGGTGGTTGCTGCTCTCCGGAGAGGTGAGATTCCCAGTGCGTCAATCCCAGCGCTGTACACTGGCGCCGGTGGTTGCTACTCTCCTGATTGGCAGGATTCCCAGTGGTTCAGTCCCAGCGCTGTACACTGGCGCCGGTGGTTGCTACTCTCCGGAGAGGTGAGATTCCCAGTGCGTCAATCCCAGCGCTGTACTTTGGCGCCGGCGGTTGCTACTCTCCGGAGTGGCAGGATTCCCAGTGGTTCAGTCCCAGCGCTGTAATCTTGCACCGGCGGTTGCTACTCTCCGGAGAGGTGAGATTCCCAGTGCGTCAATCCCAGCGCTGTACTTTGGCGCCGGCGGTTGCAACTCTCCGGAGTGGCAGGATTCCCAGTGGTTCAGTCCCAGCGCTGTACTCTTGCACCGGCGGTTGCTACTCTCCTGTGTTCGAGGATACGTCAGATGCACAATTCACAGATATGCGACCAGCCTCTGCCATCGATCTCTGATAACATCTGCTGTAGATTTGGGATGGTTTATGTTTTCTTTTTTGTAAAAGGAATGGCATTTTATCCGCAATGTCAGAACACGCCAAATGTATTCTTGGAAATGAGTAATCTCGTCTGGAGAACAAGTGAGGAATTGGCTTGCTTTCAGCGATTTGGCATGTTTCCCAAATTGTTCCCTTCCTAAATACGGGATCACTTGCCCATCTGGGTATTACAGCCCCGACGTTGATTGCTATCCATATTTACATATTCACAAGCATGTCTCACTCACTGGGCGTACATATGGAGGGATCTGAAGCAATGCTGTCTGATTCCCTGTAATTCTCTATTGATTGGTAAACCCTATGGAGTGGAGGCTGTCTGACTACATAGTAACATAGTAATTTAGGTTGAAAAAAGACACAAGTCCATCAAGTTCAACCCTTCTACCTATCATTTCAGCGTTGACAAGGGGAGGGAGGGGGGAATTAGACAGACAAGGGGAGGGAGGGGGGAATTAGACAGACAAGGGGAGGGAGGGGGGAATTAGACAGACAAGGGGAGGGAGGAGGGAGATAGACAGACAATGGGAGGGAAAGGGGAATTAGACAGACGAGGGAGGGGGGGTAATTAGACAGACAAGGGGAGGGAGAGGTGAAATAGACAGACAAGGGGAGGGAGAGGGGAATTAGACAGACAAGGGGAGGGGTGAAATAGACAGACAAGGGGAGGGAGGGGGGAATTAGACAGACAAGGGGAGGGAGGAGGGAGATAGACAGACAATGGGAGGGAGGGAGAGGGGAAATAGACAGACAAAGGGAGGGGGGAGATAGACAGACAAGGGGATGGGGAGAGAGGGGCCGCATTGGCACATAAAAGGAAATAAAAACAACAAATGCATTTGTATAATATAATTTTTTTATTAAATATTAAAAAGTAATTTACATATATACAAGTTAAAAAAAAATTCCTATAGGGTAGTCTTATATTCAGGCTTTTAGTTTTTTTCCTAAAGGAATATCCAAAGTTTGGGGGGTCGTCTTATAATCGAGCAAATACGGTATTAATGCTTATTCTATTATTAATACCCCTGTATGTTCTGCTTTTCTAAAAAAACATCCAGACCATCAGTGGTGGCTCTAGACTTTGTGAGGCCTTAGGCGAAAGTGGAACATGAGGCCCTCACGGACACACATTATTAAATAAAATATATGCAAGTGATAATAAAAATGAACTGTAGAAATAGCATATTTTAAGATCAGACTCAAATCCCAGCTTCTAGAAATGAACAGCTCCTAGAATTTTATTTGTCTCATAATTATTCTACAAACATCTATAAACATTTGGTATAGATAAAATTGTGTGCAGCTGACTAACTCACATTGTTATTGCTGTGTCCTAAATGTGAACACTAACACATATCACAAAGTCATTCACAGACACACTCAGTCAGCACACAATCACACTCAGCCAGCACACACTCACAGATACACTCAGCCAGCACACACTGACTCACAGACACACTCAGTCAGCACACAATCACACTCAGCCAGCACACACTGACTCACAGACACACTCAGTCAGCACACAATCACACTCAGCCAGCACACACTCACAGATACACTCAGCCAGCACACACTGACTCACAGACACACTCAGAAAGCACACACTGACTCACAGACACACTCAGAAAGCACACAATCACACACTAACAGAAACACTCAGCCAGAAGGAAAGGTGCTCAATGTTGAAAGTGGTCTCACAGACCACGTTGTGCTAGAAGATTGGCACTTTGTTCTTCCTCACAGCACTGGATGCACTGTGATTTAGCCACTCAATATGCCAGAATTTTGCCACTCAATATGCCAGGATTTAGCCATTTAATATGCCAGGATTTAGCCCCTTAATGTCAGGATTTACCCCCTCAATATGCCAGGATTTAGCCCCTCAATATGCCAGGATTAAGCCATTCAAAATGCCAGGATTTTGCCACTCTTTGCCAGGATTGTGCCACTCAATCTGCCAGGATTGTGCCACTCAATCTGCCAGGATTTTGCCCCTCAATATACCAGGATTTTTCCACTCTATGCCAGAATTGTGCCCCTCAATTTGCCAGGATTTTGCCACTCTATGCCAGGATATTGCCCCTTAATATGCCAGGATTTTGCCACTCTGTGACAGGATTTTGCCCCTCATTATGCCACAATTTTGCCCCTCACAATGCCAGGATTTTGCCCCTCATTATGCCACAATTTTGCCCCTCACAATGCCAGGATTTAGCCTCTCACTATGCCAGGATTTTGCCACTCTGTGCCAGGATTTTGACACCTCATTATGCCAGAATTTTGCCTCTCAATATGCCAGGATTTTGCCCCTCACCTCATTATGCCAGGATTTTGCCCTACACTGTGCCAATATTTAGCCACTCATTATGCCAGGCTTTGCTCGTTTGTGCCACCCTCCTCCCCCTTCCCTAGTACTTACCTCCATGCTGCTCTCCGTTGTTTCCTCCGGTCGCGTATTGAAGCTGCGCGGGTTCAATAAAGTTTAAAAAAAAAAACGCTCCCTGTTACATCAAAGGCAATAAGGCGAGTTAGGCAGCCGCGAGGCCCCCGTGAGTGCGAGGCCTTAGGCGGCTGCCTAACTCGCCTAATTAGAGAGCCGCCTCTGCAGACCATGTGTAAATGCATCTGTTGTAGTTGATAGCACTACCTCTCTTGGCAGTGAGTCCATATGGTTATTGTCCTTACCGTAAAGAATCCCTTCCTTTGCTGCCTATGAAATCTTTGCTCTTCCAGTCTCAGGGGGTGACCTCTTGTTCTTTGTACATTTCTATTAATGAACAGGTCCCTGGAGAGCTCCTTATATTGGCCCTGCACATATTTAGACGGTCTGCAGTCACTGTTAGAGGAACACTTCCTATTTTGCTTGTACAAAGCCATGTGGCTTAATAAGCAGACTACATAGTTCCCATTGCAAAGTAGTTCATTTGCATGTCAAGCCACATATGATGTCATTAGCAGGAGGTCATGCTTCAAACATGTCTGTCTCTTATTTTTTTAACTTTAATCTAGCAGGTTTGGCTGTGGATTTCGGAATCTGCCCCCTGTATAACAGTCCGGAGTAAAGTCAGGATGTATTGTGTTATTACATGATTCAGTGCTCCAGCTATCTCACTGCAGCTTCATTACCTCATCAAGATTTCCAGGTCATTGTGTCATTTCTGCATAAAGCAGAGGTTCATTAGATTAACAAAACATTGAATAAGCAGAGAGGAATGTCTGTCTGTATATACATCTCTCTGTGCTGGAATCAGTCGGATGGACCAAATGCTACACAATATACTCTCTATGGCTGGGGGAGAGTATGAGAAAGCAGGGAATGTCTACAAATAATAATATTATATACATGCTTACAGTGAACAAACATTGAACTTCTATTCCAGAGTATTTTTCATAAAACTTCTGTATATTTACTTCCCAGGAAAAAAAACATTACAAGCTGCAAATGGAGATTTAAAAAATAATCTGTTTCTTAAGCTTCAGGATATACCAGCCAGCTGGGAAGATTCCAGTTGAAATAGCAGGGTTTTGTGCATGAGATTGGGGGATACCTGGACCATTCAAAAAAGGACGTAATAGTTATATTCAGGGCATTGTAAGATATGATGACCCTTTTACACAGTTACTTCTTTGGATAATGTCATGTATAGATAAAATGTATATAAATATTGAATTACGTTACTGTTACAGGTTATAATAGAAAATGTTCACATTATACAGACAACCAGTCGATAATCAGTAGATTGAAAAGGGAGATCTCCACTCTATGTATGATTATGCTGATGTGTCACAGGTGGCACCCGTGCTCTAGGTCATCCAGCCCAGAATCCTTTGCTCCTTCACTGCTAATATTGCAAATGGACAGACCAACATGGCTTTTTATCTCCAGTTTGGTTTACCAACCCCTTTCCTCTAGCCCAGTGTGATCTGTATTATGACACAAAATCAGTCATCTGTGCTGGAACCTGGGATTACAGCCGCTTCTGATATGCAAATGCCCTTCCATTGTGAAACCAAATAGCTGATCACACACCTTCCCAATAGCCCATGTCTATGTATTAAATATAATAAAACATCTATAAAGGCACGCCCCCCATTTCTTAGAGCATGGTTAGTATGATCAGGACAAACGATGGTGCTTATACCCTCACGTGTCCCGGCAAGCACTTGTAGAATCTGTGCACAAAATAGGATCCAACCCTTTAGCATCTTCTTCGAAATAACCATTTATTGATAACAATGTAAATCCATATATGATCCCCTAAAAAAACAGGGTTCTCTCTCCGGACCCCCACTCCATACAGAACCTAATCAGACAAGCAGGGCGAGTTCTGATTGGGTGTGCAGAACCTGTCAGCACTTGCCAGTTACCAAGAGTAACCTGAGTGTATCTTTAAAAATATATTCTGGGTTTACTAATGGGAAGGGGATGCTGTTTTTTAAGGAGGCAAGGGTTAAATAAAGAAAACATTAGTTGTCACAAATAGATAGATTATCAAAATAAGAGTATTTGGAAGAAGCGCTAGAGGGCTGGATGTTTGTTATATATTTTATTTTTCTCAACCTGATTTTGCTTCAGTTTAGGATTTGTGTCTGTTTACGGTAACGCTGACTTTCTCTCCTGGTACCATAATGCCCTACTTGTCTCTTCTCTTTAGTGTTTAATAATTGGAGGGGGTCCGTGCGGCTTGCGGACTGCCATCGAACTCGCCTGTCTGGGAGCCAAGGTGGTGGTGGTGGAAAAGAGAGACACGTTCTCCAGAAACAATGTCCTTCATCTCTGGCCGTACACCATACACGACCTCCGCTGTCTTGGCGCCAAGAAATTCTATGGCAAGTTCTGTGCTGGAGCCATCGATCACATCAGTAAGTTCAGATGCACCCTCTGTGTGAGCTGCTGAGTCCAATACACCCTCTGTGTGAGCTGCTGAGTCCAATGCACCCTCTGTGTGAGCTGCTGAGTCCAATACACCCTCTGTGTGAGCTGCTGAGTCCAATACACCCTCTGTGTGAGCTGCTGAGTCCAATACACCCTCTGTGTGAGCTGCTGAGTCCAATACACCCTCTGTGTGAGCTGCTGGGTCTGATGCTGTGTCTGTGTGAGCTGCTGGGTCTCATGCTGTGTCTGTGTGAGCTGCTGGGTCTCATGCTGTGTCTGTGTGAGCTGCTGGGTCTCATGCTGTGTCTGTGTGAGCTGCTGGGTCTCATGCTGTGTCTGTGTGAGCTGCTGGGTCTCATGCTGTGTCTGTGTGAGCTGCTGGGTCTCATGCTGTGTCTGTGTGAGCTGCTGGGTCTCATGCTGTGTCTGTGTGAGCTGCTGGGTCTCATGCTGTGTCTGTGTGAGCTGCTGGGTCTCATGCTGTGTCTGTGTGAGCTGCTGGGTCTCATGCTGTGTCTGTGTGAGCTGCTGGGTCTCATGCTGTGTCTGTGTGAGCTGCTGGGTCTGATGCTGTGTCTGTGTGAGCTGCTGGGTCTCATGTTGTGTCTGTGTGAGCTGCTGGGTCTGATGCTGTGTCTGTGTGAGCTGCTGGGTCTGATGCTGTGTCTGTGTGAGCTGCTGGGTCTGATGCTGTGTCTGTGTGAGCTGCTGTGTCTGATGCTGTGTCTGTGTGAGCTGCTGGGTCTGATGCTGTGTCTGTGTGAGCTGCTGGGTCTGATGCTGTGTCTGTGTGAGCTGCTGGGTCTCATGCTGTGTCTGTGTGAGCTGCTGGGTCTCATGCTGTGTCTGTGTGAGCTGCTGGGTCTCATGCTGTGTCTGTGTGAGCTCAAATTATCACTAAAACAGTTTAAGTTTCTGGCTTCATTGATTTATTTTTTCCACCGTAAAACTAAACGCGTGTATGTGGTTTTTATGATATGGGTAATTACAGTGAGGACGCTTACATCCACCATCACATATGGTAACGAGCGTTAGGTCATTATCCAGTCATCTTCAAACTTGCACTTGGCCCTTCAATAAACTCATTTTTCCTGGAGACTGACATGATAGGATTCTAGTTTGATGTGAAGATTAACATCCCCGGAACCTGTTTGACTGGTTTCTTGTACAAATGCAGAGCGCTGGATCAAAACATTAGTGATGTCACCTTTAGCGCTTACACGGCTGAACCAGCATTCAGTCCATCAGTGTGTAAATGAATTAATACTTTTATGGTGTACATGTTATTATAAACTTGCTCACAAGTTACCGTAAGAAACACCAGGAAGTGAGGGATGCAGAATAATAATTATTTTCCCTGTCTGTTGAACAAATTACATATAACTGCTGCAGGACTGTATTGGCTGGGGTCTGGCAGGCCCTGCTGCAGGATTGTATTGACTGGAGTCTGGCAGCGCTGCTGCAGGATTGTATTGGCTGGGGTCTGGCAGCGCTGCAGGATTGTATTGGCTGGGGTCTGGTAGGCACTGCTGCAGGATTGTATTGACTGGAGCCTGGCAGCGCTGCTGCAGGATTGTATTGGCTGGGGTCTGGCAGCGCTGCAGGATTGTATTGGCTGGGGTCTGGTAGGCACTGCTGCCAGTTTGTACATGCTGATTTTTTTTTCTCTTTCTTGCAGGTATCTGGCAGCTGCAGCTAATGCTGTTTAAAATTGCGCTCCTCCATGGGATAGAAATCCAGGTCAATGTTGAATTTGTGAAGCTTCTGGAGCCTCCAGAAGATCAAGAAAACCAAAGTAATTGACGTGTTTTGTGGGTTTAGAGCCAAATAATATTTACTATTTTCCAAAGGCCTCGACTGATGCCCAATTCCGGCTTCTGCATTAGCAACACCAACGAAAACGGTCAACACAAAGTAAACTTTAAAGATAAAAATTGCATCCTGATAGAGCTATACAGAACAAAGATTCTAAACAACATGTCACCCCCTGATAGAGTTATACAGAGCATAAATTCTAAACAACATGTCACCCCCTGATAGAGCTATACAGAGCAAAAATTCTAAACAACATGTCACCTCCTGATAGAGCTATACAGAACAAAGATTCTAAACAACATGTCTGCCCCCTGATACAGCTATACAGAACAAAGATTCTAAACAACATGTCACCCCCTGATAGAGCTATACAGAGCAAAAATTCTAAACAACATGTCACCCCCTGATAGAGCTATACAGAGCAAAGATTATAAACAACATGTCACCCCCTGATAGAGCTATACAGAGCAAAGATTATAAACAACATGTCACCCCCTGATAGAGCTATACAGAGCAAAGATTATAAACAACATGTCACCCCCTGATAGAGCTATACAGAGCAAAGATTATAAACAACATGTCACCCCCTGATAGAGGTATACAGAGCAAAGATTATAAACAACATGTCACCCCCTGATAGAGCTATACAGAGCAAAGATTCTAAACAACATGTCCACCTCCTGATAGAGCTATACAGAGCAAAGATTCTAAACAGCATGTCTGCCCCCTGATAGAGCTATAAAGAGCAAATATTCTAAACAACATGTCCGCGCCCGGATAGAGCTATACAGAGCAAAGATTCTAAACACCATGTCCGCCCCCTAATAGAGCTATACAGAACAAAGATTATAAACAACATGTCACCCCCTGATAGAGCTATACAGAGCAAAGATTCTAAACACCATGTCCGCCCCCTAATAGAGCTATACAGAACAAAGATTCTAAACAACATGTCCAACCCCTGATAGAGCTATACAGAACAAAGATTCTAAACAACATGTCCTCACCTGATAGAGCTATCCAGAGCAAAGATTCTAAACAACATGTCTGCCCCTGATAGAGCTATACAGACCCTGCTTCAGTGTTTGCAAAGTTCATCTAAAGGCTTTAATGTAGCCATGATCCGTCCATATCTATTTTCTATTACTGCGAGAATTAAATAATTTACATTTGGGGCCTCTGTGGTGTTGTATTTTATGTTTGTTAAAATAAGTAGGTTTCTTTTTTTTTTAAATCAGGAATTAGTTTAGAAACGTGGGGGAATGACTATGGTCCCGTTAGTGAAGAGGTTAATCAGGCAGGGCTCGTAGGGTTATTTGGACCCCGTTAGGTATGATTATTTAGCAGGCGTGAGGAGAGCAGTCTGACAGTTGCCAGTAATAATGTTAATCTGTTGCGTCTCTGTGCTGATAAGCCGGGGAATGGCGTGCAAGTTTGTCCAGCGCCTCGCAGTCCCTGCCAGCGTATCCACCGTGTCCTGCTCACAACGATTCAGGAGATAATTTTAGACGGGTTGGGTGGAAAGTCTGTCTAAGGTTTCCCAGGATCACAAAGTGATGACAAAGTGGAATTTCAGAAGATTATTTTGCATGGCGATTGCTGAGGATATGTAAATGAGTTTGTGTGCTGGCGAGGCTTTAAGTCATAGCCTGTTAACTGGTCAAAGGGGTTCTGAAGCAGCTTGTGTTAGCCAGACCTGTTTAATACAGCCAAAACTGGAACGCTGACCCCAGAATTAAAACTGACACCGGAAACACTGACAGTGATGTGATCAGCAGGAACATTCCATTGGTTCCCATGGTGACTGCTCCACTTTTATACCTTCCCCCAGAAATGACTCTTACAGAAACATAGACTGTGTCACCGACAGATAAAAACCATTTGGCCCATCTAGTCTGTACAATTATCTAAACACTTTCATTAGTCCCTGGCCTTATCTTATATCTAGGATAGCCTTATACCTATACCATGCATGCTTAAACTCCTTCACTGTATTAATCTCTACCACTTCTACTGGAAGACTATTCCATACATCCACTACCCTCTCAGTAATGTAATACTTTCATTAGTCCCTGACCTTATCTTATATCTAGGATAGCCTTATACCTATACCATGCATGCTTAAACTGCTTCACTGTATTAACCTCTACCACTTCTACTGGAAGGCTATTCCATACATCCACTACCCTCTCAGTAATGTAATACTTTCATTAGTCCCAGGCCTTACCTTATATCTAGGATAGCCTTATACCTATACCATGCATGCTTAAACTCCTTCACTGTATTAACCTCTACCACTTCTACTGGAAGACTATTCCATGCATCCACTACCCTCTCGGTAAAGTAATACTTCCATTAGTCCCTGGCCTTATCTTATATCTAGGATAGCCTTATACCTATCCCATGCATGCTTAAACTCCTTCACTGTATTAACCTCTACCACTTCTACTGGAAGACTATTCCATGCATCCACTACCCTCTCAGTAATGTAATACTTTCATTAGTCCCTGGCCTTATCTTATATCTAGGATAGCCTTATACCTATCCCATGCATGCTTAAACTCCTTCACTGTATTAACCTCTACCACTTCTACTGGAAGACTATTCCATACATCCACTACCCTCTCAGTAATGTAATACTTTCATTAGTCCCTGGCCTTATCTTATATCTAGGATAGCCTTATACCTATCCCACGCATGCTTAAACTCCCTCACTGTATTAACTTCTACCACGTCTACTGGAAGACTATTCCATACATCCACTACCCCCTCAGTAATGTAATACTTTCATTAGTCCCTGACCTTATATTATATCTAGGATAACCTTATACCTATCCCATGCATGCTTAAACTCCTTCACTGTATTAACCTTTACCACTTCTACTGGAAGACTATTCCATGCATCCACTACCCTCTCAGTAATGTAATACTTTCATTAGTCCCTGGCCTTATCTTATATCTAGGATAGCCTTATACCTATCCCACGCATGCTTAAACTCCTTCACTGTATTAACCTCTACCACTTCTACTGGAAGACTATTCCATACATCCACTACCCTCTCAGTAAAGTAATACTTTCATTAGTCCCTGGCCTTATCTTATATCTAGGATAGCCTTATACCTATCCCACGCATGCTTAAACTCCTTCACTGTATTAACCTCTACCACTTCTACTGGAAGACTATTCCATACATCCACTACCCTCTCAGTAATGTAATACTTTCATTAGTCCCTGGCCTTATCTTATATCTAGGATAGCCTTATACCTATCCCATGCATGCTTAAACTCCTTCACTGTATTAACCTCTACCACTTCTACTGGAAGACTATTCCATACATCCACTACCCTCTCAGTAATGTAATACTTTCATTAGTCCCTGGCCTTATCTTATATCTAGGATAGCCTTATACCTATCCCATGCATGCTTAAACTCCTTCACTGTATTAACCTCTACCACTTCTACTGGAAGACTATTCCATGCATCCACTACCCTCTCAGTAATGTAATACTTTCATTAGTCCCTGGCCTTATCTTATATCTAGGATAGCCTTATACCTATCCCATGCATGCTTAAACTCCTTCACTGTATTAACCTCTACCACTTATACTGGAAGACTATTCCATACATCCACTACCCTCTCAGTAATGTAATACTTTCATTAGTCCCTGGCCTTATCTTATATCTAGGATAGCCTTATACCTATCCCATGCATGCTTAAACTCCTTCACTGTATTAACCTCTACCACTTCTACTGGAAGACTATTCCATACATCCACTACCCTCTCAGTAATGTAATACTTTCATTAGTCCCTGGCCTTATCTTATATCTAGGATAGCCTTATACCTTTCCCATGCATGCTTAAACTCCTTCACTGTATTAACCTCTACCACTTCTACTGGAAGACTATTCCATGCATCCACTACCCTCTCAGTAAAGTAATACTCTCATTAGTCCCTGGCCTTATCTTATATCTAGGATAGCCTTATTCCTATCCCATGCATGCTTAAACTCCTTCACTGTATTAACCTCTACCACTTCTACTGGAAGACTATTCCATGCATCCACTACCCTCTCAGTAAAGTAATACTTTCATTAGTCCCTGGCCTTATCTTATATCTAGGATAGCCTTATTCCTATCCCATGCATGCTAAAACTCCTTCACTGTATTAACCTCTACCACTTCTCCTGGAAGACTATTCCATGCATCCACTACCCTCTCAGTAAAGTAATACTTGCATTAGTCCCTGACCTTATCTTATATCTAGGATAGCCTTATACCTATCCCATGCATGCTTAAACTCCTTCACTGTATTAACCTCTACCACTTCTACTGGAAGACTATTCCATACATCCACTACCCTCTCAGTAAAGTAATACTATCATTAGTCCCTGGCCTTATCTTATATCTAGGATAGCCTTTTACCTATCCCATGCATGCTAAAACTCCTTCACTGTATTAACCTCTACCACTTCTACTGGAAGACTATTCCATACATCCACTACCCTCTCAGTAAAGTAATACTATCATTAGTCCCTGGCCTTATCTTATATCTAGGATAGCCTTATACCTATCCCATGCATGCTAAAACTCCTTCACTGTATTAACCTCTACCACTTCTACTGGAAGACTATTCCATACATCCACTACCCTCTCAGTAATGTAATACTTTCATTAGTCCCTGGCCTTATCTTATATCTAGGATAGCCTTATACCTATCCCATGCATGCTTAAACTCCTTCACTGTATTAACCTCTACCACTTCTACTGGAAGACTATTCCATACATCCACTACCCTCTCAGTAAAGTAATACTTTCATTAGTCCCTGGCCTTATCTTAAATCTAGGATAGCCTTATACCTATCCCATGCATGCTTAAACTCCTTTGCTGTATTAACCTCTACCACCTCTACTGGAAGACTATTCCATGCATCCACTACCCTCTCTGTAAAGTAATACTTTCATTAGTCCCTGACCTTATCTTATATCTAGGATAGCCTTATACCTATCCCATGCATGCTTAAACTCCTTCACTGTATTAACCTCTACCACTTCTACTGGAAGACTATTCCATACATCCACTACCCTCTCAGTAAAGTAATACTATCATTAGTCCCTGGCCTTATCTTATATCTAGGATAGCCTTTTACCTATCCCATGCATGCTAAAACTCCTTCACTGTATTAACCTCTACCACTTCTACTGGAAGACTATTCCATACATCCACTACCCTCTCAGTAAAGTAATACTATCATTAGTCCCTGGCCTTATCTTATATCTAGGATAGCCTTATACCTATCCCATGCATGCTAAAACTCCTTCACTGTATTAACCTCTACCACTTCTACTGGAAGACTATTCCATACATCCACTACCCTCTCAGTAATGTAATACTTTCATTAGTCCCTGGCCTTATCTTATATCTAGGATAGCCTTATACCTATCCCATGCATGCTTAAACTCCTTCACTGTATTAACCTCTACCACCTCTACTGGAAGACTATTCCATGCATCCACTACCCTCTCTGTAAAGTAATACTTTCATTAGTCCCTGAGCTTATCCTTTATCTATGATAACCTTATACCTATCCCATGCATGCTTAAACTCCTTTGCTGTATTAACCTCTACCACCTCTACTGGAAGACTATTCCATGCATCCACTACCCTCTCTGTAAAGTAATACTTTCATTAGTCCCTGGCCTTATATTAACTCAGCTAGTTTGGCCTTAAATTTGAAATTCCTGTCTCAACTCCCTGCAATTCTCTCTTTATTGAGTTGACCCTATTGTGTTTTTTTTCTTCTTTTATATATACTCTTTACCATGTTGATTTATATTATGTATTTACATATTTCTATTTTTCCCCGTTTGCCTTGTCTTTCTTCCAAGCTTTATAAGTTAGTAAATAACCCACAATATATCAAAGTGTTTGTGAGTAATTACTTGTGGTCTAACAGAGAGTTATCTGCAATTCAGCAAATCTTTTCTTAAAACACTAATCATGAAATGTCAACTATGAAATAAATCTTTGCAGCATAATATTGAGCATTCTCTGCTCTGATTTAAAATATGTCTTCATTATTCTTCATTATTAGATGGGTTACTGTATTTTAGTCTCTATGTAGTAGTGATGAACATGCAGCTACTATGTCCTGAATAAAGCAATTCACGTATTTAATTCTTTCAGAAATAGGCTGGCGAGCTGAGTTCCTACCACAGGACCACCCGCTGTCCGAATATGAGTTTGATGTCATCATCGGCGCAGATGGGCGCAGGAACACCTTGGAAGGTAACTCTTTAAATGATTAGCAAGAGCTACATTGTGTCTTAACTCAAGTTATATGTTAGTTTGTCCGTTCCAGCCTCAAACACGTTGTTCCACGTGCTACTGCGTGTGTCTCTCCATCAATATCTGTAAAAACTCACAGAACCGATTAAAGGAGAAATGGCACAAAATATTAAGCTCAGTTTAATTGAATAAATGCTTCAAATTGCTTTAGTGAAAGAATACAAACAAATCACCTTTGTCAGCCTGCTATGTTCTGTATAGCTCTATCAGGAGACGGACATGTTGGGTGATGAAGGATTGTAAACACGACCGCAAACTGATAGAGCTATACTGTGCAAAGATTCTAAACAACGTCTCCCCTGATAGAGCTGTACAGAGCAAAGATTCTAAACAGAATGTCTGCCCCCTGATAGAGCTATACAGAGCAAAGATTGTTAACAGTATGTCCGCCCCCTAATAGAGCTATACAGAACAAAGATTCTACAGAACATGTCCTCCCCCTGATAGAGCTATATAGAGCAACGATTCTGAACATGTCCGCCCCCTGAAAGAGCTATACAGAGCAACGATTCTAAACATGTCCTCCCCCTGATAGAGCTGTACAGAGCAAAGATTCTAAGCTACATGCCCGCCCTCAGATAGAGCTATACATAGCAAAGATGGCTGAATAAGGTGATTTATTTGTATTTTTTTCGTTAAAGCAGTTGTATTTAAAATGTCTGCATTAAACAGAACTTCATTTCATGCCTACAGTTTTACTCAAATTTAACGCATAGAACTTTAGAAATTTCTTAATTAGTAGTTAAATATTTTCTATTATTACTGTTATTCTATCCTATTTTGCCCACTGTTATCCTTTTAACACCACAAACTAGACACAACAGCTTGTCCTGCAGGTGACACCTGTAGAAAGGTCAGTCTCCGCGGGTGATTGATGGATCTGGTTGTTGTTGTTTAACAAGGTGTAGCCGGGTGTGGTAACTCCGGGGGTGGATAGTCTGCCCAGACGTATTTAGCAGCTAGGGAGGCAGATCAAACACAAACCTCACCACAGATTGCTCGCGTATTACGATTGTTTACACATAAGAACAAAAGATTTCAAGTTTGGAGGGACGGCTCTGTGAAGTCACTGCACTCAGTGCCTGCGCAGTGTAAAAAAACTATAATCCCCTCCAGTGATTTGATTAAACCTTTGCAAAGGGTTAACTGACCTGCGGTTCCCGAGCGCGGTTAAACCCTTCATTATGTTTCTTCCTGGATTTAATGAAACATCTGCCACATGTTCAGTGCACTGCCAGTTACTGCGTGTTCACCCAGATGTCTCATCACAGGACAATAAAGACACAATGACTACCCCTCTCCCCGCCACCTTGGCAATAGAAGGCCACTTATTTCTGCAGATCATCACATTCTGTTCTTGTAACTGCACGTTCCCTGCCGCCACCAGAGCGGTACCCCTCAAACTGGATCCCCCACCTTCCCCTCAATAGTAATGCTACTTCTACCCCTCTTGAGGCACTTCTAATTCTGATTGAAATAATCGTGGGATATTAAGAAGGTAGCCAATGTATATGTTTTGAAGACCAGCTTGCTAAATGTAACTTACCCAGCAGGGAGGTTTTCAAGTATCAGAATTAGATGCTCTATAGATAGTGATTAGCAGATCCCGCAGTCCGCATTGGATACATTTCGAGACTCACAGCATAACAAAAACTGATTGCAAGAGTTATAGATCTGAAGGGAAAGAGGATAGTGGCAAAACGGGAACAATTACCACGTGGAAACGTGGTACTCTGCATGGCTTTAAACCAGGAAGGCAGTTCAATGGATACATTTACAGGAAGCTTTCTTCAGATTATGACGTCACTGGGATTTGGCACCGGCAAAGATTCAGGAGATGTTTAACTCCTCATCGGAGAGATGCTGGAGATGTGGGGTCCATGTCTCAAATTTGGTGGTCCTGTGAGAACCTCACCCTTTTAAAACAAAAAGCAGAAAGATTGTTAGGTAAGATATTTCAATCTAAAGTGAATTTAACGGCTATATTGATTCACCGATAAAATGTATGTGGTGTATAATAAGTGACTACCAGCATCCAAGGGAGAAATAAATATTTTTTAAATCGAATGACCTGATCGCATATGACAAAATATGCGCGATGTGGGGAAATCTTTCCATCGAGCAAACACTAAGTTGATATATATTGAAGAAGGGATATCAAACACTGGGACATCTGCTCTGTTTTTCTTCTTTTCCCTCCTAGCTTTGTTTTTTCCTTTCTTCCTTCTGATACTAGTCAGCTAATAATGATAATCGGAGTAAAGGGTCCAGCACTTTAGACTCCTGAAAAACTTTGAATAAGTGACATGAATATATAGACGTGTGAATGGTGTGTTCTATTTATATATGTTCTAGTGTATATTTGGAACTTAAATACAATCAAATTACAACTTTAAGTACTTATGTATATGTATCTGTTTATAGAAAGATCAAGGTAAAAGAAAAATGTTGACAAAATGATTGATTGAAAATAGGATAAGAGAAATAGAAATCGATACATAAATATATTTAATATTTCCCACATTGTACTTCTGTTAGGTGGGGAGAGAATTCAGGATTCTCAACCCCCAATCCCGCTAGCAGGTGAACAAGAAAGCACTGTCCCTAGACAGACCCCCTGACACATGGACCCTTGTTATTCTACTAGTAGGAGTCTGACTGATGTGTGTCATTTAATGTGTTGGTTAATACCAGTGAGAGAGGTGAGTCTGCAGAGGGCTGGTGACTGACCCCAAATCTCTTCCTTTCCAGGTTTTCGGAGGAAAGAATTCCGGGGGAAACTGGCGATCGCTATAACTGCCAATTTCATCAACAGAAACACAACAGCAGAAGCCAAAGTGGAAGAAATCAGTGGAGTTGCCTTTATCTTTAATCAGAAATTCTTCCAAGACCTCAAAGAGGAAACAGGTGGGTCATCACTGGCGTGATCTGTACACGCAGCGGACACACGTGTAATGTGACGAGTTTAGCCAGTGTTTAGGTGTCAGTGTTAGCCAGTGTTTAGGTGGCAGTGTTAACCAGTGTTTAGGTGTCAGTATTAGCCAGTGTTTAGGTGTCAGTATTAGCCAGTGTTTAGGTGACAGTATCAGCCAGTGTTTAGGTGGCAGTATTAGCCAGTGTTTAGGTGTCAGTGTTAGCCAGTGTTTAGGTGTCAGTGTTAACCAGTGTTTAGGTGTCAGTATTAGCCAGTGTTTAGGTGTCAGTATTAGCCAGTGTTTAGGTGACAGTATCAGCCAGTGTTTAGGTGGCAGTATTAGCCAGTGTTTAGGTGGGAGTGTTAGCCAGTGTGTAGGTGGCAGTATTAGCCAGCGTTTAGGTGGCAGTGTTCGCCAGTGTTTAGGTGGCAGTATTACCCAGTGTTTAGGTGGCAGTATTACCCAGTGTTTAGGTGGCAATATTAGCAGGTGTTTAGGTGGCAATGTTAGCCAGTGTTTAGGTGGCAGTGTTAGCCAGTGTTAAGGTGGCAGTGTTAGCCAATGTTAAGGTGGCAGTGTTAGCCAGTGTTAAAGTGACAGTGTTAGCCAGTGTTTAGGTGGCAGTGTTAACCAGTGTTTAGGTGGCAGTGTTAACCAGTGTTTAGGTGGCAGTGTTCGCCAGTGTTTAGGTGGCAGTGTTCACCAGTGTTTAGGTGGTAGTGTTAGCCAGTGTATTGGTGGCAGTATTAGCCAGTGTTTAGGTGGCAGTATTAACCAGTGTGTAGGTGACAGTATTAGCCGGTGTTTGGTTGGCAGTATCAGCCAGTGTTTAGGTGTCAGTATTAGCCAGTGTTTAGGTGGCAGTGTTAGCCAGTGTTTAGGTGGCAGTGTAAGGCAGTATTTAGGTGACAGTATTAGCCAGTGTTTAGGTGGCAATGTTAGCCAGTGTTTAGGTGGCAGTGTTAGCCAGTGTTTAGGTGGCAGTGTAAGGCAGTGTTTAGGTGGCAGTATTAGCCAGTGTTTAGGTGGCAGTGGTAGCCAGTGTTTAGGTGGCAATGTTAGCCAGTGTTTAGGTGGCTGTGTTAGCCAGTGTTTAGGTGGCAGTGTTAGCCAGTGTTTAGGTGGCAGTGTAAGGCAGTGTTTAGGTGGCAGTATTAGCCAGTGTTTAGGTGGCAATGTTAGCCAGTGTTTAGGTGGCAGTGTTAGCCAGTGTTTAGGTGGCAGTGTTAGCCAGTGTTTAGGTGGCAGTGTTAGCCAGTGTTTAGGTGGCAGTATTTGCAGGTGTTTAGAGTGTTAGCCAGTGTTTAGGTGGCAGTGTTAGCCAGTGTTTAGGTGGCAGTGTTAGCCAGTGTTAAGGTGGCAGTGTTAGCCAGTGTTTAGGTGGCAGTGTTAACCAGTGTTTAGGTGGCAGTGTTAACCAGTGTTTAGGTGGCAGTGTTAGCCAGTGTTTAGGTGGCAGTGTTAGCCAGTGTTTAGTTGGCAGTATCAGCCAGTGTTTAGGTGGCAGTGTTAGCCAGTGTTTAGGTGTCAGTATTAGCCAGTGTTTAGGTGGCAGTGTTAGCCAGTGTTTAGGTGGCAGTGTAAGGCAGTATTTAGGTGACAGTATTAGCCAGTGTTTAGGTGGCAGTGTTAGCCAGTGTTTAGGTGGCAGTGTTAGCCAGTGTTTAGGTGGCAGTGTAAGGCAGTGTTTAGGTGGCAGTATTAGCCAGTGTTTAGGTGGCAGTGGTAGCCAGTGTTTAGGTGGCAATGTTAGCCAGTGTTTAGGTGGCTGTGTTAGCCAGTGTTTAGGTGGCAGTGTTAGCCAGTGTTTAGGTGGCAGTGTTTAGGTGGCAGTGTTTAGGTGGCAGTATTAGCCAGTGTTTAGGTGGCAATGTTAGCCAGTGTTTAGGTGGCAGTGTTAGCCAGTGTTTAGGTGGCAGTGTTAGCCAGTGTTTAGGTGGCAGTAGCAAAGTCACTGCTACAAGTGTTTCAGCAATTTTATAATAAATGCCTCCTGCAATGCTGAGACGCTAAATATAATCCCACATTATTATTACGCACTGCTATTACAATAACACACCTGTAATTAGCTTGTCCCTCTAGAAGACAAAGCTCTTTCTATCTCTTTCTCTGTCTCTCTCTCTTCCTATCTCTCTCTCGGTCTCTTCCTCTCTCTCTCTCTGTCTGTCACTCTCTCTGTCTCTTGCTCTCTCTTCCTGTCTCTCTCTTCCCCTCTCTGTGTCTCTCTTATGTTCTCTCTCTGTCTATGTGTCTCGCTCCCTTTGTTTGTCTCTCTCACTGTCTGTCTCGTTTCTCTGTCTGCCTGTCTTCCTATCTTGCTCTCTGTCTGTCTCGCTCCCTCAGTCTGTCTCTCTCTCTCTCTTCCTATCTCTCTCTCTCTCTCTCGGTCTCTTCCTCTCTCTCTCTCTGTCTGTCACTCTCTCTGTCTCTTGCTCTCTCTTCCTGTCTCTCTCTTCCCCTCTCTGTGTCTCTCTTATGTTCTCTCTCTGTCTATGTGTCTCGCTCCCTTTGTTTGTCTCTCCCACTGTCTGTCTCGTTTCTCTGTCTGCCTGTCTTCCTATCTTGCTCTCTGTCTGTCTTGCTCCCTCAGTCTGTCTCTCTCTCTCTTCCTATCTCTCTCGGTCTCTTCCTCTCTCTCTCTCTCTCTCTCTCTCTCTCTCTCTCTCTCTCTCTCTCTCTCTCGGTCTCTTCCTCTCTCTCTCTCTGTCTCTCTCTCTCTCTCTTCCTCTCTCTCTCTCTCGGTCTCTTCCTCTCTCTCTCTCTGTCTGTCTCGCTCCCTCAGTCTGTCTCTCTGTGTCTCTCTCTCTCTCTTCCTATCTCTCTCTCTCTCTCTCTCTGTCTCTTCCTCTCTCTCTCTCTGTCTGTCACTCTCTCTGTCTGTCACTCTCTCTGTCTCTTGCTCTCTCTTCCTGTCTCTCTCTTCCCCTCTCTGTGTCTCTCATATGTTCTCTCTCTGTCTATGTGTCTCGCTCCCTTTGTTTGTCTCTCTCACTATCTGTCTCGTTTCTCTGTCTGCTTGTCTTCCTATCTTGCTCTCTGTCTGTCTCGCTCCCTCAGTCTGTCTCTCTGTGTGTCTCTCTCTCTCTTCCTATCTCTCTCTCTCGGTCTCTTCCTCTCTCTCTCTCTGTCTGTCACTCTCTCTGTCTCTTGCTCTCTCTTCCTGTCTCTCTCTTCCCCTCTCTGTGTCTCTCTTATGTTCTCTCTCTGTCTATGTGTCTCGCTCCCTTTGTTTGTCTCTCTCACTGTCTGTCTCGTTTCTCTGTCTGCCTGTCTTCCTATCTTGCTCTCTGTCTGTCTCGTTCCCTCAGTCTGTCTCTCTCTCTCTCTTCCTATCTCTCTCTCTCGGTCTCTTCCTCTCTCTCTCTCTGTCTGTCACTCTCTCTGTCTCTTGCTCTCTCTTCCTGTCTCTCTCTTCCCCTCTCTGTGTCTCTCTTATGTTCTCTCTCTGTCTATGTGTCTCACTCCCTTTGTTTGTCTCTCTCACTGTCTGTCTCGTTTCTCTGTCTGCCTGTCTTCCTATCTTGCTCTCTGTCTGTCTCGTTCCCTCAGTCTGTCTCTCTCTCTCTCTTCCTATCTCTCTCTCTCGGTCTCTTCCTCTCTCTCTGTCTGTCTCTTGCTCTCTCTTCCTGTCTCTCTCTTCCCCTCTCTGTGTCTCTCTTATGTTCTCTCTCTGTCTATGTGTCTCGCTCCCTTTGTTTGTCTCTCTCACTGTCTGTCTCGTTTCTCTGTCTGCCTGTCTTCCTATCTTGCTCTCTGTCTGTCTCGCTCCCTTAGTCTGTCTCTCTGTGTGTCTCTCTCTCTCTTCCTATCTCTCTCTCTCTCGGTCTCTTCCTCTCTCTCTCTCTCTGTCTGTCACTCTCTCTGTCTCTTGCTCTCTCTTCCTGTCTCTCTCTTCCCCTCTCTGTGTCTCTCTTATGTTCTCTCTCTGTCTATGTGTCTCGCTCCCTTTGTTTGTCTCTCTCACTGTCTGTCTCGTTTCTCTGTCTGCCTGTCTTCCTATCTTGCTCTATGTCTGTCTCGTTCCCTCAGTCTGTCTCTCTCTGTCTCTCTCTCTTCCTATCTCTCTCTCGGTCTCTTCCTCTCTCTCTCTCTGTCTGTCACTCTCTCTGTCTCTTGCTCTCTCTTCCTGTCTCTCTCTTCCCCTCTCTGTGTCTCTCTTATGTTCTCTCTCTGTCTATGTGTCTCGCTCCCTTTGTTTGTCTCTCTCACTGTCTGTCTCGTTTCTCTGTCTGCCTGTCTTCCTATCTTGCTCTCTGTCTGTCTCGTTCCCTCAGTCTGTCTCTCTCTGTCTCTCTCTCTCTCTTCCTATCTCTCTCTCTCGGTCTCTTCCTCTCTCTCTCTCTGTCTGTCTCTTGCTCTCTCTTCCTGTCTCTCTCTTCCCCTCTCTGTGTCTCTCTTATGTTCTCTCTCTGTCTATGTGTCTCGCTCCCTTTGTTTGTCTCTCTCACTGTCTGTCTCGTTTCTCTGTCTGCCTGTCTTCCTATCTTGCTCTCTGTCTGTCTCGTTCCCTCAGTCTGTCTGTCTCTGTCTCGCTCACTGTCCTGTAGGAAGCAGTCGGTTGTATAATCAAGCAGTTCATTCTGCTTATTTTTTTCTTTTAGGGATTGATTTGGAAAACATTGTTTATTACAAGGACAGCACTCACTACTTCGTAATGACTGCCAAAAAACAGAGCCTTCTGGACAAAGGAGTCATTATAAATGTAGGTAAAGCTGGAGCCATGAGCCACACCCATTTCATTTAAGATAGATAAAATACATACAGGTGCCTCTGTATAAAGAGCAGATCTGGAGCAATCATTCCACTGGTTCCCATGGTGACTGCACCACTTTTAGTACCTTGCCCCAGAGTTGATCTTTACCCAGAATTTCCATAGCCAGATCCAAAGTTGTTGTCCTTTAGCCCATTCAGTGTGAGTCTGCTGGGCTGTCAGGCTGTACATCTGCATTTAACCAGAGAAAGCTTTACACTAACTTAAAAACAGGGATAGGTTTCTGCCTACATCACTCAATAAAACAAAGCTCCTCTGCATCCATTTAACCCTATTTAAAGTACAACTGTCAATAAAAAAAATCAGGTTGTGTGTAAGTGAACAACTGCATCAAGTGTAGGCGTTTCAAAAGATTTTTTTAAATGAAAGAATACAAATAAAGCACCTTACTTGAGCACTCTGCTCCATATAGCTCTATCAGGGGCGGACATGTTGTTCAGAATCTTTGGTCTGTATAGCTCTATCAGGGGGAGGACATGTTGTTTAGAATCTTTGCTCTGTATAGCTCTATCAGGGGGCGGACATGTTGTTCAGAATCTTTGCTCTGTATAGCTCTATCAGCGGAGGACATGTTGTTTAGAATCTTTGCTCTGTATAGCTCTATCAGGGGAGGACATGTTGTTTAGAATCTTTGCTCTGTATAGCTCTATCAGGGGCCGGACATGTTGTTTAGAATTTTGGGTCAGATTTTCCTTCATCTGACCCAGCATGTCCGCCCACTTATAGAGTTATACAGAGCAAAGAGGGCTCAGTAAGTTGCTTTCTTTGTATTCTTTCTTTAAGGCATTTCTATAACATTTCTTAAAATGCCTACACTTGATTCTATCTTTCAATTACACAGAGCTTAATGTTTTGCTGACACTTGTCCTATAATTATCTCCATTTTTGCTGAGGTGGCCCATCTAGTGGTGCTGTGTCCAAATGTGGTCCGCAAGCCACACATCTCACCAAGAATGTTCTCTATTGCTTCAAAGGCTGAGGTTTTACTGCAGATTCTAATTCGTTGTTATCCTGTATTTTTAGCCTGGGAATAATTTCTGAGGTGAAGATCTTTCAGATTCATATTGGGTTGGAGCATGATGTAATGTCATGTATAACACCCACAGGTTCTCAAGCAGGCGGGCGCCCATATAAACCCCCCAGGTGGGCCTCACCCAGCCCTCCATCCCCCTGATAGCCAGCAATGCTTTATTTATAGAGAACCCGCATGTTTGGGAGACAAGGTAACACATGATTATATCTGTGTGCAGGGGGTGTGCAGAAAGCCTGAAGGAGAGCGGAACCTGTAAGGATTTAAACTTTAATAATCCTAGTTTCCTAAAAGGAAGCAAACGTTTAAAAAATGTGTTTCCCCTTCTTCAAGTAAACCCACCGTTTGTCTGTGCAGATACCCGCGGGTGTACTCTGCCTCTCAGAGCTGGTGCTCGTCTGACCGGGGTCTGCCGGGGCTCAGTCACTGTCTGCGAATGTTTGCACATGCCACCAACAGAGGGGACCTGAGGGAGACTGACAGACGCAGTGCTTTGTATGGACTGGCCTATACATATAGATAAAGCATGCACATCAAAACACAGAAACGCCATATAGCTACTCAAAAAGGTGCACTATGCTACATACCCAAATTCAGAGCTAGCAATGCAACAGGACAAGCTGACTGCTAACAATGTTGCATTGCTATCTCTGTATTTAGATTTGTACCATATTGTATGTCTGTTTCCACTTGTTTGTTGAGTTCTTCACAGTAACCCACCCTTTCGAGCATCTGTTTGTTTTTTCTGTATGTCTTGCTATGCATGCGTTATCTATTTGTACATTTAGTATGTTGAGTGCTTGGAGGGCACACCTACCAGCAGAGCACCTTATAGTCTTATTTTTATATTTATTATTATAGCAGTCCTGACCGATGTTTTTAGATAAAATGCCAGTTTATCCTCATGCTAGTGCCACTCATTGCAGTTTAGTGTACACGTCTGTTAGCAGGAAAGCCAGGTTGTTGTACTGATCTGTGCGTATCATGCCGGCAGGATTATGTGGATGCAGAAGCTCTCCTGGCTGTGGAGAATGTTGACCAGGATAATTTACAGTCTTATGCAAGGGAGGCAGCCGATTTTGCAACGAATTACCAGCTGCCCTCTTTAGATTTCGCCATTAACCACTACGGCCAGCCAGACGTCGCCATGTTTGACTTCACATCCATGTACGCATCAGAGAATGCTGCACTCGTCAGACAGCGCCATGGTCACCTCCTGCTGGTAGCGCTCGTGGGTGACAGCTTGTTAGAGGTAAGTAAATGTGGACAGGCTGTGTGCAAACCCTGAGCTCTCATGAAATGGTCTCTCCTGAAATAATATCCGAGTGTCTGGCAGCAAATAAAATATTTACTGTAAGATAGAAACATAGAACGTGTCACCGGCAGATAAGAAACATCATTCAGCCCATCTCGTCTGCCCAATATTATGAATACTTTCATTACACCCTGGTCTTATCTTATATCTAGAATCGCCTTATACCTATCCCATGCATGCTTAAACTCCTTCACTGTATTAACCTCTACCACTTCTACTGGAAGACTATTCCATGCATCCACTACCCTCTCAGTAATGTAATACTATCATTAGTCCCTGGCCTTATCTTATATCTAGGATAGCCTTATACCTATCCCATGCATGCTTAAACTCCTTCACTGTATTAACCTCTACCACTTCTACTGGAAGACTATTCCATGCATCCACTACCCTCTCAGTAATGTAATACTATCATTAGTCCCTGGCCTTATCTTATATCTAGGATAGCCTTATACCTATCCCACGCATGCTTAAACTCCTTCACTGTATTAACCTCTACCACTTCTACTGGAAGACTATTCCATGCATCCACTACCCTCTCAGTAATGTAATACTTTCATTAGTCCCTGGCCTTACCTTATATCTAGGATAGCCTTATACCTATCCCATGCATGCTTAAACTCCTTCACTGTATTAACCTCTACCACTTCTACTGGAAGACTATTCCATGCATCCACTACCCTCTCAGTAATGTAATACTTTCATTAGTCCCTGGCCTTACCTTATATCTAGGATAGCCTTATACCTATCCCACGCATGCTTAAACTCCTTCACTGTATTAACCTCTACCACTTCTACTGGAAGACTATTCCATGCATCCACTACCCTCTCAGTAATGTAATACTTTCATTAGTCCCTGGCCTTACCTTATATCTAGGATAGCCTTATACCTATCCCATGCATGCTTAAACTCCTTCACTGTATTAACCTCTACCACTTCTACTGGAAGACTATTCCATACATCCACTACCCTCTCAGTAATGTAATACTTTCATTAGTCCCTGACCTTATCTTATATCTAGGATAGCCTTATACCTATCCCATGCATGCTTAAACTCCTTCACTGTATTAATCTCTACCACTTCTACTGGAAGACTATTCCATACATCCACTACCCTCTCAGCAATGTAATACTTTCATTAGTCCCTGGCCTTATCTTATATCTAGGATAGCCTTATACCTATCCCATGCATGCTTAAACTCCTTCACTGTATTAACCTCTACCACTTCTACTGGAAGACTATTCCATACATCCACTACCCTCTCAGTAATGTAATACTTTCATTAGTCCCTGACCTTATCTTATATCTAGGATAGCCTTATACCTCTCCCATGCATGCTTAAACTCCTTCACTGTATTAACCTCTACCACTTATACTGGAAGACTATTCCATACATCCACTACCCTCTCAGTAATGTAATACTTTCATTAGTCCCTGACCTTATCTTATATCTAGGATAGCCTTATACCTATCCCACGCATGTTTAAACTCCTTCACTGTACTAACCTCTACCACTTCTACTGGAAGGCTATTCCATGCGTGCTGAAAGAGTTGTAGCATTCTGCAGTCGTATTTAACCATTACTAGTCTGCTGCACACATATCAGCAGATCACACTGCACTGATTAGTACAAAGCTCTTATTGAAATGTGACCAAGAGCTTTATTTATAAAAGAGGGATTTTCAAAATCAAATTAGCATACTTGGAAAAATTCTCCATTTGGCCTTAATTTTGCAGTTCCCTTCTCAATTCTCTACAATTCCTTTTCTTTCATGAATAGAGCCCTTGTCTAGCATCTATAAATCCATACTTCACCCCTGTGATTTGAACCCTCTCTTTCTAGCCTTTTTGGCCAATGGGTACTGGCTGTGCCCGCGGGTTCCTGGCTGCCTTTGATACTGCCTGGATGGTGAAAAGTTGGGCTCAGGGGTCTCCTCCCTTAGAGATTATTGCTGAACGGTGAGAGCATGATTTGTTGGATCGTCCGTTATTAGGCCACAGATTGTAGTGACAGCAATATATAAAGACCTTTCCTGCCATCAGTAACAGGCTTATATTATTGTGCCAACATATTCCATGGCGCTGTACAATAAGACGTATTGTGCTGACCAGCGGCGTGAGATTTTCTAATATAATATATTACATAAAATAAATGCAGGAAATGATATCTCACTGTCCCACACAGCTTACTATTTACATAAAGGGACTCCCATTACTCTGAGCCTGCATCTGTATTATCATATGCGACTCTTTTATCCTAGATTGTCAGGCGAGACCTTTGAAGAGGTTTCTAACTGAAGCCCAGTAATGTACAGCCAGTAAGTGACTTAGATGCTGAGTGTCTGGAGATGCAGGGGGGGGGGGGGGGGCGTAATGATATGCGGGGGTAGGATTCTCAGGACGTGTCTCTGATTTACTCCTGACTCACTTGTCTGTGGTCTGAGAGTTTGCAAATCACATGTCAAAAAATGAAAAGGAGAAACGCAGAGGTTTAAGATAATTGATGCGATGTCTGGTTACATCACTGTGGCTGGTAAAGAATTATATTTTAAACGAAAGGCAGAAAATAATACAAAGACATGACATCATGTTCTGTACTTTGTCTTTGGCCTGGCTGGTTAATCGCTAGCAAGGTCTCCTGATCCCCCAAACCACAGCCTCTACTGATGCTAGAAATCACATGAAGTCATAGCACTTAATGCTCTTTGTTCTCTTTCCAGAGAGGGTCTGTATCGTCTCCTACCCCAAACCACACCCGAAAATATCAGCAAGAACTTTGATCAGTACACAATCGACCCAGGCACCCGATATCCAAACCTCAACTCCAACTGTGTGCGTCCTCACCAGGTGTGTCTCCATGCAAGAAGAACTGCACAAAAAACTCTTCCTATTAAAAACTAAAAATACAGTGTTAAATAATGACTGCTGTTACTATAGTAACACTCCCATCTCCCCAAGCTCCTCCTCCTTGGAATGTCACTGGATTTAGAAGCCCCGGTGAAATTATTTTCAGTGTAAAACTACAGGAGATCTGGAACTTGTTTAAAAGTAAAAATAAGGGTATTTTACAGATACTAAACACACGTGCAATATACAGATACGAAGTCAGGTAAAAGCACCTGGTGATTACAGCAGTCTCGGGCCCATAGGCAATAAACCTGGCTAAACCAGAATAGCAAACCTTTTGGGGGGAATGAAACTACTGGTTTAACCCAGATTCAGTGGTCCCCTAGTCACGTGGCTATAGGATTAATACAATTCATAGGATTTAAATTTCATGTCTCGGGGTAACATCTTTGTCATCCTGGTCGTGGCAGGTTTAATAACACGTTCCATGTTTTATATAAATTTATTCCACATTCAGTCAGATGTGACCACAAAGCTCATCCAGGTCTCACACTGAATATTACTGACTTCGAGAAACCACTTTTACCGAACTAAAAGCGAGATTAACCGGAATAGACTCTCTCTGGGGTTTATATAAATCTGGGTGACACAGGGGCAACTGTGACTTAAGGGGGAATACTGCATATACTAGCCTGTGTATAAGATGCCCTTAGGGGGGCTATTCACTAAAAGGTGAGATAAGCTATACATTGTGCAGGGACAAACCTGATGAGTTTGTACAATATATAGTTACACTATAGTCACCTCATCTCACCTGGTAGTGATTAATAGCTAGAAACATATACAGCGCTTATATTGACTCCTGAATGCTTAGATTGATAAATTACGTTTGGATTACAGAACAAATATACTTTAACAAATAAATATAACAGAATTAATATATACAGTAAAAACTACACAAGACTGATTACATATATATCAAATGATTAATCTCCTATTTATTTAAATACTTCATGTGTAACAGTGAAGACTTAGAGTTAGTCGCTTTCAAGTTACGTATTAGACAGGCCCAATTACGAAATCATAAATATGGTGATAAAAGAGGATATGGACCTCCTTCCTCTCTATAGACTACAAACCTGGCCCGCTTTATCTACTGAAAATACACAGGGCTACTTTCCCAATGAAATATGAGATGAATCAACTAGTATATATGTAATCAGTCTCATGGATTTATTTTTATTCTGTTCTATTTTATCAAAATGATATTTTTTCCGTAATCCGAATGTATTGCTGCGTTATTATTTAGCACTGATAGTATACTGTGAGTGTTCAGGAGTATACCCGCTGGCTGTTTGTCTAGTTATGTAACCTGCACTTTCTCTTCAGTGCAATAAGGATGATAATTACCAATCACCTGTCATGTGCATCTTCACGTATGTTAAATACTCAGATTGATTGGGTTTGGATATATTTTTGGTATTTTGGTGGTGGTAACACACTATGTATATCATTTTATATTTATTTTATTTTTTAGTGAAGCCTCCTTTGTGTTGAGAAAATGACACCTCCTAATACAGCAGAAACATAATTTACCTAAATATAGATAACGAAAGAAAAACATTTCATGTCCTGACAGAAAAAAGCCAAATATTTAAAATGATCTATAAACTGTATTTGCAGAATTTCAAGCAAATGCAAAGAGTAAGAGAAACATTTGTTTGGATTGTGGTGGCTCCTGTTTATGACATCACCTGCGAGGGAAACATTTGATTTGCACATCAAGAGACAGGTGATGTCATAAGCCGGTGACACCACAGATGCATTTTAATGCCATTTGCTGCAATTCTGCTAAAACACTGGGCTTTATTTTATCTGAATGGGAGAACGTTTCAAACTCGACCACAATCAACTAAAGACTGCTATTTCCTTGTCAATTCCCTGCAATTCTCTTTCATGAATAAAGCCTTGCGATAATTTCGGATCATTTGTTTATTTTCTACATATACAGGAAAGGCAGAGTCCCTTTAAATCTGCTGTTTGGAAATCAGTATATACATTAAACGTATACTTTGTTCTCTGCAGGTGAAGCATTTACTTATCACCAATGAATTACTGCTCTGCCCTCTGCAAAGAGACAATTCCATCCGGAGATCGGTGGGATTATCTCGACACGGTAGGTCTGGATAATTACGCTGTGTCTCTGACACGGTCTTCCTGTCATTGCTCCCCCCAATCACCATGTTCTCTGTCTCCCCCACAGAGTCAGACATAAGACCCAACAAGCTGCTGACCTGGTGCCAGAAGCAGACGGAGGGCTACCGAAACGTCAGCGTGACTGACCTGACCAAGTCCTGGAAAAGCGGCCTTGCTCTGTGCGCCATTATTCACCGCTTCCGACCAGAGCTTGTGTAAGAGAACTACACAGGCGTCTCTGTGTCCGACTGTTCCCTCATTTCAAAAACATAATACAGTGTATTTTGAAAATGGCACTGTAATGTTCACATGAGCTCTGCACATCTTTCTTTAGCTTATCCCTCATTTTACAGTATCAGTAAAGACACTGCAATGGGAATCTTACTATAAATACTATAATGTATTTCCTATAGCCGTGAAGTCATGTTAGCCTTCCCTCTCAGGGACAAAGCTCTTAGGTGGTAATTAAAAGCCGTAGCACATTTTTGTCCTAAATTATGCAATAGCTGCAACATTGTTTATACTCCATCAGAAATATATTTGAGCTTTTGTCCATTATTGGTTGGGCTCCCGTTTCTAGTCTAGGTTAGGGGTATGCCCAAACGTGGGTCCCACTCACTGCACCTAGAGGAACTCCATCCGTACCACACTGAGGAGGCCAATGAAGGTCAAAACGTACGTCTGTGGTTTCTGTGTTCCTCGTGCAGAGGAGACCTGCACGGTGATTTGGATCTGGACTGCCCTTATGGGTGGGACCAGTCTGATATGTAATGGAGAGGTTTCCTCTGTCATGGTGTCACATAATGTAGATTCCTCACACGTATATTCACTCGTATTTAGATATAACTGCTAGTGCCAACAGTCTACTTGTGAGACCTGAATACAAGATGACAGCACCCTACACCAACATGCATGAGATGTGGGGACGAGTGAGCTTAGGAGCTGTTGTGTTTACACGCAGGATTTGGCTGCAAATACGAGTCAATTTGCTGACTTTCACTTCTGCAGCTTCAGAGATGAGTTCTCTGCGTTCATATTACAGCACACAGATACAGTATTGCCCCCTCATTTGCTATTCTTTGTGCTGTTGATATATATTTGTTGTTGGGTCTGTAATCTTTTAATCATAAGGCCCTTGATTTTTCCAGAGCAGAGAGAGTCTCTCCCTCTGACACGAATCATTTTCTCCCCGCAGTGACTTCGGCTCTTTGAACGAGGAGGATGCCGTTGGTAATAACCAGCTTGCGTTTGATATCGCGGAGAAGGAATTTGGAATCTCTCCCATCACCACGGGAAAGGAGATGTCTTCCATGGAGGGACCTGACAAGCTCAGCATGGTCCTCTACCTCTCCAAATTCTATGAATTATTCAGGGGGATGCCACTGAGGCCTGTCGGTAAGGGGGCTGTGTCACTTAACACTGCTAATCCTGTGACTGTATCACCTAAACACTGCTTATACTGTGACTGTATCACCCAAACACTGCTTATACTGTGACTGTATCACCCAAACACTGCTTATACTGTGACTGTATCACCCAAACACTGCTTATACTGTGACTGTATCACCTAAACACTGCTTATACTGTGACTGTATCACCTAAACACTGCTTATACTGTGACTGTATCACCTAAACACTGCTTATACTGTGACTGTATCACCTAAACACTGCTCATACTGTGACTGTATCACCTAAACACTGCTTATACTGTGACTGTATCACCCAAACATTGCTTATACTGTGACTGTATCACCTAAACACTGCTTATACTGTGACTGTATCACCTAAACACTGCTTATACTGTGACTGTATCACCTAAACACTGCTTATAGTGTGACTGTATCACCCAAACACTGCTTATACTGTGACTGTATCACCCAAACACTGCTTATACTGTGACTGTGTCACCTAAACACTGTTTATACTGTGACTGTATCAGCTAATACTGTGACTGTATCAGCTAAACACTGCTCATACTGTGACTGTGTCACCCAAACACTGCGTATACTGTGACTGTATCACCCAAACACTGCTTATACTGTGACTGTATCACCCAAACACTGCTTATACTGTGACTGTATCACCCAAACACTGCTTATACTGTGACTGTATCACCCAAACACTGCTTATACTGTGACTGTATCACCCAAACACTGCTTATACTGTGACTGTATCACCCAAACACTGCGTATACTGTGACTGTCACCTAAACACTGCTTATACTGTGACTGTCACCTAAACACTGCTTATACTGTGACTGTCACCTAAACACTGCTTATACTGTGACTGTATCACCCAAACACTGCTTATACTGTGACTGTATCACCTAAACACTGCTTATACTGTGACTGTATCAGCTAAACACTGCTTATACTGTGACTGTATCACCTAAACACTGCTTATACTGTGACTGTACCACCCAAACACTGCTTATACTGTGACTGTATCACCCAAACACTGCTAATACTGTGACTGTCACCCAAACACTGCTTATACTGTGACTGTATCACCCAAACACTGCTCATACTGTGACTGTATCACCCAAACACTGCTTATACTGTGACTGTATCACCTAAACACTGCTTATACTGTGACTGTATCACCTAAACACTGCTTATACTGTGACTGTATCAGCTAAACACTGCTTATACTGTGACTGTATCACCTAAACACTGCATATACTGTGACTGTATCACCCAAACACTGCTTATACTGTGACTGTATCACCTAAACACTGCTTATACTGTGACTGTATCACCCAAACACTGCTTATACTGTGACTGTATCACTTAAACACTGCTTATACTGTGACTGTATCACCTAAACACTGCTTATACTGTGACTGTATCACCTAAACACTGCTTATACTATGACTGTATCACTCAAACACTGCTTATACTGTGACTGTCACCCAAACACTGCTTATACTGTGACTGTATCACTTAAACACTGCATATACTGTGACTGTATCACCCAAACACTGCATATACTGTGACTGTATCACCCAAACACTGCTTATACTGTGACTGTATAACCTAAACATTGCTTATACTGTGACTGTATCACCCAAACACTGCTTATACTGTGACTGTATCACCCCCAAACACTGCTTATACTGTGACTGTATCACCCCCAAACACTGCTTATACTGTGACTCTTTCACCTAAACACTGCTTATACTGTGACTGTATCACCTAAACACTGCTTATACTGTGACTGTATAACCTAAACATTGCTTATACTGTGACTGTATCACCTAAACACTGCTTATACTGTGACTGTATCACCCAAACACTGCTTATACCGTGACTGTATCACCCCCAAACACTGCTTATACTGTGACTGTATCACCTAAACACTGCTTATACTGTGACTGTATCACCCAAACACTGCATATACTGTGACTGTATCACCCAAACACTGCATATACTGTGACTGTATCACCCAAACACTGCTTATACTGTGACTGTATCACCTAAACACTGCTTATACTGTGACTGTATCACCCAAACACTGCTTGTGTTGTGGTTTGTATGGTACAATTGTTTAAATAAAGCCCTTTTCCCTTTCTTTTGTTAGACTCCTCAAGTAAAGATAATGGAAAGGATGAAGGCTATTTATCCAAACCATCCAACTTACTCGTCAATAATTACCTCAATTTAACGTTGCCAAGAAAGCGGGTTCCAAAGGTAAGGATATCCTTATTCACCCATCTCTTAAACACTGTTTATACTGTGACACTGCTTATTCTGTAAATGTACATACTGAATGGACTATGTCACCTTAACACTGCTTATACTGTGACTGTGTCACCTAAACGTTGCTTATACTGTGACTGTGTCAGCTAAACATTGCTTATACTGTGACTGTATCACCTAAACACTGCTTATACTGTGACTGTATCACCCAAACACTGCTCATACTGTGACTGTATCACCCAAACACTGCTCATACTGTGACTGTATCACCCAAACACTGCTTATACTGTGACTGTATCACCCAAACATCGCTATACTGTGACTGTACAGAATAAAGGTACAGTAACATTCTTCCATCCTGTTTAGCACTGCTTAGTCTTCTGTAAATGCCCTATCCATCTCATCTATCATTACAATGTGCATGTTGACACATACACCATAGATGAGGAACGATTTGTAACTGGACAGTGAGGATCTTAATGAGCAGCGATACTGTTTTGCAGAGACGGACAGGAAGCTTTGATCTTACATCGCTGATTAAGTCACAGGAAAGGGGAATGTTAATATTGTGTTTCCATAATAACAAAACACTGGAGTTTAATGGCTGTGAAATCAGCGTGTATACAATAAATCCGCTAATTACTGTGTCTCATGTGTATTACCCAGAGCACATTGTAACTTACATACAAACTGTACACATATCAGATCACAGCCTGTGCTCTAAACACAACTCCAGATAAATCACACAACACTTATCTCATGTTATCACGCGGGTAATAAGGAGACTCCAGCCCGTCCTGTATAATCTGTACATTGTCATGCAGAGGAATGGAAAACTACTCAGCTTTGTAATAATTCTAACCATCTGTGCGAAAACATGAAAGAACTGGGTCCAGGCTGACAAAATGCAGAGAGATCTAATTAAACTTCGGAGAATCCGCGCTGATTAGAAATACACAATCATGCCAAGTTTTACACTGGAGGATTTTTGTAGGTTGAGAACTATAGAATACAAGTAAGGCTTCTGGAGCCACATGATGACTCAATGCAAGATGCTTTTACATCTGTGGAATTTCTGGGGTAAAGTTCTGAAAGTGATGTAATCAGCAGGAACATTCCACTGGTTTCCATGGTGACTGCAGAACATTCCATTGGTTTCCATGGTGACTGCAGAACATTCCATTGGTTTCCATGGTGACTGCAGAACATTCCATTGGTTTCCATGGTGACTGCAGAACATTCCATTGGTTTCCATGGTGACTGCAGAACATTCCACTGGTTTCCATGGTGACTGCAGAACATTCCATTGGTTTCCATGGTGACTCCTCCACCTTTAGAACTTTACCCACATTTTATAGTGAGATTTAAAGGGTCTTTTTGCCCAGGAATGAGCGATTTGATTGTAAGTAAATTGCGCTGTTCTTTAGGTAGCGCCGGGTAGAAGAACCAATGCATGGCATTGTATATAATCTTCGCATGAGACATTTTGTAACCGTTCCGGTCTCTCCTTATTTTTTTAGGTTGAAAATACAACAGAAGAAACTGATGTGAATAAGAGGCGTCGGAAGGGTCTGCGCCACTTTGAAGAGGTTCGTGACAAATTACGCGCTGATGACAGGTGGCATTCCGCAGATTACAAGTATTAACGCAAGTCATATTAAAAGTCTGGAGATATGGCGATAGTTGGCTGTGTGCGCACATCAATGTCCCCAGCAGGGACACGATGCAGCTGGGGCTTATTACTATCCCATTGTCTTTCCAACCTGAAGAAATGATTAAACAGCACAATGCTGGTTTGTTACAGCACATAATGTATCTCAGTCCCGCTCTTACTGGACGCAGCACTGCAGCTGATCCTCCTTCAAGGAGTTTGGAATGTGATTTTTTTAATTTTAGGGGTCCCTTCTCTTCGTGTGTAGTGGTCTGAATTGATATTACCTGAATCTCCTGCAAACTGGGGCCCCCAATTTAAAAGTGGGCTTTCTGGCCGCATTACTTCCACGGCAGACACGGCCTGTAGGGACATCTGACGATCTCATTGTTTGTGCGTTATACTGGATGCCAGGATCATGTTTTACACTTTGTTTTTCAGCCGGCAAGAATCCCCACTGTGAGTGTGAGCTCCGGTAACGAGTGCAGCGACACCAGGGAGGTCATCAATCAAAACAAGGTGAAAAACATGGCCAGCCAGCTGCTTGCCAAATTTGAAGAAAATGCCCCCAACACATCTCTTCGCCGACAGGTGCGTGACCAATCGACCCCCTCTGCTGCTCCTACAGGTTCATGGTGCATTCTCCTCCTGTGAGATCACTGGCTGAAGTGTTTAAATCTCACATATTATCATTTATTTCATGTATTCTGTGCACAGTATTATGGTTCTTTTGCATTAGGACGAGAAATAAGGTCTTTTCCCCTTTATTGACCAGAAAAGATCCTTTTAAATGACTTTTTCCTATCAAGGGTTTTCGTTTCTCCTACCTGTGTACCACACTTCCATATATTTTCTGTGAGTGGAAATAGTATTTCCAGTTTTGTCAGTCACACGGATATAGCTAACGATCTGGACGTCAAACAGACCCCGGGGGCTTTCCCAGATGGAAGCCCCTGACCTTGCATGGGTTGTACTGTATCACTGACACAGTCACACTGCAAACCAGAGTCTCATAACCTGTGATTCAATGTAGACATTCACAGGGAATCTCTGATCCCTGCTAGGATGAGGTTAGGGCAGAATACATGGAGAAATGTACAATTAAACGGACTCTGTCACCTAAACATAGTTTATACTGTGAAGAAGAACAAAAAAGCTAAAAAAACAAACAAACCCCAAGTTAAGAGGAATACATGTTGTCAATGTGTCTGTGGAGTCTCCTGCTGATGACATCACCTGTGGCTTCATTTCCCATTCAAGAATGGTTTACTTGCATATCAAGCCACAAGGTGATGTCATAAACAAGAGACACATTTAAAGCACATTGGGGGCATGTATAAACAGGACGCAATCAGAGTGTGCGCCAGAAGACTGTGTTATTTATGCAAAATGCATAGATTTAGGTTGTGTCGGCTCTCATTGCGATGGCGCAGTCTATGTATAAAAAATTCAGGCGCTAAAAAGTCTCTTATTTGTGTTGGAGAACCTCCGCCAAACTGTGTCCCTCTCTCCCTCACTGCAATGTGTCGCTATCACCGTTATACACATCAAACAGCGATTGTGCTTTTTAAAAATAAATCTCCCAACACTTTGCAGTGCTGGAGTTTCTATACATATCCCCCATTTTTCTCTTAATCTGCATGATCTATAATCACCGTGTATAGATCAATTATGCTCTACATTCCGTGTAAACAATATTTAGGTGAGAATAATAGATCCGTCTCTTATATACAGTAATCTGCCAGTCTGTCCTTGCTCCAGTTCCTACAAGTAATAGACAGTGTTTCATTAAGTTGCCTAGACTTATTAATAAATGTACTGGTGAACAGGTGGTTGTGACAGAATTAAAACCAGGAAGGAGCTCAGTGGCTGATATTGTTATAAATAAATTATATTAATATCAATAATAATACATGGGATTTCTTAACGCCACGTGCCGCTGCTGTAGGGTAGCATTCCTTCTCATAGCTCTGCCCCTGTAATGTTTTCATTTCATTGATAGCCATATCCATGGAATGGAATAATCCTCTCCTTTCCTCTAATCTCTTATCTGTATATTCTGCTTTTCTCCTCATGGCTTAACCCTTTAGAAGGCTTTAGTACTTTCCGATGTAGATAAAGCAGACCCAGGGCCGTGTGTCGCTGATATACCTCCTGTTAACCCTCGCTTTGCTAAACCTGTGGACTCAACCCCTAGCCAACCTGAAGCCAAACCCAAAAGGCAGGTATGACCTCGTGCAAGCTCTGTGTGAAATGCATGGGGGATGGCCTAGATACTGGAGCACAGTGGGAATGTAACCTTACTGATGGCATACACAGAGACGTTTATACAAATTAAATAGTCATCAGATGAATTGCACTTTGTAATCAAGAGCTGCAGAACATGCATATAGAGGCTTGGAGGTATTGTTATTATTAATAATAATAGAACAGATCTAACCATAAATGAGCACACTTCTAATGTTCTGTGCATTATAATATTTGAGTTTTTTTAAAGTAAATTTGTTTGCATGAAATTCAATATTCAAGTGTAAGCATTTTAAGTACAACTGCTTTCATGAAAGAATATAAATAAAGCACCTTATTAAGCCCTCTTTGCTTTGTATAGCTCTATCAGGGGCGCACATGTTTAGAATCATGGGCCGTATCTTCCTTTATTCAACCCAACATTCTAAACAACATGTCCTCCCCATAATAGAGCTATACAGAGCAGAGATTCTAAACAAGATGTCCGACCCCTGATAGAGCTATAAAGAGCAGAGATTCTAAACATGTCCACTCCCTGATACAGCTATACAGAGCAGAGATTCTAAACATCATGTCCTCCCCATGATAGAGCTATAGAGAGCAGAGATCCTAGCTATACAGAACAAAGATTCTAAACAGCCTGTCTGCCCCCTGATAGAGCTATACAGAGAAGATTTTAAACATGTCCACCCCCTGATAGAGCTATATAGAACAAAGATTCTAAACAACATGCCTGCCCCTGATATAGCTAGACAGAGTAAAGATTGTAAACAGCATGTCCGTCCCCTGATAGAAATCTGTGGAGCAAAAAGGGCTTTATTTGCTTTTTTTCATTAAAGCATTTCTATTTTAAACATCTAGTATTTTGTCCTTTAAGATAAAATGCTTTAACCTTTACCACTCCCTTTCAGTCACATATTCAGGTTAGATACAGCTATCACACAGACTGTAGCGCAGTAGGCTGACTGATTAGTCTGCAAAGTGTTTGCCGATTCTTTAAAAGTGCGTTGACTCTGATCCCCCCATGATTTTGAAAGGCAAAAGATTAAGGCATTATCCCATTACTGGAAGACTATTCCATGCATCTACTACCCTCTCAGTAAAGTAATACTTTCATTAGTCCCTGGCCTTATCTTATATCTAGGATAATACACACAACGTGAACAGTGCGCTTCCCAAAAAACACTACACACTCGTATTTACCCTATACGTGGAGGCAATCCTCTCCGTAGTATGCAAAGGGAAAAAGATAAAAAACTCTTATAGTGTAGTATGTTAAAAAATATAAAGTGATATAGGTGCGTAAACAAAGACACACTCACATTTTACTGAGCAGTATCCTGCTCAGTCTATAGGGTGTTCGGGAGCCCCTCGTGGGGTCTTGGATAAAATAAGATTCCGAGGTAGCTCCAAATTCAAGTAGATGTGATGGAACAGGGGAGGAAGGAGATGTATCCTTAGTAAAAACACTTTTAATAATACACAAATAAATTTAAAATCTTACATAAAAACAGGCAGCATCCAGCTTATAAAGTGCAGAGAGTCCCAGTTTTTAAAGTGCAAAGTGTTCTTGTAAGTTGCTCCTTCTCCATACACGACGCGTTTCTCCTTTAAAAATAGGCTTTTTCAAGTGTATTCCTGTTCCTTGTCTTCTTCTTTAAATAGTCCCGTTTTTTGAATTTTCCCGCCGACTTCCGGGTGTCGCGTCACGTGACGTCACGTGATCGTCGCATCACGTGACGTCACGCGCTGGTCGCACTTCCGCGTTCCACCGCTTCTGGTGGCTTGTAAACAATCTCTCCAGCTGTCTCCATGCGTTGTCATGGAGACCAACCTCGGCATACACATTTTATATATCGGGGGAGAAGGGGGAGAAAAGGAGAACAGTATTTAGGGCAGTTTTGCCTCATAGTATAGCATATTCATTTTAATCCTCCCAAAAGTGGTTGTTACAATAATAGGGACCAGAAATAAATAGTCTCTTTTACATAAAAAAATAAATAAATGTCATATTATCTATGAGGATAGTGAGAAAGGGATTTGCCCATCATCCATCATTGTGCATCATCAGATCCATACAGAGTATCATAAAAAATATCACATAAATATAATTATGTGGGCTACAGTATTGTACTTCTGTCAGGAGGTGACTCCCTGAAAAAGGTATAAAAATTAAGTAAAATTCATACAAAATTCATAAAAAATTAAAAAGATCGAATTCTGCATTTAATCCACTAGGGTTAAGAGTTTTTAATTCGTGCACCCATTTCATTTCTAATTTTCCTAAACCCTTCCAGGAGTCTCCTCCCCTCCAGTGCTTCTTATATTTATCAATAGCCATAAAAGTTAACTCTTTGGGGTTACTTAGGTGTTTAAGAAAATGTTTGGGTACACTGTGGGTCAGCATTTTTTTCTTTATATTGTTACAATGTTCACCCACTCTTTTGGATAGTTTTCGTGTGGTGCGTCCCACATACTGTAGCCCACATGTACATTCAAGTAAATATATAACAAAACTTGTGTCACAGTTCATAAACTCTTTGATGTTATATTCTTTGCCTGTTACCCTCGATCTAAAGGTATTTAATTTCTTAGGTTGATTTTTGGTCTGTTTACAGGCATTGCATATATTGCAACGGTAAAAACCTGGATTTTGTGTCAAAAAAGTGTTTTTTTCTTTTAGTTTTTCTTTAGTATAGCTTTTGGTTATACATCTCCGCATATTCGGAGCTCCCCGAAAGATGATATTGGGTTTTTCTGGCAGAATATCTTTTAAGAGGTCATCCTTCCCTAAAATAGACCAATGTTTATTTATTATTCTCTTTAAATGTTTATTTTTGTTATTAAAATCTAAAATTATAGGGAGGGTCATTTCTTTCTTATCCTCTTTTTTCTTTTCAATACAAGTTAGTAATGACTCTCTTTCTATCGCATCGACCTCTTCAAATGCTCTAACGATATTTTCTTCTGGATAATCTTTATGCAATAGACGTTCTTTTAAAATTTGCAATTGGTCTTTGCAAACATTTTCATCCGTGCAATTTCTCTTTAATCTTAAAGCTTGACTTTTAGGAATACCATTTAGCCATGGGAGATAGTGTCCACTTTCATAACTAATGAAGCTATTGACATCTACCTTTTTGAAAAAGGTTTTGGATTTAATTATGTCTTCTTCTATATATATTTCTAAGTCTAGAAAGTGGACACTATGGCGATCGTACTCCGTATTAAGCTTTATTCCCCAGTCATTATCGTCTAGGTGGGCCAAGAAAGACTTCAATTCCCTCTCTTCGCCCCTCCAGACAAAAAATAGATCGTCTATATATCGACGGTATGTGACCAGGTTCGCTCCCCAATGATGTCCTGACCATACAAACTGGCGTTCCCATTCTGCCATAAAGAGGTTTGCATAGCTTGGAGCGAACCGTGTTCCCATAGCCGTTCCTCTCTTCTGTAAGAAAAAGCTATCGTTGAACCAGAAGAAATTATTCTGTAGGATAAGATTTATACCCTCTACTATAAAATCCACGAAAGTTCCACCCAGTTCATTATCTCTCATTAAGATATCTTTTACTGCTTTGCAGCCCCTTTCGTGCTCAATTATGGTGTACAATGACGTGACATCACTTGTAACCAGCCACATCTCTTTTTCCCAAGTGAGTTCTTTCAATATGTTAAGTACACTTGCGGTATCTTTAAGGTAAGATGGGATAGATTTTACAAAGGGTTGTAGATTATAGTCCAAGTAATGTGACAAATTCGAATACAAGGACCCTACACCGGAAACAATGGGTCTCCCTGGGGGACATTCTATACTCTTGTGGATTTTGGGGAGGAAATAAAATACAGGAATTATTGGATGTGCAATGTTAATAAATTCCAGCTCATCTTTTCCTAAAAGGTTAAAACTTTTCCCTTTATCCAGAAAACTTGTTAAGAGTTTTTTCTGGTCTTGGGAGGGGTCTTTTTTTAGTCTTACATATGTGTGGGTGTCATTTAATTGTCGATATGCCTCTTTAAGATAGTATTCTTTAGACATAATGACTACCCCACCCCCTTTATCTGCCGGTTTGATGACTATCCTTTCATCTTTGTTTAATTCTTCCATTGTTTTCCTCTCAGAAGTAGATAAATTAGATAAATCATATTTGGATTTTTTTATTTTTTCTACATCAGTCATTACCATTTTTTCAAAGACATCAAGACTACCTGACTTATAAGCTGTCGGGTAGAATTTGGACTTATTTTTTAATGGAGTTTTTTTCGGATTCAGATCACTATGGGATCTTCCTATTTCTGTAACTCCAACATTTCTCTGTTGTTTTCCTACAAAAAATCTCTTTAGGGTTGCCCTCCTAATGAATCTATTGATATCTATGTAGGTATCGAATTTATTGAGACCTCTAGTTGGGGCATATTTTAGACCTTTACTAAGAACTCTTTTTTGGATCTCACTAAGCTCTAGGCCCGAGATGTTAAAAATGCCTGCTGTATCTAGAACCTTCTTTGAGTTGTTTTTCTTTCGTAATCCCCCTCTCTTTCCTCTATATCTCTTCTTTTTCTCTGTGGGAGATATCTTATTGTTTCTCTTTCCCATGGGGATTTCTTTTTCCAGGGCTGGTCTCTCTGGCCCCACTCTAAAAAATTATCCTGTTCAGGTACTATTCTTTCTGTCTCTAAGGATAGGGCACTAAAACGATTTTTTGTTCTGATAGGAGATTCCTGTTTATGTAAATCATATGTCCTTATCACTTTCTTATTGTTACTTCTATTTTTAGTCCTTACAGTCTGCCAATCATTTTTTCCTTTTTCTTCTTCTTTCTTAGTTCTTAGGGGGATAGTAGTATCAAATTTCTTTGAGAAAGTTCTCATTCTCCCATTATCATAATCGCATTTGTCCCTACGGAATTTTTTGATTTTAATCTTCCGTACCTCTTCCTCAATTTTATCTAAATGAATTTTTACGTCTTCCGTGAAATCCTTAAATTCGGGTAGGATTTCCCACGGTGAGAGGCTTTCACAACAGATTTCTATGTTCTTTTTTAAATCTAGTAGTGATCTTTCTCTGATGTTTATAATAAAACCCATCAATTCAAATGAGCAGTGGTCTAAAATCTTTTCCCATTGTGTTTTTATATTTACATCTTCTGTGTCTGTGGATAAAATTTTAAAGATTCTCAGTCCTCTAGGGATCATTCTCTCTTTTAAATATTTTTTAAGTGTAGCAATTTCCCATTTAACTTTAATTTCCTTTGCTAACAGTTTCTCTAATTTATGAAACTCATCGCTAAGGCATAATTGGTCTGTCCCTTCTTCAGACCTTTCTTCATCAAATAATATCTCCATATTTCCACATAAATCGTGGCGAAAATCAAGCAAAGACATAGTGAATATAGTGCACAAAATAGGCTGCTGTGTACTCAGTGAAACAAAGATAAAGTGACGTTAGAAATAGAATACACTGCGCCTTTTATGTGAGACGAGTAGCAGCACCGAACCACAACCAGTGCTTCACTCCTGGTAAAAATTTACAAACAATACACACAACGTGAACAGTGCGCTTCCCAAAAAACACTACACACTCGTATTTACCCTATACGTGGAGGCAATCCTCTCCGTAGTATGCAAAGGGAAAAAGATAAAAAACTCTTATAGTGTAGTATGTTAAAAAATATAAAGTGATATAGGTGCGTAAACAAAGACACACTCACATTTTACTGAGCAGTATCCTGCTCAGTCTATAGGGTGTTCGGGAGCCCCTCGTGGGGTCTTGGATAAAATAAGATTCCGAGGTAGCTCCAAATTCAAGTAGATGTGATGGAACAGGGGAGGAAGGAGATGTATCCTTAGTAAAAACACTTTTAATAATACACAAATAAATTTAAAATCTTACATAAAAACAGGCAGCATCCAGCTTATAAAGTGCAGAGAGTCCCAGTTTTTAAAGTGCAAAGTGTTCTTGTAAGTTGCTCCTTCTCCATACACGACGCGTTTCTCCTTTAAAAATAGGCTTTTTCAAGTGTATTCCTGTTCCTTGTCTTCTTCTTTAAATAGTCCCGTTTTTTGAATTTTCCCGCCGACTTCCGGGTGTCGCGTCACGTGACGTCACGTGATCGTCGCATCACGTGACGTCACGCGCTGGTCGCACTTCCGCGTTCCACCGCTTCTGGTGGCTTGTAAACAATCTCTCCAGCTGTCTCCATGCGTTGTCATGGAGACCAACCTCGGCATACACATTTTATATATCGGGGGAGAAGGGGGAGAAAAGGAGAACAGTATTTAGGGCAGTTTTGCCTCATAGTATAGCATATTCATTTTAATCCTCCCAAAAGTGGTTGTTACAATAATAGGGACCAGAAATAAATAGTCTCTTTTACATAAAAAAATAAATAAATGTCATATTATCTATGAGGATAGTGAGAAAGGGATTTGCCCATCATCCATCATTGTGCATCATCAGATCCATACAGAGTATCATAAAAAATATCACATAAATATAATTATGTGGGCTACAGTATTGTACTTCTGTCAGGAGGTGACTCCCTGAAAAAGGTATAAAAATTAAGTAAAATTCATACAAAATTCATAAAAAATTAAAAAGATCGAATTCTGCATTTAATCCACTAGGGTTAAGAGTTTTTAATTCGTGCACCCATTTCATTTCTAATTTTCCTAAACCCTTCCAGGAGTCTCCTCCCCTCCAGTGCTTCTTATATTTATCAATAGCCATAAAAGTTAACTCTTTGGGGTTACTTAGGTGTTTAAGAAAATGTTTGGGTACACTGTGGGTCAGCATTTTTTTCTTTATATTGTTACAATGTTCACCCACTCTTTTGGATAGTTTTCGTGTGGTGCGTCCCACATACTGTAGCCCACATGTACATTCAAGTAAATATATAACAAAACTTGTGTCACAGTTCATAAACTCTTTGATGTTATATTCTTTGCCTGTTACCCTCGATCTAAAGGTATTTAATTTCTTAGGTTGATTTTTGGTCTGTTTACAGGCATTGCATATATTGCAACGGTAAAAACCTGGATTTTGTGTCAAAAAAGTGTTTTTTTCTTTTAGTTTTTCTTTAGTATAGCTTTTGGTTATACATCTCCGCATATTCGGAGCTCCCCGAAAGATGATATTGGGTTTTTCTGGCAGAATATCTTTTAAGAGGTCATCCTTCCCTAAAATAGACCAATGTTTATTTATTATTCTCTTTAAATGTTTATTTTTGTTATTAAAATCTAAAATTATAGGGAGGGTCATTTCTTTCTTATCCTCTTTTTTCTTTTCAATACAAGGCAGACTGTAAGGACTAAAAATAGAAGTAACAATAAGAAAGTGATAAGGACATATGATTTACATAAACAGGAATCTCCTATCAGAACAAAAAATCGTTTTAGTGCCCTATCCTTAGAGACAGAAAGAATAGTACCTGAACAGGATAATTTTTTAGAGTGGGGCCAGAGAGACCAGCCCTGGAAAAAGAAATCCCCATGGGAAAGAGAAACAATAAGATATCTCCCACAGAGAAAAAGAAGAGATATAGAGGAAAGAGAGGGGGATTACGAAAGAAAAACAACTCAAAGAAGGTTCTAGATACAGCAGGCATTTTTAACATCTCGGGCCTAGAGCTTAGTGAGATCCAAAAAAGAGTTCTTAGTAAAGGTCTAAAATATGCCCCAACTAGAGGTCTCAATAAATTCGATACCTACATAGATATCAATAGATTCATTAGGAGGGCAACCCTAAAGAGATTTTTTGTAGGAAAACAACAGAGAAATGTTGGAGTTACAGAAATAGGAAGATCCCATAGTGATCTGAATCCGAAAAAAACTCCATTAAAAAATAAGTCCAAATTCTACCCGACAGCTTATAAGTCAGGTAGTCTTGATGTCTTTGAAAAAATGGTAATGACTGATGTAGAAAAAATAAAAAAATCCAAATATGATTTATCTAATTTATCTACTTCTGAGAGGAAAACAATGGAAGAATTAAACAAAGATGAAAGGATAGTCATCAAACCGGCAGATAAAGGGGGTGGGGTAGTCATTATGTCTAAAGAATACTATCTTAAAGAGGCATATCGACAATTAAATGACACCCACACATATGTAAGACTAAAAAAAGACCCCTCCCAAGACCAGAAAAAACTCTTAACAAGTTTTCTGGATAAAGGGAAAAGTTTTAACCTTTTAGGAAAAGATGAGCTGGAATTTATTAACATTGCACATCCAATAATTCCTGTATTTTATTTCCTCCCCAAAATCCACAAGAGTATAGAATGTCCCCCAGGGAGACCCATTGTTTCCGGTGTAGGGTCCTTGTATTCGAATTTGTCACATTACTTGGACTATAATCTACAACCCTTTGTAAAATCTATCCCATCTTACCTTAAAGATACCGCAAGTGTACTTAACATATTGAAAGAACTCACTTGGGAAAAAGAGATGTGGCTGGTTACAAGTGATGTCACGTCATTGTACACCATAATTGAGCACGAAAGGGGCTGCAAAGCAGTAAAAGATATCTTAATGAGAGATAATGAACTGGGTGGAACTTTCGTGGATTTTATAGTAGAGGGTATAAATCTTATCCTACAGAATAATTTCTTCTGGTTCAACGATAGCTTTTTCTTACAGAAGAGAGGAACGGCTATGGGAACACGGTTCGCTCCAAGCTATGCAAACCTCTTTATGGCAGAATGGGAACGCCAGTTTGTATGGTCAGGACATCATTGGGGAGCGAACCTGGTCACATACCGTCGATATATAGACGATCTATTTTTTGTCTGGAGGGGCGAAGAGAGGGAATTGAAGTCTTTCTTGGCCCACCTAGACGATAATGACTGGGGAATAAAGCTTAATACGGAGTACGATCGCCATAGTGTCCACTTTCTAGACTTAGAAATATATATAGAAGAAGACATAATTAAATCCAAAACCTTTTTCAAAAAGGTAGATGTCAATAGCTTCATTAGTTATGAAAGTGGACACTATCTCCCATGGCTAAATGGTATTCCTAAAAGTCAAGCTTTAAGATTAAAGAGAAATTGCACGGATGAAAATGTTTGCAAAGACCAATTGCAAATTTTAAAAGAACGTCTATTGCATAAAGATTATCCAGAAGAAAATATCGTTAGAGCATTTGAAGAGGTCGATGCGATAGAAAGAGAGTCATTACTAACTTGTATTGAAAAGAAAAAAGAGGATAAGAAAGAAATGACCCTCCCTATAATTTTAGATTTTAATAACAAAAATAAACATTTAAAGAGAATAATAAATAAACATTGGTCTATTTTAGGGAAGGATGACCTCTTAAAAGATATTCTGCCAGAAAAACCCAATATCATCTTTCGGGGAGCTCCGAATATGCGGAGATGTATAACCAAAAGCTATACTAAAGAAAAACTAAAAGAAAAAAACACTTTTTTGACACAAAATCCAGGTTTTTACCGTTGCAATATATGCAATGCCTGTAAACAGACCAAAAATCAACCTAAGAAATTAAATACCTTTAGATCGAGGGTAACAGGCAAAGAATATAACATCAAAGAGTTTATGAACTGTGACACAAGTTTTGTTATATATTTACTTGAATGTACATGTGGGCTACAGTATGTGGGACGCACCACACGAAAACTATCCAAAAGAGTGGGTGAACATTGTAACAATATAAAGAAAAAAATGCTGACCCACAGTGTACCCAAACATTTTCTTAAACACCTAAGTAACCCCAAAGAGTTAACTTTTATGGCTATTGATAAATATAAGAAGCACTGGAGGGGAGGAGACTCCTGGAAGGGTTTAGGAAAATTAGAAATGAAATGGGTGCACGAATTAAAAACTCTTAACCCTAGTGGATTAAATGCAGAATTCGATCTTTTTAATTTTTTATGAATTTTGTATGAATTTTACTTAATTTTTATACCTTTTTCAGGGAGTCACCTCCTGACAGAAGTACAATACTGTAGCCCACATAATTATATTTATGTGATATTTTTTATGATACTCTGTATGGATCTGATGATGCACAATGATGGATGATGGGCAAATCCCTTTCTCACTATCCTCATAGATAATATGACATTTATTTATTTTTTTATGTAAAAGAGACTATTTATTTCTGGTCCCTATTATTGTAACAACCACTTTTGGGAGGATTAAAATGAATATGCTATACTATGAGGCAAAACTGCCCTAAATACTGTTCTCCTTTTCTCCCCCTTCTCCCCCGATATATAAAATGTGTATGCCGAGGTTGGTCTCCATGACAACGCATGGAGACAGCTGGAGAGATTGTTTACAAGCCACCAGAAGCGGTGGAACGCGGAAGTGCGACCAGCGCGTGACGTCACGTGATGCGACGATCACGTGACGTCACGTGACGCGACACCCGGAAGTCGGCGGGAAAATTCAAAAAACGGGACTATTTAAAGAAGAAGACAAGGAACAGGAATACACTTGAAAAAGCCTATTTTTAAAGGAGAAACGCGTCGTGTATGGAGAAGGAGCAACTTACAAGAACACTTTGCACTTTAAAAACTGGGACTCTCTGCACTTTATAAGCTGGATGCTGCCTGTTTTTATGTAAGATTTTAAATTTATTTGTGTATTATTAAAAGTGTTTTTACTAAGGATACATCTCCTTCCTCCCCTGTTCCATCACATCTACTTGAATTTGGAGCTACCTCGGAATCTTATTTTATCCAAGACCCCACGAGGGGCTCCCGAACACCCTATAGACTGAGCAGGATACTGCTCAGTAAAATGTGAGTGTGTCTTTGTTTACGCACCTATATCACTTTATATTTTTTAACATACTACACTATAAGAGTTTTTTATCTTTTTCCCTTTGCATACTACGGAGAGGATTGCCTCCACGTATAGGGTAAATACGAGTGTGTAGTGTTTTTTGGGAAGCGCACTGTTCACGTTGTGTGTATTGTTTGTAAATTTTTACCAGGAGTGAAGCACTGGTTGTGGTTCGGTGCTGCTACTCGTCTCACATAAAAGGCGCAGTGTATTCTATTTCTAACGTCACTATATCTAGGATAGCCTTATACCTATCCCATGCATGCTTAAACTCCTTCACTGTATTAACCTCTACCACTTCTACTGGAAGACTATTCCTTGCATCAACTACCCTCTCAGAAATGTAATACTTTCATTAGTCTCTGGCCTTATCTTATATCTAGGATAGCCTTATACCTATTCCATGCATGCTAAAACTCCTTCACAGTATTAACCTCTACCACTTCTACTGGAAGACTATTCCATACATCCACTACCCTCTCAGTAATGTAATACTTTCATTAGTCCCTGGCCTTATCTTATATCTAGGATAGCCTTATACCTATCCCAGGCATGCTTAAACTCCTTCACTGTATTAACCTCTACCACTTCTACTGGAACACTATTCCATACATCCACTACCCTCTCAGTAAAGTAATACTTTCATTAGTCCCTGGCCTTATCTTATATCTAGGATAGCCTTATACCTATCCCATGCATGCTTAAACTCCTTCACTGTATTAACCTCTACCACTTCTACTGGAAGACTATTCCTTGCATCAACTACCCTCTCAGAAATGTAATACTTTCATTAGTCCCTGGCCTTATCTTATATCTAGGATAGCCTTATACCTATCCCATGCATGCTTAAACTCCTTCACTGTATTAACCTCTACCACTTCTACTGGAAGACTATTCCATACATCCACTACCCTCTCAGTAAAGTAATACTTTCATTAGTCCCTGCCCTTATCTTATATCTAGGATAGCCTTATACCTATCCCACGCATGCTTAAACTCCTTCACTGTATTAATGTCTACCACTTCTACTGGAAGACTATTCCATACATCCACTACCCTCTCAGTAATGTAATACTTTCATTAGTCCCTGGCCTTAGCTTATATCTAGGATAGCCTTATACCTATCCCATGCATGCTTAAACTCCTTCACTGTATTAACCTCTACCACTTCTGCTGGAAGACTATTCCATGCATCCACTACCCTCTCAGTAAAGTAATACTTTCATTAGTCCCTGGCCTTATCTTATATCTAGGATAGCCTTATACCTATCCCATGCATGCTTAAACTCCTTCACTGTATTAACCTCTACCACTTCTACTGGAAGACTATTCCATGCATCCACTACCCTCTCAGTAATGTAATACTTTCATTAGTCCCTGACCTTATCTTATATCTAGGATAGCCTTATACCTATCCCATGCATGCTTAAACTCCTTCACTGTATTAATGTCTACCACTTCTACTGGAAGACTATTCCATACATCCACTACCCTCTCATTAAAGTAATACTTCCGGTTTGAAAAACTTCTCTAACAAAGCTTTCAGTTTGAAATTCCCTTCTACTCTGCTGAGTAGACCCTTACAACTATGTCGTCTTGTTATTGGCTGACGTGTGTAAATAAACACATCATAATATAAATGAATGGTAGAGAAATTCTGGGGAATTGAGCCATTTGCAGACCCCCCTTCTCTAGTGTTGTAAGTGGCCTGGACGTGTCTGTAGTTTGATGAGAGTGAGGGGAGGTGACTTGGCATGAGAGGCATGTGTCCGAGGACCTAATGGTTTCACTTGCAGTGTTCCCTAGTTTCAGGCAGTAGCCAGGACTCAGCCATTGGTCAGACTGCCCGCTCGTCCCATCAATGGACCTGCTGCCGTCAGCAGGGAGACAAAGCCTGTAGCAAAAGCAGACAGCAAGCCCGAGTTTGCAGACAGCACAGACGATTTAACCTCCTTGTGCCCCTCTGCGCTGGCTCTGTCTGGTATCCTCGAACGTCTGCAGCACATTGAGGAAAAAGCTCGGCAGGTGATTTCTCTATTACTTTACTTCACACCTTTTCATCTCATTGGTTCCCTGAGATAAATGACAACTGTCAGCAAAAATGAAGTTCTGTTTAATTCAAAGATTGTAGTAAGTGCAGCCATTTTAACTAGAATTTCTAAACAACATGTCCACCCTCTGATAGAGCTATACAGAGCAAAGATTCTAAACAACATGTCCGCCCCCTGATAGAACTATACAGAGCAAAGATTCTAAACAGCATGTCCGCCCCTGATAGAGCTATACAGAGCAAAGATTCTAAACAACATGTCTGCCCCCTGATAGAGCTATACAGAGCAACGATTCTAAACAACATGTCCACCCCCTGATAGAGTTATGCAGAGCAAAGATTCTAAACAACATGTCCTCCCCCTGATAGAGCTATACAGAGCAAAGATTCTAAACAACATGTCCGCCCCCTGATAGAGCTATACAGAGCAAAGATTCTACACAACATGTCCGCCCCCTGATAGAGCTATACAGAGCAAAGATTCTAAACAACATGTCCTCCCACTAATAGAGCTATACAAGCAAAGATTCTAAACAACATGTCCACCCTCTGATAGAGCTATACAGAGCAAAGATTCGAAACAACATGTCCTCCCCCTGATAGAGCTATACAGAGCAAAGATTCTAAACAACATGTCAGCCCCCTGATAGAGCTATACAGAGCAAAGGATCTAAACAACATGTCCACCCCTGATAGAACTATACAGAGCAAAGATTCTAAACAACATGTCCGCCCCTGATAGAGCTATACAGAGCAAAGATTCTAAACAACATGTCCACCCCTGATAGAGCTATACAGAGCAAAGATTCTAAACATGTCCGCCCCTGATAGAGCTATACAGAGCAAAGATTCTAAACAACATGGTTTCCATTGTGATTTAATTGTTGCACTTTAATTTCCTCTCTATCTCTCTCTCTCTCTTCCTCTTTTTTTCCCTCCTTTTTTTCCGGAGCAGAAAAGAGCTCAATCTTTAGCAAATAGAGAGTTTCATAAAAAGACTATAAAGGAGAAAGCTGCTCACCTGGTGTCATTATTTGGATGCATGGACTTCCCCCAGGTGAATATTCAGCGCAGCCCAAAAGCGCTTTGTGTCTGGAAACACGTTCAGAAAATACATTTCAACATAAAGGGGGTTATATGGAGACGTAGCTCTGCAGAGACGTGGATAGGAATGGGTCCAGAACAATATTGGGACTTCAAATCTACGGCATGTGATATTATTTTGGGTTAACACCATGTGTATGGAGGGAGTTTGATTTCTGACAACACTATATATATATACACAGATATAAGGCCATTCCTTTTAGGTTTATTAATAGGAAGAGTTGCAGAGTGCCTACAGAAAACATTTCAATAGGTCGGTGGGGAGAGATCTCCCTTTGCACACTCCATGAGTCTTACACTAGCTCCCCTCTGAAAGTGCTCAGGAAGTGGACATAATCTGAGGTTTCTAGTAGCAGTGTTAAAATATATATTTATGTCCTTTTACACCACTTTCCCGCAGTATATTGGTGATTATAGCAGTTACATATTTGTGTATTTTTATTTGTGGTTTCACATATTTGAGACCTTTTTTCCAACTTGCTTCAGCATAATAATTCCTTCTGCTCTGTGTAGAACAAGTCTCCTTCCCCCGGCTTATCCCATTTTCCATCTAAATTTCCATACTTTGATACCCACGCTCCTGATCCATCTCCTCCTCCATCTCCATCTGCTGCTGTTCCCACAAGTTCTCTGTCTAAAAAGGTAACTGCACCCTTCACATTGCCTTCCACGACTAATTGTGCAAAGTGTAAGCCTGCTCGACAGTTACACATTACTGAGCATGTGTTTTTATTATAGACCCACGGAGCAGTGTTAGCAAGGGTGTAACTTGTCATTCTGCACATGGCCACACGGAAAATCTTGTTCACAATGTTTATAGGCTGCACCGTAGCCAGATCCTTTCTATGCTTTCTCATTTTTGTTGAGTGCTGACCAGAAGCTTGATTAGGTGACCAGATTTGGGTTATAAGTAAGTAATATGTCGGATTGAAAATAAAAGTATAATTTGAGCAAATTTCCCCTTTTAGAGATAGGCTGGTCTCTACTATCTATTTACTATCCAGAGCGCTGTGTGGTCACCCCATGTTAAACATACTGGGTGTTAACATGTCTACTATCCCTGCTGGGCCACTTCTGCCACAAACACAAGTGCATAGAAAAAAGAACTTAAATATGCAAGACCGAATCATGTGTTACCAAGTTATATTTCATAAAAGAGGAGAAAAAGAGAAACTCCAAAAAGTCATGTTAAAATCTAGACTGCTCTCTACATGGCTGCACTCTATACAGCCGTGCTCTATATGACTTCACTCTACACGGCTGCGCTCTATATGGCTTCACTCTACACGGCTGCGCTCTATATGGCTTCACTCTACACGGCTGCGCTCTATATGGCTTCACTCTACACGGCTGCGCTCTATACGGCTTCACTCTACACGGCTGCGCTCTATATGGCTTCACTCTACACGACTGCACTCTATATGGCTTCACTCTACACGGCTGCACTCTATATGGCTTCACTCTACACGGCTTCACTCTACACGGCTGCACTCTATATGGCTTCACTCTACACGGCTGCACTCTATATGGCTTCACTCTACACGGCTTCACTCTACATGGCTGCACTCTATATGGCTTCACTCTACACGGCTGCACTCTATATGGCTGCTCTTTGCACTTTTTTTAACTCTTTCCAGGTTTTTATTTCTGTGGAGCTACTGCCCCTGTATATAGTTTCTATAGTCCTGTAACTCGCTGAGCATTGAAGTAGCAAAACAGACCGTGTGGGTGTTTAGTGTGTTTGTCATTAGACTATCTTGGCTCTGGCTTCTCCAGTCACAAGACTGTGTTATTGCCCGATTTCCACCACTTCTTCCTACGCAGAAACCACAAATAAAACCTTCAGCTTTCACACCCTTCCCATGCTCTGCTGCCAGGTGAATGTGTAACTCTGCTGCCAGGTGAATTTGTAACTCGCTCTGGTGCCAGGTGAATGTCCTCCTTGTGTAACTCACTCTGCTGCCAGGTGAATGTGCTCCTCGTGTAACTCACTCTGCTGCCAGGTGAATGTTCTCCTTGTGTAACTCACTCTGCTGCCAGCTGAATGTGCTCCTCGTGTAACTCACTCTGCTGCCAGGTGAATGTGCTCCTCGTGTAACTCACTCTGCTGCCAGGTGAATGTGCTCCTCGTGTAACTCACTCTGCTGCCAGGTGAATGTGCTCCTCGTGTAACTCACTCTGCTGCCAGGTCAATGTGCTCCTCGTGTAACTCACTCTGCTGCCAGGTCAATGTATAACTTACTCTGCTGCCAGGTGAATGTGCTCCTCGTGTAACTCACTCTGCTGCCAGGTGAATGTCCCCCTCGTGTAACTCGCTCTGCTGCCAGGTGAATGTCCCCCTCGTGTAACTCACTCTGCTGCCAGGTGAATGTTCTCCTCGTGTAACTCGCTACGCTGCCAGGTGAATGTGCTCCTTGTGTAACTCACTCTGCTGCCAGGTGAATGTTCTCCTCGTGTAACTCGCTACGCTGCCAGGTGAATGTGATCCTTGTGTAACTCACTCTGCTGCCAGGTGAATGTCCCCCTCGTGTAACTCACTCTGCTGCCAGGTGAATGTCCCCCTCGTGTAACTCGCTCTGCTGCTGGTTCATCCACAGGTTCTAGCACTAAGTGCTGCTTCCGGTACAAACAAGTTAGGATTTCTGGACCCTGCGCAGGTATCTGTCTGACAGTTACTAATGATCACTGTGCTTTCTGTTTCCTAACTATTTACTTACACGTCCAGTGTGCATCGTTACTGCTGTCATTTGGGTTTAGCTGGTTATTTAACTGTTTAATCCATTTTCGGCTGCATGGTGTGTACCATTGCTCTGCCTTCTGAAGAGGAAGTTGCCATGAGTAGAAACAAACTTACTATCAGCTTTGTATACCGCGGGGTGCCGTACTAGGTCAGTACGTGCAGAATGGGGTGTGACGGCGCAGTATATATGGACTCTAACATGCAGGATGCCACAGAACGTGATACAGATTCCCGCAGCCCTCCATGAATTCAGATTGGGCTCTGTGTTCCAGCTGTTCCCCCTGGGTGACACTCATTTATCCCCTGGTATATTAGCGTGGGATTCCTGGAATGATTCTGGAGGACGTTTATATATATATATAATTGTATCATACATTTCTTCTTCCCATGCACTTGGCAGCGACGCAGCTTGAGGAAGTGACTGGGATGTTTTAAAACTAATCTAAACGTGGGCCGATTCACTGTCAGGACCAGCCACATAAGCCACGTTCAGCTTTATTGTGTGGCATTCGTACAGCCCAACAGCCTAACTCTCCTATCAGACTCTGCGTGAGCCACGTCCGTGGAACTGTAGATTTGTGTTAACCTGATCAAATGAAACTAATTTTATATTTTATCATATTTACATACATGTACAGCATGACGTGGATCTCCTGCATGGTTCATTCTATGCGCCCTTTGTGGCTGGTTTTGCCGCATGTCATTTAGAGGTGGATCTAAGGATACGCTGGCTGTGACATTACTGATGTGTGGTGGCCATTTGTGTCCTCGTCAGTCAAACCCACACTGAATAATCAGCCCTTCAGATACCGTGCTGTGTGTTGATAAATGAGCACGATACCTGCCACTAGTGGCCCTTTTTTTCTTTACCCCTATAAAGTAAATATCCCAGAGCTAAGGTTTGCCTGGTATTTTGGGTGTGGATAGGGTGACATCCTTTGGAGATCATTACAGACAGAGCTGTGCTCATAGGCCTGGTATCTGTCCGCACAGCATGAATTTCCGATCCAACTTTGGGAGCAATTATGGGGCAAAATTCTAGTCACCATGATCCTGCTGATTAATCCATTTTTAGAACTTTACCCCAGAGTTCCCCCATATATACGTATACATATCCCACTGAGTCACGTAGCCACGCCTGATACTTTCTTCCACCTCTAATATCTTTACCACAGAGAGAAGGCTTCCTGTTAGTGGCCTACGAGTAGTCTGACCACATCAAGGTTTTATTTAGAGACTGAAAAATGCTCACTCCAGGTCTGGATTCCATAACATATAGGCCACTGTGCAATCTTTATTCTACTCAATACAGCCCCATGTGTGTCCCTGAATAAAACGGTAGTGTGGTCACCCTAACTCCAACCCCCATGAACCTCTTCCAGCCAGATGTTGGCACACATGGGAGTTTCAGTGTTGGAGAGCCGTGGGTGTCTTGCCTGCTCTAGTGGCTGCTCTTCTGTCCTTCACGTGCTGTATTCTCTTTGGGTAGCTGACTGTAGGGAAGGTTTCACGTGGCATAGGAGCCGTGGCTGAAGTGCTTGTCAATCTCTATATGAACGATCACCGGCCTAAAAGAAAGTGTTCAGAGATGGTAAGATGGAAACAGACACGAAGCTTTACCGGCCCTATAGATCTGACATTATATATACCTGCCCTATAGATACAGCATTATATACCTGTCCTATAGCCACGACATTATATATATCTGCCCTATAGATACAGCATTATATACCTGCCCTATAGATACAGCATTATATACCTGTCCTATAGCCACGACATTATATATACCTGCCCTATAGATACAGCATTATATACCTGCCCTATAGCCACAACATTATATATACCTGCCCTATAGATACAGCATTATATACCTGTCCTATAGCCACGACATTATATATACCTGCCCTATAGCCACAACATTATATATACCTGCCCTATAGATACAGCATTATATACCTGCCCTATAGCCACAACATTATATATACCTGCCCTATAGATACAGCATTATATACCTGTCCTATAGCCACGACATTATATATACCTGCCCTATAGATACAGCATTATATACCTGCCCTATAGCCACAACATTATATATACCTGCCCTATAGATACAGCATTATATAATTGCCCTATAGCCACAACATTATATATACCTGCCCTATAGATACAATATTATATATACCTTCCCTATAGCTACGACATTATATATATATACCTGCCCTATTGATACAACATTATATATACTTTCCCTATAGATACAATATTATATATACCTGCCCTATAGATACAACATTATATATGTACACTTGCCCTATAGATACATTATATATACCTGCCCTGTAGATACAACATTATATATACCTACCCTGTAGATAAGACATTATATATACCTGCACTATAGATAGAATATTATATATATACACTTGCCCTATAGCCACAACATTATATATACCTGCCCTATAGATACAACATTATATATACCTGCACTATAGATACGACATTATATATATTTATCTTCCCTATCGATACGACATTGTATATACCTGCCCTATAGATGCATTATATATACCTGCTATCAGTATATAGTTAGCCAGGGTAGTATATTATAGCTCCCGTCAATACCGGTTGAGTATCCCTTATCCAAAATGCTTGGGACCAGAAGTATTTTGGAAAAAGGTTATTTCGGATAACGGATCATTTTCACCAATAAGATCTATTAAATAGATTAAATACATCTCTGTTAATGTAGCTGTGATGTGAGGCATCGTTGGGAACCTGCCATTGGCGTGTCAGGTCTGCACATGTGTCTTTGTATTACCCTGTGGGTGTGGGGGGATCTGAGCATGCATGAAAAGGCTATATCGCAGCTTAAGGGGGCTGCACACTGAATAAACTATTGTGCGTTTGAATTATTACAGGTGTGTGTGGGGGGATCTGAGCATGCATGGAAAGGCTATATTGCAGCTTAAGGGGGCTGGACACTGAATAAACTATTGTGCGTTTGCATTATGACAGGTGTGTGTGGAATTTACAACTTTCAAAAAGTTGTTTGGAGAATGGATCGCTTTGGATAAGTGATACTCAACCTGTATATTATGAACTGCACATAGATGGTAGTATTCTGTATGTAGTTAATCAGATTTATTTCATTACAGAGAAATGAGTAACCTCAAGTCCTGAGCTTCATATTAGTTTTCTTATTAAAGCATATTATAGGATGGCTTGTGGCAGGTTTAGTCATCATGGGACCTGATGTTCACACATAACATCTTCACCTGACAGCTATAATTCCCATCAGGCTGAGCCAGACATGCTGTATTTCAGGGTTGTATGTTATTGTCACTGCGCCCCCTAAATATTTGTGTGTTCCTGCGTTGAGAGCTCAGCCACCTCTCTCCTGCTGCTGCTTGGGGGTCTCCCCATACTGATTGCTAATCACTTTGCTTGGGGGTCTCCCCATACTGATTGCTAATCACTTTGCTTGGGGGTCTCCCCATACTGATTGCTAATCACTTTGCTTGGGGGTCTCCCCATACTGATTGCTAATCACTTTGTGTTGGATTCAGACATCTTTGGACGAAGCTGCCTCTTCTCTTCTTTCTGAATCTTCCTGTTTTGCCGGTATTTCCTCTGCTCAGAAGGTATTTCCTGCGTGCAGACACTATGGGACATTCAAATAATGCCTTTATTTACCTACACTTTGATGAACGGGAACTAACATATCATTGGAACCCTCAGGCTTATTATGTTGTGGATCATTTCATTGTCTGTTTGTTCATATGGTTGTGAATGGAAATGAGTTTTTTTTTTTGTAACATAATCTGGTTTGAGAATGAAAGAAGCGATGATCATGGGATCACATGTTATCAGGGGGTAAATATGCAGTCCAGGGGGCAGAAATGCTGTGTTATTAGATAGTGTCTCACTGCCTGCAAGTCACAGCCACTGCTGCCTTTCCTTCCAGGGTTCTCTTCGAAAGGAATTCCCAGCAAACATCGGAGGCAGTGATACCTGTTACTTCTGCAAGAAACGAGTGTACGTGGTTGAACGGCTCAGTGCTGAGGGTCATTTCTTCCACCGCGAGTGTTTCAAGTGCTCCTTTTGCTCCACCGGACTGCGGCTGGGAAATTACGTGTTTAATCTGGAGGAAGGTAGGTACTTCTTGTGCAGTGTAATACCAATTATCCAGTAAAATCCTAGGGGATTCAGGGATACCAGCAGACAAGGCTAAAAGCAGCGAATGGATTTGTACATGGAAAACTTGACAAATCCTGGAGTCTTGGGTCCTAAATCCTTTTTGCTGGCTCTTAATTTATTTGATTGTTTTACCCAAAAGCCTGTGAAAGTACCAGTCTGTTTGGCTGCTAACGCTATAAATATTACCATTTAGGGAGAGAAGACAATAGAAGTGTGGCCATTATCCTCATACAATAGAAGCGTGGCCATTATCCTCATACAATAGAAGCGTGGCTCTTATCCTCATACAATAGAAGCGTGGCCATTATCCTCATACAATAGAAGCGTGGCTCTTATCCTCATACATTAGAAGCGTGGCCATTATCCTCATACAATAGAAGCGTGGCCATTATCCTCATACAATAGAAGTGTGGCTCTTATCCTCATACAATAGAAGCGTGGCCATTATCCTCATACAATAGAAATGTGGCCCTTATCCTCATACAATAGAAGCGTGGCCATTATCCTCATACAATAGAAGCGTGGCTCTTATCCTCATACAATAGAAGTGTGGCCCTTATCCTCATACAATAGAAGCGTGGCTCTTATCCTCATACAATAGAAGCGTGGCTCTTATCCTCATACAATAGAAGCGTGGCTCTTATCCTCATACAATAGAAGCGTGGCCATTATCCTCATACAATAGAAGCGTGGCTCTTATTCTCATACAACAGAAGCGTGGCTCTTATCCTCATACAATAGAAGCGTGGCTCTTATTCTCATACAATAAAAGCGTGGCTCTTATCCTCATACAATAGAAGCGTGGCTCTTATCCTCATACAATAGAAGCGTGGCTCTTATCCTCATACAATAGAAGCGTGGCCCTTATCCTCATACAATAGAAGTGTGGCCCTTATCCTCATACAATAGAAGCATTACAAGGAACACTTATCCAACAAGTGTTCCTTGTAAGTACTGCACCTGGTGATGTCATCAAAATGGGCCAGTTACATAAGACTTATTTGCATATGGTTATTGGCTTAAGAAGCTTCTAAACCCAGCAGGAGAGTGTCTGTCTGGTGCCATTAAATGTTGTTGTGTATTGATAAATCTATGGGTCAAATCAATCTCGGTGTGGTGTGTCTGTAGAATACAGAGAGTTACCATCCATGGGTCAGATTGGGAAATGTTTCTCCTTGTTTTCCAGGTAAATTTTATTGTCAGCCTCACTTCATGCACTCCTTCTCCAGCAACCAGACCCGGAAAAGAAGGCCGCAGTCTTCCAGGAGTCAGGTACTGTATTAATACACATATTGACAAATCCCGGGACACATGCCTCCTAAAAATCCCTCCTGCTAGCGCCTAAAAATAACAATGCTGGCTCTTCAGTAGGGTTGCCTCCTAAAAATAACCATACTGGCTCCTGAATATCTGTCTGGTGCCTAAAAATAACCAGACTGGCTCCTGAATATCTGTCTGGTGCCTAAAAATAACCAGACTGGCTCCTGAATATCTGTCTGGTGCCTAAAAATAACCAAGCTGGCTCCTGAATATCTGTCTGGTGCCTAAAAATAACCAAGCTGGCTCCTGAATATCTGTCTGGTGCCTAAAAATAACCAAGCTGGCTCCTGAATATCTGTCTGGTGCCTAAAAAAAACCAGGCTGGCTCCTGAATATCTGTCTGGTGCCTAAAAAAAACCAGGCTGGCTCCTTAAAATCTGTCTGGCGCCTAAAAATAACCAGGCTGGCTCCTAAATATCCATCTGGCGCCTAAAAATAACCAGGCTGGCTCCTAAATATCCATCTGGCGCCTAAAAATAACCAGGCTGGCTCCTGAATATCTGGCACCTAGATATGCCCCACAGTGATTTTACAGTCTGGAAATCATAGAAAATAACGTGATAATCGGGAAAGCAACAGACGTCTTTCTTCTCCTGGAAACAAACATTGCGACCTCTGCTTTTAATAGAAACCTCGGCTTCACTTTTTTCCAAAACAACTGTTGCTGTTTATAAAAACCTTGTATCCCCAGCCTCCTCCCCCTCGAGAGACACCCCCCCCCCCCACTCCGCACGAAAAAGCTTCATTATCAGTGAGAGATCTGCCTCTTATTTCACCAAATCCTGACATTTTCTATTTTGGTCAATTACTTGATTCCAGCAGTAAGATTCATTTAACCCGTTATTAATGGAGCATTCATTTCTGATCCCTGTTTCTATTCACTTGATTTATAATCCCTAGATATGGAATATGTCAGAATCCCCTATATATTGCTGGGAGATGCGGGTGGATTTCTGCAAATATATTAAAAGACCTTGTCACCTAAACACTGCTTATACATTGAATGCAGAGAATAAAAAATGATCTCGAGATATCTCTCTGTGTTGGCAGAATTGCAACAAGTTCATGAAATAAGAAAGAAATGTGTTTTATAAGTCTGGTGTCTCCTGTTTATGACATCACCAATGACTTGATATGCAAATTACACATTTCCAATGGAAAGTTCATTTGCATATCAAGCTGCAGCTGATGTCATAAACAGGAGATGGCACGGCACAGACACATTTAAAACACATTTTTCTCGTATTTAATGCATTTTCTGCAATTCTGTTACAATTTTAAAACATTGGAGTGTTATAAACGTAACCAACCTTTCACCCAGTTATCTGTAGAACATATAAATTATAATTCCAGTTCAAACTCTATATGTTAAACAGATCGCTGCGTGTAAAGTTAATGAAATACTGGTTACGTTTATAAAGCTTCAGTTTTTTAAATTATTATGTTTGTGGTAAGGTGATGCTGTCTCTGGATCTCATGAGATTCCTTTAATTTGCTGTCACTGGATCTCATGAGATTCCTTTAATTTGCTGTCACTGGATCTCATGAGATTCCTTTAATTGGCTGTCACTGGATCTCATGAGATTCCTTTAATCAGCTGTCACTGGATCTCATGATATTCCTTTAATATGCTGTCACTGGATCTCATGACATTCCTTTAATCGGCTGTCACTGGATCTCATGTCATTCCTTTAATTGGCTGTCACTGGATCTCATGAGATTCCTTTAATCAGCTGTCACTGGATCTCATGATATTCCTTTAATATGCTGTCTCTGGATCTCATGACATTCCTTTAATCGGCTGTCACTGGTTCTAATGACATTCCTTTAATCGGCTGTCACTGGATCTCATGAGATTTCTTTAATATGCTGTCTCTGGATCTCATGACATTCCTTTAATCGGCTGTCACTGGATCTAATGAGATTCCTTTAATCGGCTGTCACTGGATCTAATGAGATTCCTTTAATCGGCTGTCACTGGATCTCATGAGATTCCTTTAATTTGCTGTCACTGGATCTCATGATATTCCTTTAATATGCTGTCTCTGGATCTCATGACATTCCTTTAATCGGCTGTCACTGGATCTCATGACATTCCTTTAATATGCTGTCTCTGGATCTCATGAGATTCCTTTAATCTTCTGTCTATGGATCTCATGATATTCATTTAATCTTCTGTCTCTGGAGCTCATGAGATTCCTTTAATCGGCTGTCTCTGGATCTCATGTCATTCCTTTAATCGGCTGTCTCTGGATCTTATGAGATTCCTTTCATAGCCTTTGGGCAGACTAGATGGACCGAATGGTTCTTATCTGCCGACACATTCTATGTTTCTATGTTTCATCGGCTGTCACTGGATCTCATGAGATTCCTTTAATCGGCTGTCACTGGATCTCATGAGATTGCTTTAATATGCTGTCTCTGGATCTCATGAGATTCCTTTAATCGGCTGTCACTGGATCTCATGAGAGTCCTTTAATCGGCTGTCACTGGATCTCATGAGATTCCTTTAATATGCTGTAACTGGATCTCATGAGATTCCTTTAATCGGCTTTTACTAGATCTCATGAGATTCCTTTAATCGGCTGTCACTAGATCTCATGACATTCCTTTAATCGGCTGTAACTTTATCTCATGACATTCCTTTAATCAGCTGTCACTGGATCTCATGACATTCCTTTAATCGGCTGTGACTGGATCTCATGAGATTCTTTTAATCGGCTGTCACTGGATCTCATGACATTCCTTTAATCGTCTGTCACTGGATCTCATGATATTCCTTTAATATGCTGTCTCTGGATCTAATGAGATTCCTTTAATCGGCTGTCACTGGATCTCATGATATTCCTTTAATATGCTGTCTCTGGATCTCATGACATTCCTTTAATCGGCTGTCACTGGATCTCATTAAATTCCTTTAATCGGCTGTCACTGGAACTCATGAGATTCCTTTAATCGGCTGTCTCTGGATCTCATGACATTCCTTTAATCGGCTGTCACTGGATCTCATGAGATTCCTTTAATATGCTGTCTCTGGATCTCATGAGATTCCTTTAATCGGCTGTCATTGGATCTCATGAGATTCCTTTAATCTGCTGCTTCTGGATCTCATTAGATTCCTTTAATCGGCTGTCACTGGATCTCATGAGATTCCTTTAATCGGCTGTCACTGGATCTTATGAGATTCCTTTAATATGCTGTCTCTGGATCTCATGAGATTCCTTTAATCGGCTGTCACTGGATCTCATGACATTCCTTTAATCGGCTGTCACTGGATCTCATGAGATTCCTTTAATCGGCTGTCACAGGATCTCATGAGATTCCTTTAATATGCTGTCACTGGATCTCATGAGATTCCTTTAATCGGCTGTCACTGGATCTCATGAGATTCCTTTAATCGGCTGTCACTGGATCTCATGACATTCCTTTAATCGGCTGTCACTGGATCTCATGACATTCCTTTAATCGGCTGTCACTGGATCTCATGACATTCCTTTAATCGGCTGTCACTGGATCTCATGACATTCCTTTAATCGGCTGTCACTGGATCTCATGACATTCCTTTAATCGGCTGTCACTGGATCTCATTAAATTCCTTTAATCGGCTGTCACTGGATCTCATGAGATTCCTTTAATCGGTTGTCACTGGATCTCATTAAATTCCTTTATTCGGCTGTCACTGGATCTCATGAGATTCCTTTAATCCGCTTGTTTTCCTTATCTTGTAAAGGTTACGTGATGGTCTCTGGCTCGACATGAATGGAAATTCATATTAAATTCCCATTTTTATGGATAATATGGGAAATGAAAGCTAATAAAGCAATCTATAATTACAGTACACTATACGAGAAAGTGACAAATACAGAGAAACACAGACATGACATAAACAAATCCTAGAAGATTCTTCTAGCCCAGAATGGGTTAAATAAGAGCTATATAGATAGATAGGATGATGTAGGGGCGGTGGTTGCAGGGGGGCCGCACACACACAGTGGGTTTCTGATTACAAAGCTGCCTCATTGGACACATTTGCCTGTGTGCTTTTTTTCAGGAGGATAAAACGTGGAAGAGAGAGGCTGCCACGGCGGCAGAGGTGACCACGGACAGCCCCTGTAGTGACAGCAGTTCAGACGAGAGCTCACCAGGTATCATGACTTCCTTATTTCGGAAATCTATAAGATGGCCTCTTGTCGTGACAAGAGATCTCCTGGCCGTCCCAAGCCGCCTGTCTAACTGGATGCATGGTGTGGTGCAGGGTGCACTCTACCATGTTAGAGACAATGAACAGAGCTATACATACATGTACGAGCTCATGAGCGTGGGTGTACCCTTCCTGTATGTGCTGTATGAAGTGCTAGCTCTTATGTACCAGGAGGCAGGACCCTCCCTACAGTCTATCATCCAGCAAGTACAGGACTCTCTGGGGCCTGGAGATATGTAGATGGTGTATAATTCCTGCGAGTGGACTGGTCACTGGGCTGATTGAACGAAATCCTATAGATTTGCACTGGTTCACGTCTTACAGAGCAGCCTTTCTAGTTTACATTGAGAGCAGATACTGGATGCAGGATTGGTTATGGTTTGTGCCACTGTTTCAGCACCATAGGGTGGTACTATGCTTCCTTTACTCACCCATGGCACTGCTCTTCAGAAAACAATGATTTGTACATTTCACATTCTCCGCGTTACTTCCTGAGGTTCAGACGATTAATTTAATGCAACAATTTACATGTTATTAAACAAATCACTCCTTAGTATTCTGACAAAGTATCAGGATCAGGCACAGGACCCCAGGGGTTAATACATGCTGCAAAATTAGCACAAATTTCAAAACCCTGAGAAAGGAGTGAAAAAGCCTTAAATGAAGTTCCTCTGCAGGAGCCTGTTATATCCTTCAGAACCAACCTCAGCAGGGGATATATTGTGAGACAAAAACATGATCTATACATTGTGTGGTCAGAATTGCAGAAAATGCATCATGTATGAAGAAAATGTGTTGTACAATGACATCACTTGTGGTCTGATATGCAAGTTACATATTTCCACTGAAAATGAGTTATCTTGATAAAGCCACGATGTGATGTCATAAACAGGAGATGGCACAGATACATTAAAAACAATCTCTTATTTGCCACAATTCTGGGAACACGTTGTATAGATCATTTTTCATCATTTCTTCTCTTTATATTCACAGTATAAGCAGTGTTAAGGTGACAGGGGTTCTTTAATATTTTGGGATGTACCCAGAACTCAGCAAGTCCTTACATTTCACTTCACTTAATATTTCATCGGCCCTTTTATGATTTAATCTCCCGGCCTGTTCTATCATATTATTATTATTATTATGGTCAGTCCCATTGAAGGCTCAGTATATACATTTCATTTTGCCAATCTCTGGTCCAAACATTTCTCATTCCCCAAAAGGGGAATATTTGGAATATCTGACCATCGCTCGGTCTGTTCATTTATATCCCCCCAAAGCAGGTTTTTTTTGTTTCCATTTTTGGTATTTAATTTATTTTTACCCTTTGCAAATGACCACTGCTGTCTCTTCTGATACTGACTACTTTACGGGAAATTATCACTAATCACAATAATATTTTATTGTAAACCCCCCCCTTCCGTTCACCTCCCTTGTCTCAACATGTCTTGCTCTGCTACAAGGTGCAGCAGTGGTAAAGCGCTGCTGTGTGTTTGTTTAATTAAACTGGCAGAAGTGGTCATGTCTGCTGGGACACAGTTACCATATTTGCCCACATTGGCCATGTTTCCAGGGACACATATTTGTTCCACATGGTGCAGAAAGAGCATGCAAAGTGCAGCCCGGCAGTATGTAGGATGTATATACACACACACACAATCCAATTCATGTAAAGTGCAGCCCGGCAGTATGTAGGATGTATATACACACACACACAATCCAATTCATGTAAAGTGCAGCCCGGCAGTATGTAGGATGTATATACACACACACACACACAATCCAATTCATGTAAAGTGCAGCCCGACAGTATGTAGAATGGATATACACACACACACACACAATCCAATTCATGTCAAGTGCAGCCCGGCAGTATGTAGGATGTATATACACACACACACACAATCCAATTCATGTAAAGTGCAGCCTGGCAGTATGTAGGATGTATATACACACAGACACAATCCAATTTATGTAAAGTGCAGTCCGGCAGTATGTAGGATGTGTATACACACACACAGACACAATCCAATTCATGTAAAGTGCAGCCTGGCAGTATGTAGGATGTATATATATTTATATACACACACACACACACAATCCAATTCATCTAAAGTGCAGCCTGGCAGTATGTAGGATGTATATACACACACACAATCCAATTCATGTCAAGTGCAGCCCGGCAGTATGTAGGATGTATATACACACAGACACAATCCAATTTATGTAAAGTGCAGTCCGGCAGTATGTAGGATGCATATACACACACACACACACACAATCCAATTCATGTAAAGTGCAGCCTGGCAGTATGTAGGATGTATATATATTTATATACACACACACACACACACAATCCAATTCATCTAAAGTGCAGCCTGGCAGTATGTAGGATGTATATACACACAGACACAATCCAATTCATGTGAAGTGCAGCCCGGCAGTATGTAGGATGTATATACACACAGACACAATCCAATTTATGTAAAGTGCAGCCTGGCAGTATGTAGGATGTGTATACACACACACAGACACTATCCAATTCATGTAAAGTGCAGCCCGGCAGTATGTAGGATGTATATACACACACACAATCCAATTCATGTAAAGTGCAGCCTGGCAGTATGTAGGATGTATATACACACACACACAATCCAATTCATGTAAAGTGCAGCCCGGCAGTATGTAGGATGTATATACACACACACACAATCCAATTCATGTAAAGTGCAGCCCGGCAGTATGTAGGATGTATATACACACACACAATCCAATTCATGTAAAGTGCAGCCCGGCAGTATGTAGAATGGATATACACACACACACACACAATCCAATTCATGTCAAGTGCAGCCCGGCAGTATGTAGGATGTATATACACACACACACAATCCAATTCATGTAAAGTGCAGCCTGGCAGTATGTAGGATGTATATACACACAGACACAATCCAATTTATGCAAAGTGCAGTCCGGCAGTATGTAGGATGTGTATACACACACACAGACACAATCCAATTCATGTAAAGTGCAGCCCGGCAGTATGTAGGATGTATATACACACAGACACAATCCAATTCATGTAAAGTGCAGCCCGGCAGTATGTAGGATGTATATACACACAGACACAATCCAATTTATGTAAAGTGCAGTCCGGCAGTATGTAGGATGTGTATACACACACACAGACAAAATCCAATTCATGTAAAGTGCAGTCCGGCAGTATGTAGGATGCATATACACACACACACACAATCCAATTCATGTAAAGTGCAGCCTGGCAGTATGTAGGATGTATATACACACAGACACAATCCAATTCATGTAAAGTGCAGCCCGGCAGTATGTAGGATGTATATACACACAGACACAATCCAATTCATGTAAAGTGCAGTCCGGCAGTATGTAGGATGTATATACACACAGACACAATCCAATTTATGTAAAGTGCAGTCCGGCAGTATGTAGGATGTGTATACACACACACAGACAAAATCCAATTCATGTAAAGTGCAGCCTGGCAGTATGTAGGATGTATATACACACACACAATCCAATTCATGTCAAGTGCAGCCCGGCAGTATGTAGGATGTATATACACACAGACACAATCCAATTCATGTAAAGTGCAGCCCGGCAGTATGTAGGATGTATAAACACACACACACAATCCAATTTATGTAAAGTGCAGTCCGGCAGTATGTAGGATGTGTATACACACACACAGACACTATCCAATTCATGTAAAGTGCAGCCCGGCAGTATGTAGTATGTATATACACACACACACAATCCAATTCATGTAAAGTGCAGTCCGGCAGTATGTAGGATGTATATACACACAGACACAATCCAATTCATGTAAAGTGCAGCCCGGCAGTATGTAGGATGTATATACACACAGACACAATCCAATTCATGTAAAGTGCAGTCCGGCAGTATGTAGGATGTATATACACACAGACACAATCCAATTTATGTAAAGTGCAGTCCGGCAGTATGTAGGATGTGTATACACACACACAGACAAAATCCAATTCATGTAAAGTGCAGCCTGGCAGTATGTAGGATGTATATACACACACACAATCCAATTCATGTCAAGTGCAGCCCGGCAGTATGTAGGATGTATATACACACAGACACAATCCAATTCATGTAAAGTGCAGCCCGGCAGTATGTAGGATGTATATACACACAGACACAATCCAATTTATGTAAAGTGCAGCCTGGCAGTATGTAGGATGTGTATACACACACACAGACACTATCCAATTCATGTAAAGTGCAGCCCGGCAGTATGTAGGATGTATATACACACACACAATCCAATTCATGTAAAGTGCAGCCTGGCAGTATGTAGGATGTATATACACACACACACAATCCAATTCATGTAAAGTGCAGCCCGGCAGTATGTAGGATGTATATACACACACACACAATCCAATTCATGTAAAGTGCAGCCCGGCAGTATGTAGGATGTATATACACACACACAATCCAATTCATGTAAAGTGCAGCCCGGCAGTATGTAGAATGGATATACACACACACACACACAATCCAATTCATGTCAAGTGCAGCCCGGCAGTATGTAGGATGTATATACACACACACACAATCCAATTCATGTAAAGTGCAGCCTGGCAGTATGTAGGATGTATATACACACAGACACAATCCAATTTATGCAAAGTGCAGTCCGGCAGTATGTAGGATGTGTATACACACACACAGACACAATCCAATTCATGTAAAGTGCAGCCCGGCAGTATGTAGGATGTATATACACACAGACACAATCCAATTCATGTAAAGTGCAGCCCGGCAGTATGTAGGATGTATATACACACAGACACAATCCAATTTATGTAAAGTGCAGTCCGGCAGTATGTAGGATGTGTATACACACACACAGACAAAATCCAATTCATGTAAAGTGCAGTCCGGCAGTATGTAGGATGCATATACACACACACACACAATCCAATTCATGTAAAGTGCAGCCTGGCAGTATGTAGGATGTATATACACACAGACACAATCCAATTCATGTAAAGTGCAGCCCGGCAGTATGTAGGATGTATATACACACAGACACAATCCAATTCATGTAAAGTGCAGCCCGGCAGTATGTAGGATGTATAAACACACACACACAATCCAATTTATGTAAAGTGCAGTCCGGCAGTATGTAGGATGTGTATACACACACACAGACACTATCCAATTCATGTAAAGTGCAGCCCGGCAGTATGTAGTATGTATATACACACACACACAATCCAATTCATGTAAAGTGCAGTCCGGCAGTATGTAGGATGTATATACACACAGACACAATCCAATTCATGTAAAGTGCAGCCCGGCAGTATGTAGGATGTATATACACACAGACACAATCCAATTCATGTAAAGTGCAGTCCGGCAGTATGTAGGATGTATATACACACAGACACAATCCAATTTATGTAAAGTGCAGTCCGGCAGTATGTAGGATGTGTATACACACACACAGACAAAATCCAATTCATGTAAAGTGTAGCCTGGCAGTATGTAGGATGTATATACACACACACAATCCAATTCATGTCAAGTGCAGCCCGGCAGTATGTAGGATGTATATACACACAGACACAATCCAATTCATGTAAAGTGCAGCCCGGCAGTATGTAGGATGTATATACACACAGACACAATCCAATTTATGTAAAGTGCAGCCTGGCAGTATGTAGGATGTGTATACACACACACAGACACTATCCAATTCATGTAAAGTGCAGCCCGGCAGTATGTAGGATGTATATACACACACACAATCCAATTCATGTAAAGTGCAGCCTGGCAGTATGTAGGATGTATATACACACACACACAATCCAATTCATGTAAAGTGCAGCCCGGCAGTATGTAGGATGTATATACACACACACACAATCCAATTCATGTAAAGTGCAGCCCGGCAGTATGTAGGATGTATATACACACACACAATCCAATTCATGTAAAGTGCAGCCCGGCAGTATGTAGAATGGATATACACACACACACACACAATCCAATTCATGTCAAGTGCAGCCCGGCAGTATGTAGGATGTATATACACACACACACAATCCAATTCATGTAAAGTGCAGCCTGGCAGTATGTAGGATGTATATACACACAGACACAATCCAATTTATGCAAAGTGCAGTCCGGCAGTATGTAGGATGTGTATACACACACACAGACACAATCCAATTCATGTAAAGTGCAGCCCGGCAGTATGTAGGATGTATATACACACAGACACAATCCAATTCATGTAAAGTGCAGCCCGGCAGTATGTAGGATGTATATACACACAGACACAATCCAATTTATGTAAAGTGCAGTCCGGCAGTATGTAGGATGTGTATACACACACACAGACAAAATCCAATTCATGTAAAGTGCAGTCCGGCAGTATGTAGGATGCATATACACACACACACACAATCCAATTCATGTAAAGTGCAGCCTGGCAGTATGTAGGATGTATATACACACAGACACAATCCAATTCATGTAAAGTGCAGCCCGGCAGTATGTAGGATGTATATACACACAGACACAATCCAATTCATGTAAAGTGCAGTCCGGCAGTATGTAGGATGTATATACACACAGACACAATCCAATTTATGTAAAGTGCAGTCCGGCAGTATGTAGGATGTGTATACACACACACAGACAAAATCCAATTCATGTAAAGTGCAGCCTGGCAGTATGTAGGATGTATATACACACACACAATCCAATTCATGTCAAGTGCAGCCCGGCAGTATGTAGGATGTATATACACACAGACACAATCCAATTCATGTAAAGTGCAGCCCGGCAGTATGTAGGATGTATAAACACACACACACAATCCAATTTATGTAAAGTGCAGTCCGGCAGTATGTAGGATGTGTATACACACACACAGACACTATCCAATTCATGTAAAGTGCAGCCCGGCAGTATGTAGTATGTATATACACACACACACAATCCAATTCATGTAAAGTGCAGTCCGGCAGTATGTAGGATGTATATACACACAGACACAATCCAATTCATGTAAAGTGCAGCCCGGCAGTATGTAGGATGTATATACACACAGACACAATCCAATTCATGTAAAGTGCAGTCCGGCAGTATGTAGGATGTATATACACACAGACACAATCCAATTTATGTAAAGTGCAGTCCGGCAGTATGTAGGATGTGTATACACACACACAGACAAAATCCAATTCATGTAAAGTGCAGCCTGGCAGTATGTAGGATGTATATACACACACACAATCCAATTCATGTCAAGTGCAGCCCGGCAGTATGTAGGATGTATATACACACAGACACAATCCAATTCATGTAAAGTGCAGCCCGGCAGTATGTAGGATGTATATACACACAGACACAATCCAATTTATGTAAAGTGCAGCCTGGCAGTATGTAGGATGTGTATACACACACACAGACACTATCCAATTCATGTAAAGTGCAGCCCGGCAGTATGTAGGATGTATATACACACACACAATCCAATTCATGTAAAGTGCAGCCTGGCAGTAAGTAGGATGTATATACACACACACACAATCCAATTCATGTAAAGTGCAGCCCGGCAGTATGTAGGATGTATATACACACACACACAATCCAATTCATGTAAAGTGCAGCCCGGCAGTATGTAGGATGTATATACACACACACAATCCAATTCATGTAAAGTGCAGCCCGGCAGTATGTAGAATGGATATACACACACACACACACAATCCAATTCATGTCAAGTGCAGCCCGGCAGTATGTAGGATGTATATACACACACACACAATCCAATTCATGTAAAGTGCAGCCTGGCAGTATGTAGGATGTATATACACACAGACACAATCCAATTTATGCAAAGTGCAGTCCGGCAGTATGTAGGATGTGTATACACACACACAGACACAATCCAATTCATGTAAAGTGCAGCCCGGCAGTATGTAGGATGTATATACACACAGACACAATCCAATTCATGTAAAGTGCAGCCCGGCAGTATGTAGGATGTATATACACACAGACACAATCCAATTTATGTAAAGTGCAGTCCGGCAGTATGTAGGATGTGTATACACACACACAGACAAAATCCAATTCATGTAAAGTGCAGTCCGGCAGTATGTAGGATGCATATACACACACACACACAATCCAATTCATGTAAAGTGCAGCCTGGCAGTATGTAGGATGTATATACACACAGACACAATCCAATTCATGTTAAGTGCAGCCCGGCAGTATGTAGGATGTATATACACACAGACACAATCCAATTCATGTAAAGTGCAGTCCGGCAGTATGTAGGATGTATATACACACAGACACAATCCAATTTATGTAAAGTGCAGTCCGGCAGTATGTAGGATGTGTATACACACACACAGACAAAATCCAATTCATGTAAAGTGCAGCCTGGCAGTATGTAGGATGTATATACACACACACAATCCAATTCATGTCAAGTGCAGCCCGGCAGTATGTAGGATGTATATACACACAGACACAATCCAATTCATGTAAAGTGCAGCCCGGCAGTATGTAGGATGTATAAACACACACACACAATCCAATTTATGTAAAGTGCAGTCCGGCAGTATGTAGGATGTGTATACACACACACAGACACTATCCAATTCATGTAAAGTGCAGCCCGGCAGTATGTAGTATGTATATACACACACACACAATCCAATTCATGTAAAGTGCAGTCCGGCAGTATGTAGGATGCATATACACACACACACACACACAATCCAATTCATGTAAAGTGCAGCCTGGCAGTATGTAGGATGTATATACACACACACAATCCAATTCATCTAAAGTGCAGCCTGGCAGTATGTAGGATGTATATACACACAGACACAATCCAATTCATGTAAAGTGCAGCCCGGCAGTATGTAGGATGTATATACACACAGACACAATCCAATTTATGTAAAGTGCAGCCTGGCAGTATGTAGGATGTGTATACACACACACAGACACTATCCAATTCATGTAAAGTGCAGCCCGGCAGTATGTAGGATGTATATACACACACACAATCCAATTCATGTAAAGTGCAGCCTGGCAGTATGTAGGCTGTATATACACACACACACAATCCAATTCATGTAAAGTGCAGCCCGGCAGTATGTAGGCTGTATATACACACACACACAATCCAATTCATGTAAAGTGCAGCCTGGCAGTATGTAGGATGTATATACACACACACAATCCAATTCATGTCAAGTGCAGCCCGGCAGTATGTAGGATGTATATACACACAGACACAATCCAATTCATGTAAAGTGCAGCCCGGCAGTATGTAGGATGTATATACACACACACACAATCCAATTCATGTAAAGTGCAGCCTGGCAGTATGTAGGATGTATATACACACACAATCCAATTCATGTAAAGTGCAGCCTGGCAGTATGTAGGATGTATATACACACACAATCCAATTCATGTAAAGTGCAGCCCGGCAGTATGTAGGATGGATATATGCACAGACACAATCCAATTCATGTAAAGTGCAGCCTGGCAGTATGTAGGCTGTATATACACACACACACAATCCAATTCATGTAAAGTGCAGCCCGGCAGTATGTAGGCTGTATATACACACACACACAATCCAATTCATGTAAAGTGCAGCCTGGCAGTATATAGGATGTATATACACACACACAATCCAATTCATGTAAAGTGCAGCCTGGCAGTATGTAGGATGTATATACACACAGACACAATCCAATTCATGTAAAGTGCAGCCCGGCAGTATGTAGGATGTATATACACACACACACAATCCAATTCATGTAAAGTGCAGCCTGGCAGTATGTAGGATGTATATACACACAGACACAATCCAATTCATGTAAAGTGCAGCCTGGCAGTATGTAGGATGTATATACACACACAATCCAATTCATGTAAAGTGCAGCCCGGCAGTATGTAGGATGTATATACACACACACACAATCCAATTCATGTAAAGTGCAGCCCGGCAGTATGTAGGATGTATATACACACACACACACACAATCCAATTCATGTAAAGTGCAGCCCGGCAGTATGTAGGATGGATATATACACAGACACAATCCAATTCATGTAAAGTGCAGCCCGGCAGTATGTAGTGGATATACATCCTACATACTGCCGGGCTGCACTTTACATGAATTGGATTGTTTGTGTGTATATACATCCTACATACTGCCGGGCTGCACTTTACATGAATTGGATTGTTTGTGTGTATATACATCCTACATACTGCCGGGCTGCACTTTACATGCTCTATCTGCAGCATGTGGAACAAATATGTGTCCCTGGAAACATGGCCGATGTTGGCAACTATGAGTTACTTGTGCACTGAAAGCAGTCATTCCCATGCACTTATCCCGTCCCATTCCTCTCTAATAACATATAATTACATTTTTAATCAGTGCTTTGTGCTTTTTATTATAAAGATGATTTTTGTTATGTTTTGGGCATTTCACAGCTTTTAATGCACTGATTCACTGTGCCAAGTCTTGATTAATCCTCTCTCCCTTATGTGACATTAGACTTTTTCTAACACTATTTTGATACAGATTTAATTAACCGTTAGTGCTTTTATAACATGGTATAGTTTTCTTTATGATGTTAGTGTTTCGTTTTGATATTTAAATTGTGTTTTGTAAATTGTGCATAATCTGTGGATTTGGGAATATTTTTTTTCTGATTCATTTGTACTGGAGCAAAACAAACTGGTTGATAATGGTTTGAAATCACTGACAATGTATAAAATGTCATCATATAGGGTATTTTACAAACCCAGAAGTTGAGATCTTGTATTTCCTGTTTTTAATTCCAGCGAATGATTTATGTCAGACGTTGGGGGGGATGAGCTGTATGTTTCAGGGAAAATGAACCTTATTCCCAGTTTATTCCCAGCTTATCTCATGTCCCACATTTCTGTATTTTTTATTATTATTGCACTTTGTCCTGAATATTTCAAAACCTCTGACTGCTGAATTCGTTTCTTACTGTTTATAAATTGTGTTCAGCATTTTAATAATTCACAAACATCCTGATTTCTTCATTAATAGAAGGCCTGGAAATAAGGTTCAGTTTGTATCTGTGTTTTGGGGATTGCATTGGATTATTGAATGGTTTTATCGCCTCTTTCTGTTTTGATCTCTGATTTATTTCTACATTTCCAGCCTTTTTTCCGCAATCATTTCCGTCTTCTGAATTAATCTTCGTCTGATTATTTCTTGTCCTTTCCGTGTTGCTTTTAGTTCATTCCAACATTCCAGTTCTCCGTTCATTCACTGGCTGATACATTGCTACCCTTAAAGGTGATTCTCTCGCTTGCCAATTGCAAGATGCCTTAGCTAATAACATGCCTTGTTGTTTAACCCCTTCGTGACCTAACCGTTTCTGCAATGCATTGCTAACTGTGCTGTGTGTCTTTGATAACAATCTGGAGCAATTTGTGAGCGTCTGTTTTATAACCTTTTCCCAGTTACTGTAACCGTGTCTACTCGTCTGTAATCTGCGTTTGCATATTTTGGCTCGTACTAATTTTGCTTGTGAAGTTCCAATAAATATCGGAACAGCAGATAGTAAGAGATGGGGAGGAAGACAGATAAACTGTCCCAGTAACAAGTGATTAGCTCCGCATATTAATATCCAATCATTTAGTGACCCGTTTGACAAGGAATACTGGCAGTGGCTGTTTAGCAGATTCCATTTAATGAAGAAACACATTTTTATGTGTTTAGTTCTCCATATTCATATTTGTTGCTCTAAGACAGGGCCAGGGCTCCTAAAATCCATGCTGCTGGCTCCTAACCTTTCTGTTTTATATAGAAGTCTATGGACGTATCACCTGCCTGGCTCCTAAAATCCATGCTGCTGGCTCCTAACCTTTCTGTTTTATATAGAAGCCTGTGGACGTACCACCTGCCTGGCTCCTACATTAATCAGTTTGGCTCCTCACTGTGCTGGATGGAACCAGCTGTAGTTATATGTACAGTCCAGAGAGTAATGTGGGATGCATGGCATGTACCAATCAATATAACTTGATAAGTTAAAGATGGTTCATGCATTATAGGCTCCCCTGGTTACAATGGCAGTGTTATCATTGGCTTAAGGTTTAACCCTTTCAGAGCCAGAGGCATGGACTGTTCATTCTCTGCCAAAAGCATGACACCTTCCATTTAATCCAACACTAAGCTTGCCGGTTACTGCGTCAAGGCTCCCCCATAACCCTTTCCCTGCCACTCTGTTCACATTTGTAATGTCCTGCAGGTTAAGGGATTTTAAATGCTGATTGGTCTCTTGCCCCTCTCAACCCTTTGACTCCTGTAAGACTGGCAGAATTTCACTAGACTACGACTGGCAGAATATTACAGATAATACATTATACACCCCGAAACTAATAATGTTCCCCCATACTGGCCCTGCACTGCATATCATTTGCATCGAATGCAAAGGGTTAATGAAGCCAGCATGGCTATACAGGAAATAAAACGCCAGTAGTAGGTCAAGCCTCGTTATCTTAATTAAAAATGAAATAAAACCTCTGCGGTTTCTGCGGCCTCCATTGTGTCTAGATGATTCAATGACCTGATTTCTACCAGCAAAAGAGAGCGTTTGACTCGCCGCTCTGGATAGCTTGAAAGTGAAAATACTTCAATCCATAGAGAATGGGTCACAGAGCGTGCGGTTACAAAATCCGTAACGTGGTTCGTGTTAAAAAGAGCGTTTAATGATAAGTGATCATTCCCGAGTGTACGCCCCTTCCTATACCCCGCACATTAATCCCTCCGGCTGCTTCTCCCGTGTGTTTTATTCAATCCTGCATGCGTTACAATGAAAGCCTGTGATCTACACTATCTTCTCTTCCTCTGTTCCAGACTCTGACCCAGTGGACTTGTTTCTGCTCCTCTCTCTTGTTTTTGGGAGACGCTTAGAATCTTGAAAATCACAAATTTTGTCAAATGAAGTGACTTTTTTTAAATTCCTTTATTTCAAACTGATGTTCTGTATCGGACGCACAGTGAATTATGTTGAATGCAATGACATTTGATCTGTAAACAAGAATAAATTTAGTAGTTCCTAATTTCTGTGGTTTCCTTTTTTTCTCTTCTCATTTTGTCTTATTTATATAAAACTCAGAATGATCCGAATTCCTTCTTTCCCCCATATTTGTTATTAACTCGTGGTTAATACGAGACCTTATTAAATAGTTGTAGTGTACTGTACACAATTCAGTTTTCACTATAGGACTTCCTGTGTAGAATCATTTGCTGTCCAGTTTTTTTTCATACAATTTATCTTTTATTCATTGAACATAAATGTTACAGGCACTCTGTTTTAATAACCATATTAATCAGGCAGGAGTGTTACAGGGACCAAACTCTAATAATCGATTTAATCTGTCAGATGGCCACTTCTCTGTGATTAAAATTCCATTTTGAATAGTACAACCAAAGATATTCCCATTTAAACATTGATAAAACAAAGACCATGGAGCCGCCATTTCTCAGATGTCAAGTCCTCTGTCATTGGTGGGTGGGCGTGTCCGTTTTTGCCTCACAGCCAATAGCTGGAAAGCAAATCAGCTTCTCCTCCCAGCTGGAGGTGTGTTCAGAGAGTCATTGACTAGATAAAGATCTCAGACAGTGCTGTACACTTTACAGTACACCTTTCCATGGCATTTTTAATAAAACCTCTGGTCATGGTTTAGTCTCTCACTGAAGATTCCCAGTGTCTGTATAAGGATCGATCTGGTAGTCAGGTTTTAGTAAATCTCTTTCCGTATGACTGGCTTCCCACTGCTGTCCGCTTGGACAGAATATGGTGTCATTTTTACTTGGGATCTGGTACATGTTACCAAGCGTGTTACTTTATATGGGACCTGGTAGACGTTACCATGTGTGGTATTTTACATGGGATCTGGTACACGTTACCAAGCATGTTATTTTACATGGGATCTGGTACACGTTACCAAGCGTGTTACATTATATGGGACCTGGTAGACGTTACCATGTGTGGTATTTTACATGGGATCTGGTACACGTTACCAAGCATGTTATTTTACATGGGATCTGGTACACGTTACCAAGCGTGTTACATTATATGGGACCTGGTAGACGTTACCATGTGTGGTATTTTACATGGGATCTGGTACACCTTACCAAGCGTGTTACATTATATGGGACTGGTAGACGTTACCATGTGTGGTATTTTACATGGGATCTGGTACACGTTACCAAGCATGTTATTTTACATGGGATCTGGTACACGTTACCAAGCGTGTTACATTATATGGGACCTGGTAGACGTTACCATGTGTGGCATTTTACATGGGATCTGGTAGACAGAAGGGTATGGGATCATCAGGTCACTTCCCTTAGGGAACTCTACTGCACCTTTATCACCTGCTGTCTCACTTCAGGAGCTGTGAGAGAAGGTCTGGCTCGCTGGCTGTGGAGCTGGTCAGCCATGAGAGGCCTGTATTGGTCGCTTTTGAAAACAACTTTCATTTCTGCTACAAAGAAGCACTAAATATTTTTACATTTCACTGGCTCCTTAACATAAACATGTTGTGGGAAATGCAGCACACATCTCCCCCGACAGGGAAACTATCACTAAACACATCAAAACCACTGTTTAGTAGCACACTGCAGGATCTTTATCCATGGCTGCCAACCACAACCGAAAAGGGTTCCCGGCTCATTAACCCTTGAAGAAATACATTGCTTTAAATATTATCAGGGTCCCTAAGTCCAGAGAGCCCTGACTCCTAATATTTTTTGACTGGTACTTCCAGGGAGTTCTAGGTAAATCATTCTTCTGACTCCTAAATAAAAGTAGACTGGCTCCTTGTTTTCTGGCAAGTCCTGCCTTAAAGGGAATCTGAAAACCTAAACACTGCTTATACTGTCAGTGTAACAAACGATCTATACATTGTGTTCACAGAACTGCAACAAATGCAGAAAATAAGAGAAACGTGTTTTACATGTGTCTGTGCTGTCTCCACCTATGACATCACCTTGTATCGTCATACGCAAATCACACATTGCCCATTGAAAAGTATGATGTCATAAACAGGAGACTCCACAGGACATATTTCAATATATTTCTCTTATTTTGGGAATTTGCTGCAATTCAGCTGACAGAAAATAAAGAAACATTTGTCATCCTTTTTTAATGTCTACATTGACAGTGTAAGCAGTGTTTAGGTGACAGAGGCCCTATAAAGGTGACAGAGGCCCTATAAAGGTGACAGAGGCCCTATAAATGGTAACAAAAAAAGTTCAGTTTCTCACAACAGGTGTGGGGTCGAAAATACTACAAAGAGGAATGCTCCCTCTACAGGGGAGGCCAGCGTCTGACCTTCATCCAATCTGACTGTAACATGCTGTGAGAAGACATATGGTGATCACTGTTCCTCTAGTCCTGTTTCCTCCTCCTCCAGAGGGGTAAAAATAATCTGCGTCACGTCTAATTGATATCTGTATAGCCCAGCGGGAATGTAATGAAACGATCAATCTGGGAACATCAAACACCTCTCCCTTGCAGAGTAACCACAGAACAGCTGCTAGATTTAATATGTAATCACTCGTACGTCTCCTTCTGCTGTGTCATATTCTGAAATCTTCTATCCAGGGTCTCCTCGGGGGGCTAAACCTGATCCCAGTGTGACTGGTATGTAGCGCACCCCCTCTGGACCTGAAAGGGTTCAACGTTGGGGTGTTGGCTTCAGTTCGGGTTTTCTAAATCGGTTTATCTACTTGCCCTTGTTTGCCTATAAAATATACATTTCAAGTTTGGAAGAGAGGCGCAGACTAGTGTGAAAGGTAAATACATTCCAGCTGCTTTTATACCACACCGTTCCTGCCACCACAGGCTGTATATTGACCCCCCTCTGAGATTTTTGGGGTTAAAATGTTTCCGGTATTTGGTTTTATAATGTGTCGCTTTCTAAATAGGGGAATGTTCCTGAACAGGTACTGCGGCAGCCAACATAATTCTTTAGCAAATAAAAATCCAGTTTATGTTACCAAAAAATGGTGAGTATTTCACAATCTGCAATATATCGGTACGTAACTTTTTAAAATAAAACTGGACTCCAAGTGAAGAGCTATTTTTATATCTGTAGTGAACTAAAACTGACCATTTCAGAAGTGAACACAGAATGAGGCTTCCTTGGTTCAATGTAAGCCTCTCTGATAAAATACCGGGATATCTCTGTCTGTGCTGTAGCGTCTGCTTGTTACTGTGCATTTATGTTTTTCTGTTGTTCGTAATTTGGATGTTTCTTGATTCAAACAAAACCGACCTACACAAATTGCTCCATCTGTTGTCTATATTGTGTGTCTGGCAGTTGCATTGTGCAAACTGCATTTGGCTTCTCTGCTTTCTGTGTGCCTGTCTGCCTGTCTGCCTGCCTGCCTGTCTGTCTGTCTGCCTGTCTGTCTGTCTGCCTGTCTGTCTGTCTGCCTGCCTGCCTGTCTGCCTGTCTGTCTGTCTGCCTGCCTGCCTGTCTGCCTGCCTGCCTGTCTGCCTGTCTGTCTGTCTGCCTGTCTGCCTGTCTGTCTGTGCGTCGATCATGCCTTATCCTGACTTCCTTCCAGTATTGTGGAGGTTTTGGGCTGTATCGCTCTCTGTTGCCTGTACGTTTCGCAGCACAAGGTAAGTCATGGATTATGCGGGATATATTCAGGTTATCATGGCTCCGGTCATGGGACATGGAATTATTCGGTTATTACACAAATAATCAGTTTCCTGAGTCTGTTAAAAAGCCACTGAAATGTGGGTGACATCTGGCACACTGGTGAGGTCTGAGGAATGTGTTAAGGAAGCACCCGCCTCACAGACACTGCCACGGGGAGAGTATTGGGACATGTACCCACAGAACATGCGCCATGAGTAGATTTTAGTACATTTCTGTGCATCAATGTGTGATATACAAGGTGTATGAGGTCCAAGAATTTGGGCTGTGCCTGGCTGCAAGGTGCAATTTCATTAATAGATACCTTTACAAATCTGGTGTGACACATTAGGGCTGCATTACCTGTACAGAGACTAGGGGGCACCAGAGATCCAATAAAGTGATTCCATCTAACCCAGTTCACACGGCTCACTAGTAAACTACTTACCTGGGGATGATATTATCAGGTCTGCTAGAAAAGCAAGATGGTGTCAATACCCAATCCACAGCTTCCTTTAACACTAATAATCTCTCTCTATAGTGGGTCATTCCAAGGAAACGGCTGTAGGACATGCAATAAATATTATAACTTGTTCTAATCTAGTGACATTTTGGTTTAAGGAGTTACACATGAAGCTACACATATATGTATTTGGTTACAATTTTGCTAGGAAAAATATATGTTTTAAACATGTGTGTGTCTGCTTATTATGACATCACCCAGTGGCGTATGCAAATTACACATTTCCCATTGAAAGTAGATCATTTGCGTATAAGGCCGCGGGTGATGTCATGATTTACTTGCGAATCTGACACATCCCATGATTTCACATGGAGCATCTTTAATTATAGGGGCTTTACTCATGAAAAAGGAATTAAGAAGGAAATTGCAAATTAAGGCTAATGTAGCTGAGCTGAAAACATTCTCCCATTCAGCTACGCTTCAAACTCTATTTGGGCCTTCATTTTGAAATTCCCTTGTCAATTGCCATTTATCTCCCTGCTTTATATGTCACTCTGTTACCCTGTGTGTAAATCACAGACAGATTTACTGGTCTGCTACATCCAAGAGCCTGTTTCAAATACCAGTAATCTATTTAGAGTCCCTGTAGCCCCCGAGATTTCACCTTTCATCTGTCTTCCAAGTCCTGGAGCAGACGCAGTGATTGTGAGACCAGCATCCTGACCTTTATGTTTTATAGAGTACAGATTTGCCTTATAACACGTATGTGATGTGCACGGGGGGCACGCTGGGTGACGTCCAATAATGACATCTCTCTACTATCCCTGGCCTCCTGTCGGCAGATAACTGCTAGAACTAGCCCAGTTTCAAAAATTATCCCTTTCAACTGAAGTATTTTTCCCAAGTCGGCTACTTTGTCTTTAAAGAGCAACTGTCCACAAAAACGTACATTTTATTTAATTGAAAGAATGTTTCAAGTGTAGACATTTTATGTAAAATTTCTTTCATAGAAGAATGTAAAGATAGCATCGCATTGAGCCCTCTTTGCGCTGCATAGCTCTATCAGGGGGCGGACATGTTGTTTAGAATCTTTGCTCTGTATAGCTCTATCAGGGGGCGGACATGTTTAGAATCTTTGCTCTGTATAGTTCTATCAGGGGGTGGACATGTTGTTTAGAATCTTTGGTCTGTATAGCTCTATCAGGGGGCAGACAAGTTGATTAGAATCTTTTGCTCTGTATAGCTTTATCAGGGGGCGGACATGTTGTTTAGAATCTTTGCTCTGTATAGCACTATCAGGGGGCGGACATGTTTAGAATCTTTGCTCTGTATAGCTCTATCAGGGGTGGACATGTTTAGAATCTTTGCTCTGTATAGCTCTATCAGAGGGCAGACGTTTAGAATCCTTGCTCTGTATAGCTCTATCAGGGGGCGGACATGTTGTTTAGAATCTTTGCTCTGTATAGCTCTATCAGGGGGCGGACATGTTGTTTAGAATCTTTGCTCTGTATAGCTCTTTCAGTGGGCAGACATGTTGGTTAGAATCTTTGCTCTGTATAGCTCTATGGAGAGCTGCAGGGTTCAGTGTGCAGTGTATGGAGAGCTGCAGGGTTCAGTGTGCTGTGTATGGAGGGCTGCAGGGTTCAGTGTGCAGTGTATGGAGAGCTGCAGGGTTCAGTGTGCAGTGTATGGAGAGCTGCATGGTTCAGTGTGCAGTGTATGGAGAGCTGCAGGGTTCAGTGTGCAGTGTATGGAGAGCTGCAGGGTTCAGTGTGCAGTGTATGGAGAGCTGCAGGGTTCAGTGTGCAGTGTATGGAGAGCTGCAGGGTTCAGTGTGCAGTGTATGGAGAGCTGCAGGGTTCAGTGTGCAGTGTATGGAGAGCTGCAGGGTTCAGTGTGCTGTGTATGGAGAGCTGCAGGGTTCAGTGTGCTGTGTATGGAGAGCTGCAGGGTTCAGTGTGCAGTGTATGGAGAGCTGCAGGGTTCAGTGTGCATGTGCAGTGTATGGAGAGCTGCAGGGTTCAGTGTGCAGTGTATGGAGAGCTGCAGGGTTTAGTGTGCAGTGTATGGAGAGCTGCAGGGTTCAGTGTGCAGTGTATGGAGAGCTGCAGGGTTCAGTGTGCAGTGTATGGAGAGCTGCAGGGTTCAGTGTGCAGTGTATGGAGAGCTGCAGGGTTCAGTGTGCATGTGCAGTGTATGGAGAGCTGCAGGGTTCAGTGTGCAGTGTATGGAGAGCTGCAGGGTTTAGTGTGCAGTGTATGGAGAGCTGCAGGGTTCAGTGTGCAGTGTATGGAGAGCTGCAGGGTTCAGTGTGCAGTGTATGGAGAGCTGCAGGGTTCAGTGTGCAGTGTATGGAGAGCTGCAGGGTTCAGTGTGCAGTCTATGGAGAGCTGCAGGGTTTAGTGTGCAGTGTATGGAGAGCTGCAGGGTTCAGTGTGCAGTGTATGGAGAGCTGCATGGTTCAGTGTGCAGTGTATGGAGAGCTGCAGGGTTCAGTGTGCAGTGTGTGGAGAGCTGCAGGGTTCAGTGTGCAGTGTATGGAGAGCTGCAGGGTTCAGTGTGCAATCTATGGAGAGCTGCGGAGTTCAGTGTGCAGTCTATGGAGAGCTGCAGGGTTCAGTGTGCAGTGTGTGGAGAGCTGCAGGGTTCAGTGTGCAGTCTATGGAGAGCTGCAGGGTTCAGTGTGCAGTCTATGGAGAGCTGCAGGATTCAGTGTGCAGTCTATGGAGAGCTGCAGGGTTCAGTGTGCAGTGTATGGAGAGCTGCAGGGTTCAGTGTGTAGTCTATGGAGAGCTGCAGGGTTCAGTGTGCAGTCTATGGAGAGCTGCAGGGTTCAGTGTGCAGTGTATGGAGAGCTGCAGGGTTCAGTGTGCTGTCTATGGAGAGCTGCAGGGTTCAGTGTGCAGTGTATGGAGAGCTGCAGGGTTCAGTGTGTAGTGTATGGGGAGCTGCAGGGTTCAGTGTGCAGTCTATGGAGAGCTGCAGGGTTCAGTGTGCAGTGTATGGAGAGCTGCAGGATTCAGTGTGCAGTCTATGGAGAGCTGCAGGGTTCAGTGTGCAGTGTATGGAGAGCTGCAGGGTTCAGTGTGCAGTGTATGGAGAGCTGCAGGGTTCAGTGTGCAGTCTATGGAGAGCTGCAGGGTTCAGTGTGTAGTGTATGGGGAGCTGCAGGGTTCAGTGTGCAGTCTATGGAGAGCTGCAGGGTTCAGTGTGCAGTGTATGGAGAGCTGCAGGGTTCAGTGTGCAGTGTATGGAGAGCTGCAGGGTTCAGTGTGCAGTGTATGGAGATCTGCAGGGTTCAGTGTGCAGTGTATGGAGAGCTGCAGGGTTCAGTGTGCAGTGTGTGGAGAGCTGCAGGGTTCAGTGTGCAGTGTATGGAGAGCTGCAGGGTTCAGTGTGCAGTCTATGGAGAGCTGCAGGGTTCAGTGTGCAGTGTATGGAGAGCTGCAAGGTTCAGTGTGCAGTGTATGGAGAGCTGCAGGGTTCAGTGTGCAGTGTATGGAGAGCTGCAGGGTTCAGTGTGCAGTGTATGGAGAGCTGCATGGTTCAGTGTGCAGTGTATGGAGAGCTGCAGGGTTCAGTGTGCAGTCTATGGAGAGCTGCAGGGTTCAGTGTGCAGTGTATGGAGAGCTGCAGGGTTCAGTGTGCAGTGTATGGAGAGCTGCAGGGTTCAGTGTTTGCAATTAAAATAACCAATCTACTCTGTAGGGGGAAAAGATTTGACCCTGAGAAAAGATTTGATTTGTACTGGAATTGAAGACCCATCACATCCTCCTTTATGAGTCACTGAAACTGAAGAGCGACATATTTAGCAAACCAGAAAACAGAGGCATTAGAATGGGGGGATGTTTAGTTCTCCCCCCGGCCGGTGGCTGTTAAGAGATATTGAAATCTTTAAATGTTAGTAATGTGTTTTATCGCTGGTCTAATGGGAAATAATAGTCCATATGACCCCGAAAACATCTTGTTTGTGTGAAACCAGAGAGGCTCGTTAAATAATTACGGCCTCTGTGCTGTGAGTGGCGGCTTGGAGGAGATGCCATGTACTCTTGGCAGCAGTAAGTGACACCAGTCCCCTGGAGAGAAGACATGTGTACCCACAGGGGAACATTAGCTGACTTGTTGGCATCTTCCAATAATCTGCCTCTTGGAGATTTAATGCACTAAGCAATATTACCCTGCCTGCCCCCTGCTACTCTTAAAGGACAAGAGCCCTGGCAACGATTAAAAAATAGTGCCCCCTTCTCCCAAGTAACCCCACAGAGTATCTATGTAGCTCCCCACGAGTGTATTTTCTGCTCTGGGTCAGAAGACTGGCGACACAACCAATCAGAGCTCACCTCATCAGGGTCTGTATGGAGTGGGGGGGTCTCTCTCTGCCCATGCAACATTATCCCTAATTAAGGTTGATTGAAATGTTGATCCCCTTTGAAGACGAGGGTCTCCCCCTGCGCTAGGCGACCAGACCAGGCTGCCTGCTTCCCATGGCGCTCAGAGGATAAACTGGCTGTATTATCAGAAGAGTGCGGCCCCCCGAATGATGTCATTAATCAACTGATTCCCAAATCAACGGCGCAGATCGTGAATCTCTCCTGTGAGAATTAAAACCATTTGACACACACCATTATATTCCCAAATACCTATTATAAGCCGGGGGTGCACAGCTCCCTTACTCGTGTGTAAGGGGACCCAGTCTAGACACGTCGAGCTTTATTCATTGAAAAGGGAATATCAAACTTAAGGCCAAAGTAGCCAAATGTTCAGTGATTCCCCAGATGTGTTTAAATCCCTAAATTGAACACGCTCTGTTTTCCGTCATTGTGAGAGTTTCATTCAGATTGTTTGATATATTCGTGTTTTACAGAGTGTGAGACATCTGGACTTTTATAAAAGCATTATTTGTCTCCGACTTTCCATCTTTGTGTATTAAATCTTCCAGGGCCCACACGCTCCTGACTCTTCCTATATGGAGTCTATATTTCTCTTCTAGTAAGGATCGTATTGAAATAATAAGTTAGTCGCCATTTAGTCCAGGGAATCAGATTATGGAGATAAATGTGTGGACTAAAAGCTATAATGAGGAAGGTTCCCTTTGGTGCATCTTCTACTGGGGACTTCTGTATAAGGATCACTTCTCAGGCATAGTTCTAAAAGTCCAGAAGTCTCATGGAATCCAGTACAATGTTTCTGCTGATTGTTCCACTTTTGGAGCTATAGCATATTCAACCACAAATATTAACTGCCCCTCTAAATATATGGGAGAGGGACAAGAGTGCGTTGCTCATGGGCGGAGAATGTGTGAGTTGCTCATGGGCGGGATATGGGCAAGTTGCTTGTTGGCGGGACAGGGGGATTTGCTCATGGGCGGGGCACAGGTGTGTGGCTCATGGAGGGAGCACAGGTGAGTGGCTCATACATCGCATGGCGGCCTTACACTAAACAGCATCCCTGGCATTGTGTACCTTAGTATTAAATGGAAGGGGGAGCTGTTGAGGGTCACTGATCTGTGACCAGCAGAGGGAGCTGTTGAGGGTCACTGATCTGTGACCAGCAGAGGGAGCTGTTGAGGGTCACTGATCTGTGACCAGCAGAGGGAGCTGTTGAGGGTCACTGATCTGTGACCAGCAGAGGGAGCTGTTGAGGGTCACTGAGCTGGAACCAGCAGAGGGAGCTGTTGAGGGTCACTGAGCTGGAACCAGCAGAGGGAGCTGTTGAGGGTCACTGAGCTGTAACCAACAGAGGGAGCTGTTGAGGGTCACTGAGCTGTAACCAGCAGAGGGAGCTGTTGAGGGTCACTGAGCTCTAACCAGCAGAGGGAGCTGTTGAGGGTCACTGAGCTGTAACCAGCAGAGGGAGCTGTTGAGGGTCACTGAGCTCTAACCAGCAGAGGGAGCTGTTGAGGGTCACTGAGCTGTAACCAGCAGAGGGAGCTGTTGAGGGTCACTGAGCTGTAAACAGCAGAGGGAGCTGTTGAGGGTCACTGAGCTGTAACCAGCAGAGGGAGCTGTTGAGGGTCACTGAGCTCTAACCAGCAGAGGGAGCTGTTGAGGGTCACTGAGCTGTAACCAGCAGAGGGAGCTGTTGAGGGTCACTGAGCTCTAACCAGCAGAGGGAGCTGTTGAGGGTCACTGAGCTGTAACCAGCAGAGGGAGCTGTTGAGGGTCACTGAGCTGTAACCAGCAGAGGGAGCTGTTGAGGGTCACTGAGCTGTAACCAGCAGAGGGAGCTGTTGAGGGTCACTGAGCTCTAACCAGCAGAGGGAGCTGTTGAGGGTCACTGAGCTGTAACCAGCAGAGGGAGCTGTTGAGGGTCACTGAGCTGTAACCAGCAGAGGGAGCTGTTGAGGGTCACTGAGCTGTAACCAGCAGAGGGAGCTGTTGAGGGTCACTGAGCTGTAACCAGCAGAGGGAGCTGTTGAGGGTCACTGAGCTCTAACCAGCAGAGGGAGCTGTTGAGGGTCACTGAGCTGTAACCAGCAGAGGGTAAATATCTGTGTCTCTGTAATTTAGGTGCTGAGTTCCTGCTGTACATTTCTATGGTTAGTGTTACCGTGTTAACATGTATCATGTTGTCTGAGCACGTCACATAGATCACGCCGCTGTCTGTGTGCATGATGCCAGTAGTTGCTAACCCAGGGTCTCGTGGCTTTGTTTCGTGTAATGTGCGTTGCGCTGGACTAACCGTTTCCTGTTTACTCATTCCGTTATGTTTTTGTAGATGAGCCGACGTCTCCTAAGAAATCCCGGAGCGACTCTGAATTCCACGCCGTTAGGAGGAGACTTTCCTCTGTGGAGTGGAAATCAGTCCGGATAGCGCCGGAGGCGGAGACAGCGGAGAATAACATGCTCGCTGTGCGTGTTATGGTTCTTAGTGATGAGAGCAGGTAACTGGATATAGTATATATTTAATAGTAAAACACCCGGAAGTGCGGTCAGGTACATGTGGGGTTTCCTGGTTCCTTTGGTGCGGGGTCCAGGATGGGAGGGATTCCTCAGGCACGGGAGCAGGAATGAGCGTGGTTCCCTGGGGGTGGCAGGGATGGGCATGGTTCCGTGGAGATGGGTTCAGGTACATTTGTGGTTTCCCTGCAAGTGGGTTCAGGTACGTTCGTGGTTTGTACTTGGGTCCCTAGGGCTGTGCATGGCAGCTGGAGTGGGCATAGATCACTGGGAACATTGGAGGCTGTGCTGGAGGAGCAGGGGTGAGCTTGGTACCTTGGGGACGGGAGTAGAAATGAGCGTGGTACCCTGGGCATGGAAGCAGGAGTGGTTGTGGTTCCCTGGGCACGGAAGCAGGAGTGGTTGTGGTTCCCTGGGCACGGAAGTAGGAGTGGTTGTGGTTCCCTGGGCACGGAAGCAGGAGTGGTTGTGGTTCCCTGGGCATGGAAGCAGGAGTGGTTGTGGTTCCCTGGGCACGGAAGCAGGAGTGGTTGTGGTTCCCTAGGCATGGAACAGGAGTGGTTGTGGTACCCTGGTCACGGAAGCAGGAGTGGTTGTGGTTCCCTGGTCACGGAAGCAGGAGTGGTTGTGGTACCCTGGGCACGGAAGCAGGAGTGGTTGTGGTTCCCTGGGCATGGAAGCAGGAGTGGTTGTGGTACCCTGGGCACAGAAGCAGGAGTGGTTGTGGTTCCCTGGGCACGGAAGCAGGAGTGGTTGTGGTTCCCTGGGCACGGAAGCAGGAGCGGTTGTGGTTCCGTGGGCACGAAAGCAGGAGCGGTTGTGGTTCCCTGGTCACGGAAGCAGGAGTGGTTGTGGTTCCCTTGGCATGGAAGCAGGAGTGGTTGTGGTTCCCTGGGCACGGAAGCAGGAGTGGTTGTGGTTCCCTGGGCACGGAAGCAGGAGTGGTTGTGGTTCCTGGGCACGGAAGCAGGAGTGGTTGTGGTTCCCTGGTCACGGAAGCAGGAGTGGTTGTGGTTCCCTGGGCACGGAAGCAGGAGTGGTTGTGGTTCCCTGGGCACAGAAGCAGGAGTGGTTGTGGTTCCCTGGGCACGGAAGCAGGAGTGGTTGTGGTTCCCTGGGCACGGAAGCAGGAGTGGTTGTGGTTCCCTGGGCATGGAACAGGAGTGGTTGTGGTACCCTGGGCACGGAAGCAGGAGTGGTTGTGGTTCCCTGGTCACGGAAGCAGGAGTGGTTGTGGTACCCTGGGCACGGAAGCAGGAGTGGTTGTGGTTCCCTGGGCACGGAAGCAGGAGTGGTTGTGGTTCCTGGGCACAGAAGCAGGAGTGGTTGTGGTTCCCTGGTCACAGAAGCAGGAGTGGTTGTGGTTCCCAGGGCACGGAAGCAGGAGTGGTTGTGGTTCCCTGGGCATGGAAGCAGGAGTGGTTGTGGTTCCACTCCCTGGGCACGGAAGCAGGAGTGGTTGTGGTTCCCTGGGCACAGAAGCAGGAGTGGTTGTGGTACCCTGGGCACGGAAGCAGGAGTGGTTGTGGTTCCCTGGGCATGGAAGCAGGAGTGGTTGTGGTTCCACTCCCTGGGCACGGAAGCAAGAGTGGTTGTGGTTCCCTGGGCACAGAAGCAGGAGTGGTTGTGGTTCCCTGGGCACGGAAGCAGGAGTGGTTGTGGTTCCCTGGGCACAGAAGCAGGAGTCGTTGTGGTTCCCTGGCGGCGTGAGCATGGATGGTGGTTGTTCCTTGGAGGTAGGCAGTGGTTTCCTGTGGGTGGGGTCAGCGGTGGGCTTGATGAGCTGTGTGGATTTCTCTTCCAGTTCTGACACAGATGATTCTACTTACTCCACTTATTCTGAACGAACCGTAGCCTCAAAAATGGACCAATCTGGAAACCACAGTAATTCCACTCAGGAGCAAACTGAAGGTGCGTCAGGGGCAGACCTAATTGACCACATCACAGAGCTAACACTGTCATATTAATGTGTCACACTGTCGGCTCCGCCGGAGCCTGGAGAGTTCATACACATTATGAGCAGCATAGGAAAGCTATAGCACAGCTTACGGGGGCTGGACGCTGAATAAACTTACAGAGCATTGGATTCTGACGGGGGTGAAATCCCCAAAAAAGCTTGGATAAGGGATACTCAACCTGTAGATAATTTGCAGGGAGTTCAGAGAAGCAAAGACCAAACAGAAGAGGATAAACTTGTTTTCTTGGCTCGTGCTGCCCCCTGGTGACAGCCTTACACAATTACAGGCATGGGTGCTGCAGTCTGACATTACCCCTAAATCTCTAGCATATGATTATTACTGGCACACTTGTTTAGAACTGAGCAGTACGCTTATTTGCTGGCTGAGCATTGTGAGAGTCATAGTCATCCACAGCTGCAGTGACCATGTTTTCTTTTGGCGACAGTAGATATTCAGTGCTTTATTCATGAGAGAATTGAGAGCAGATTGTCATACTTAAGGCCAAAGTAGCTGAGTTGGACAAATTCTCCCTGAGCTTAAGCTTGCGATTAACTTCTCAATTGCTTGCAATTCTCTCTTTAATATACAATGTCCTTAGTACCGCCTGTTAGCATCTCATGATTATACGGAGGAAGGTGCCAAATATTGGGAGTAAACCTGCAATACATTGAGTATTAGATCCCTCGAGAGGAGCCAGTCTTGTCGCTATCATTGAATTAGTTTATAGCTAAAGATCCCCTTTATCCTCTATACCTCACTATCAGTCACACCAAGGGTACGCCCTCTATTGGTTAGCACAGAGAGACCGTCCGGCTGGGGTCCCTGGGGGTCAGTCATGCTGGACAGAACTCACCTCTATTATCAAACATTCAGCCCTGTATACACTGTGATCTGGAAGCTGGCATCCCTGCTTATCGTGTTTCATGTTTGATAGAATTATTTTAACTCTTTGTTGATTCTGCAGCTGGAAGCCACGACATTAACTCCAGCAAGCCACGGAGATGGAGGAAGGGCCAAAAAGGTAAGGCCATGTTTGCTTAGCCTGGTTATATGGCTGTGTTATCCTCTCACAGGTTCCATTCATTAAGGTGTACTATGAGAAACGGTACCCAAAGGCTCACAACCTGTACATGTGTATAGTGTATAAAGCACATGCCTGTATAGAGCAGCCTTGGAGATCATTACACACCATGCAGATCTGACCATGAAAAACACTGCAACGCAAAGCATCAAACAGGGAGTGTATCTTTAATATACTCAGCGGATGTGTCCATTACAGTGTGCGTACAGAAACATAGACGGATCGACACAATAAAGAGGGAATCACGGTGGGAATTTCAAACTTTAGGCCAAATTGGAGGAAAAAATCTCCAATGCAGCTGAATAATGCTTCCAACTGTCTCAATTCCTCTCTATTGAGTGGATCTAGAATGTGTCACCAGCAGATAAGAACCATTCAGCACATTTATTCTGTCCAATTTCTGCCTAACAAATGTATCTGAATCCTTTCGTTAGTCCCTGGCCTTATATCTGGGATAGCCTTATACCTATCCCATGCATGCTTAAACTCCTTCACTGTATTAACCTCTACCACTTCTACTGGAAGACTATTCCATGCACCCACTACCCTCTCAGTAATGTAATACTTTCATTAGTCCCTGGTCTTATCTTATATCTAGGATAGCCTTATACCTATCCCATGCATGCTTAAACTCCTTCACTGTATTAACCTCTACCACTTCTACTGGAAGACTATTCCATATATCCACTACCCTCTCAGTAATGTAATACTTTCATTAGTCCCTGGCCTTATCTTATATCTAGGATAGCCTTATACCTATCCCATGCATGCTTAAACTCCTTCACTGTATTAACCTCTACCACTTCTACTGGAAGACTATTCCATGCATCCACTACCCTCTCAGTAAAGTAATACTTTCATTTGTCCCGGGCCTTATCCTATATCTAGGATAGCCTTATACCTATTCCATGCATGCTTAAACTCCTTCACTGTATTAACCTCTACCACTTCTACTGGAAGACTATTCCATGCATCCACTACCCTCTCAGTAAAGTAATACTTTCATTTGTCCCGGGCCTTATCCTATATCTAGGATAGCCTTATACCTATTCCATGCATGCTTAAACTCCTTCACTGTATTAACCTCTACCACTTCTACTGGAAGACTATTCCATGCATCCACTACCCTCTTAGTAATGTAATACTTTCATTAGTCCCTGGCCTTATCTTATATCTAGGATAGCCTTATACCTATCCCATGCATGCTTAAACTCCTTCACTGTATTAACCTTTACCACTTCTAGTGGAAGACTATTCCATACATCCACTACCCTCTCAGTAAAGTAATAGTTTCATTAGTCCCTGGCCTTATCTTATATCTAGGATAGCCTTATACCTATCCCATGCATGCTTAAACTCCTTCACTGTATTAACTTCTACCACTTCTACTGGAAGACTATTCCATGCATCCACTACCCTCTCAGTAATGTAATACTATCATTAGTCCCTGGCCTTATCTTATATCTAGGATATCCTTATACCTATCCCATGCATGCTTAAACTCCTTCACTGTATTAACCTCTACCACTTCTACTGGAAGACTATTCCATACATCCACTACCCTCTCAGTAATGTAATACTTTCATTAGTCCCTGGCCTTATCTTATATCTAGGATAGCCTTATACCTATCCCATGAATGCTTAAACTCCTTCACTGTATTAACCTCTACCACTTCTACTGGAAGACTATTCCATACATCCACTACCCTCTCAGTAATGTAATACTTTCATTAGTCCCTGACCTTATCTTATATCTAGGATAGCCTTATACCTATTCCATGCATGCTTAAACTCCTTCACTGTATTAACCTCTACCACTTCTACTGGAAGACTATTCCATATATCCACTACCCTCTCAGTAATGTAATACTTTCATTAGTCCCTGGCCTTATCTTATATCTAGGATAGCCTTATACCTATCCCATGCATGCTTAAACTCCTTCACTGTATTAACCTCTACCACTTCTACTGGAAGACTATTCCATGCATCCACTACCCTCTCAGTAATGTAATACTTTCATTAGTCCCTGACCTTATCTTATATCTAGGATAGCCTTATACCTATCCCACGCATGCTTAAACTCCTTCACTGTATTAACCTCTACCACTTCTACTGGAAGACTATTCCATGCATCCACTACCCTCTCAGTAATGTAATACTTTCATTAGTCCCTGACCTTATCTTATATCTAGGATAGTCTTATACCTATCCCATGCATGCTTAAACTCCTTCACTGTATTAACCTCTACCACTTCTACTGGAAGACTATTCCATACATCCACTACCCTCTCAGTAAAGTAATACTTTCATTAGTCCCTGACCTTATCTTATATCTAGGATAGCCTTATACCTATCCCATGCATGCTTAAACTCCTTCACTGTATTAACCTCTACCACTTCTACTGGAAGACTATTCCATGCATCCACTACCCTCTCAGGTCCTCCTCCCCTGTGTACACTCACTTACTAGCTAGCTCCTTCCCTGTGTACACTCACTTACTAGCTAGCTCCTTCCCTGTGTACACTCACTTACTAGCTAGCTCCTTCCCTGTGTACACTCACTTACTAGCTAGCTCCTTCCCTGTGTACACTCACTTACTAGCTAGCTCCTTCCCTGTGTACACTCACTGTGTGTGATGGGTTTTGGGGATTTCAGGGTTAAATCATAGCCTCTCTCTGGCATGGGTACAGCTTGTAGCAGGTGTGGTGGGTTTGGGGGGTTACAGGGTTAAATCGTAGCCTCTCTCTGGCACGGGTACATTTTGTAGCAGGTGTGGTGGGTTTGGGGGGTTTCAGGGTGTGAATGGCTTCTGTTTTCATCTTCTATACCTCGCACCTTCTCCATTGTCAGCGCTGTTTTCCATATAACACAGAGAAATCAAGGCCCCTGTACAAATGTTTAAAAAGGAGCGTGTTCCTATCATCGCCACCTCTAGGGGGAGCTCTGTCTCTTCTCTCCCTCCTGCTGTAAGAATGTAAAGAATGCAGCTTTGCATGGTCCCTCCGTAACCCTGACAAGGAAAGGTCACATCTGAAAAGGCTCTTATGAAGCTGACAAGTGTAATTCCCATACCGCTCCAATAAAAGAGGAGAAATCTTTAATCTATGGGAAGAGGGTGCTGTGTCAGGGGCCGGACAGCGCCTGCAAGCAGAACATTTTCCACATTGTTCTGTGCAGTGTATTCTTCTTACAGTAACAGGCCGCACTTTGTTGTTTTTTTGGATAAGTCCTTTAAGGTATCGCTGGCGTCTTTCTGTGTTGAGAGTAATGTGCGATATCAGCCAAATACCAGCCACAAATCTATCAATACAAGTGTCCACTGTCCGTGGCAGGGTCGGTGTAAACATCATTACATTGTCCGTCATGGACCCCACTGTCTGTGGCAGGGTCGGTGTGAACATCATTACATTGTCTGTCATGGACCCCACTGTCTGTGGCAGGGTCGGTGTGAACATCATTATACTGTCTGTCATGGACCCCACTGTCTGTGGCAGGGTCGGTGTGAACATCATTATACTGTCTGTCATGGACCCCACTGTCTGTGGCAGGGTCGGTGTGAACATCATTACATTGTCTGTCATGGACCCCACTGTCTGTGGCAGGGTCGGTGTGAACATCATTATACTGTCTGTCATGGACCCCACTGTCTGTGGCAGGGTCGGTGTGAACATCATTATACTGTCTGTCATGGACCCCACTGTCTGTGGCAGGGTCGGTGTGAACATCATTATACTGTCTGTCATGGACCCCACTGTCTGTGGCAGGGTCGGTGTGAACATCATTACATTGTCCGTCATGGACCCCACTGTCTGTGGCAGGGTCGGTGTGAACATCATTATACTGTCTGTCATGGACCCCACTGTCTGTGGCAGGGTCGGTGTGAACATCATTATACTGTCTGTCATGGACCCCACTGTCTGTGGCAGGGTCGGTGTGAACATCATTACATTTTCTGTCATGGACCCCACTGTCTGTGGCAGGGTCGGTGTAAACATCATTACATTGTCCGTCATGGACCCCACTGTCTGTGGCAGGGTCGGTGTGAACATCATTACATTGTCCGCCATGGACCCCACTGTCTGTGGCAGGGTCGGTGTGAACATCATTACATTGTCCGTCATGGACCCCACTGTCTGTGGCAGGGTCGGTGTGAACATCATTATACTGTCTGTCATGGACCCCACTGTCTGTGGCAGGGTCGGTGTGAACATCATTATACTGTCCGTCATGGACCCCACTGTCTGTGGCAGGGTCGGTGTGAACATCATTATACTGTCTGTCATGGACCCCACTGTCTGTGGCAGGGTCGGTGTGAACATCATTATACTGTCTGTCATGGACCCCACTGTCCGTGGCAGGGTCGGTATGAACATCATTATACTGTCTGTCATGGACCCCAGTGTCTTCTCCTTATTGTCTGGGGCTATGGGGTCAAACTCCCCCTAAAGATAAACGGAGAATTTGGGATTTGTAGTTCCAGCTCGAGAGCCCTGATGTCACACTTTGCCCTGGTCACTGACTACTCTAAAGATGCTCTCCAGATGATGTCTTGAATTGCTTTTCCTGATCCCCACCCAGAAACGCCACATGGGAGATGCAATATCTGCGCTGCTATTATCTGTCACATGGATAAATTATTTATTTTCTCTTTTTTTCCAGCATGTCCTCGTATTACTGTTAGACGGTCAAGTCGTGCCCCCCGGTGGAGATCCCCCAGCCCCCCGAGTTCTCCCGAGGATGAGGTATGTCTTATTACTCTTAACCCCATGTCACTGGGCAAAAAATATGCCACGTTTCCCCTGATAAGCAGGCCACCATCAGTGTGGGCAGTTCAGGGATATGATGTGATCTAGTGAGTGTTTTTATAAATATACTGTGATATAATAACCCAGCTCTGTAATTCCTATCTCCTTGTGATATAATAACCCGGCTCTGTAATCCCAATCTTCCTGTGATATAATAACCCAGCTCTGTAATTCCTATCTCCCTGTGATATAATAACCCAGCTCTGTAATTACTATCTCCTTGTGATATAATAACCCGGCTCTGTAATTACTATCTCCCTGTGATATAATAACCCGGCTCTATAATCCCAATCTCCCTGTGATATAATAACCCAGCTCTATAATCCCTATCTCCCTGTGATATAATAACCTGGCTCTGTAATCCCAATCTCCCTGTGATATAATAACCCAGCTCTGTAATTCCTATCTCCCTGTGATATAATAACCCAGCTCTGTAATTACTATCTCCTTGTGATATAATAACCCGGCTCTGTAATTACTATCTCCCTGTGATATAATAACCCGGCTCTATAATCCCAATCTCCCTGTGATATAATAACCCAGCTCTGTAATCCCTATCTCCCTGTGATATAATAACCCAGCTCTGTAATCCCAATCTCCCTGCGATAAAATAACCCGGCTCTATAATCCCAATCTCCCTGTGATATAATAACCCAGCTCTATAATCCCAATTTCCCTGTGATATAATAACCCAGCTCTGTAATCCCTATCTCCCTGTGATATAATAACCCAGCTCTGTAATCCCAATCTCCCTGTCATATAATAACCCAGCTCTATAATCCCAATCTCCCGGTGATATAATAACCCAGCTCTGTAATCCCAATCTCCCGGTCATATAATAACCCGGCTCTATAATCCCAATCTCCCTGTTATATAATAACCCAGCTCTGTAATCCCTATCTCCTTGTGATATAATAACCCAGCTCTATAATCCAAATCTCCCTGTTATATAATAACCCAGCTCTATAATCCCAATCTCCCTGTGATATAATAACCCGGCTCTATAATCCCTATCTCCCTGTGATATAATAACCCGGCTCTATAATCCCAATCTCCCTGTGATATAATAACCCAGCTCTGTAATCCCTATCTCCTTGTGATATAATAACCCAGCTCTATAATCCAAATCTCCCTGTTATATAATAACCCAGCTCTGTAATTCCTATCTCCTTGTGATATAATAGCCCAGCTCTGTAATTACTATCTCCTTGTGATATAATAACCCTGCTCTGTAATCCCTATCTCCCTGTGATAAAATAACCCGGCTCTGTAATTCCTATCTCCTTGTGATATAATAGCCCAGCTCTGTAATTACTATCTCCCTGTGATATAATAACCCAGCTCTGTAATCCCTATCTCCTTGTGATATAATAACCCGGCTCTGTAATCCCAATCTCCCTGTGATATAATAGCCCAGCTCTGTAATCCCTATCTCCCTGTGATATAATAACCCAGCTCTGTAATCCCTATCTCCTTGTGATATAATAACCCGGCTCTGTAATTCCTATCTCCTTGTGATATAATAACCCAGCTCTGTAATTCCTATCTCCCTGTGATATAATAACCCAGCTCTGTAATCCCAATCTCCCTGTGATATAATAACCCAGCTCTATAATCCCTATCTCCCTGTGATATAATAACCCGGCTCTATAATCCCAATCTCCCTGTCATATAATAACCCAGCTCTGTAATCCCAATCTCCCTGTCATATAATAACCCAGCTCTGTAATCCCAATCTCCCTGTCATATAATAACCTGGCTCTATAATCTCAATCTCCTTGTGATATAATAACCCAGCTCTGTAATCCCTATCTCCCTGTGATATAATAACCCAGCTCTGTAATTCCCATCTCCCTGTCATATAATAACCCGGCTCTGTAATTCCCATCTCCCTGTCATATAATAACCCGGCTCTATAATCCCTATCTCCCTGTCATATAATAACCCAGCTCTGTAATACCTATCTCCCTGTGATATAATAACCCAGCTCTGTAATCCCTATCTCCCTGTCATATAATAACCCAGCTCTATAATCCCATTCTCCCTGTCATATAATAACCCGGCTCTATAATCTCAATCTCCTTGTGATATAATAACCCAGCTCTGTAATCCCTATCTCCCTGTGATATAATAACCCGGCTCTGTAATCCCTATCTCCCTGTGATATAATAACCCAGCTCTGTAATTCCTATCTCCCTGTGATATAATAACCCGGCTCTGGAATACCAGAAGCAAGGTAAGATTTATGTATATTGAGACATATCTCTTTAATATCATGCAGGTATTCTGTACTAACGACTCGTCTGAGGACCTCACCCGGCCGGCTGCACCAAGTAAGAATGGAGCAAAATCAGAGGTTGCATATGCGGATATTCCTACATACAAACCCCATAACAAAGCGCTACTAGACAATGTCTCGTATGCTGAACCCCAAGATCATAAAACACAAACCCCAGCCTTCGACAGACAGAATTCCCACTACAGCTCTGACCTCATTCACGATTCTCTCTCAGAATCCCACAAGGACTACCACAGCGTCTTCAAAAACGGAGCAGGCCAAAGGCCTACGAGAGACTTAGCAGAGGCGCAGTCAAACTTAAATAACCAAAGCCTGAAAAAACTGGTGCTTTCTAACGAGGAGAAATCCAGCCTCCTGGACTGGAGCATCGGGAATCCCACCCAGGCTGCGGTATGCCGCCAGGAACCTGCAGCCTCCCACGTAGAGTCCAGTCCTGTAGTAGAATCCGAGAGCAAGGTAACATCAGCATTTAGTATTCTGTCAAATGCAATAAAACGGTCCTTTTCCAGATCAGTGAGTTCTGCTTCCGAGACCCCCAAACATATGTCGCTGGGTAAAGACAACACTGTTTCTCCAAGCGGCTACATCTCTGCCTCGTTCTTCCAACAAAGCCGCAGTAACTCAGAATATCAGAATAGCCCTACCGACAGCGAATTGGACTGCTTGTCAAATAACCCGGCCAGGCCCACTAGCAGCCCTCAAAATCACGGGAATGGTGTCTGGCGGAGCAATGGCCTATCACACCCCCAAAAGGCTAAGCAGGACAGATTGGAGGATTTTATGCCAAAGATGCTGGAGAAGTTTAGCCTTAAAGAGACTGATTCGAACAGCACCCATCAGGATGTACCCTTCCGGAGCAGGAGAAATTCTTTCTTCTCCTCTCTGAGACTGAAAAAACCTGATAACTCCCTGAATGCATCATCCAGTGACACATGGAGTATATTCGCAAGCTTCCGAAAAAAGGTGTCTGAGAAGAAAGTCCCTGAGAAAAAAAAGAACTTGTTTCAGAACTCACCTTCAAAACCAGTGCCAGGTGAGATGTCACAGTATAAGATACAGTAAGAGTATTCTGTCAATCTAAACACTGCTCATATTGTGACTGTGCCACCTAAACACTGCTCATACTGGGACTGTGCCACCTAAACACTGCTCATACTGGGACTGTGCCACCTAAACACTGCTTATACTGTGACTGTATCACCTAAACACTGCTTATACTGTGACTGTATCACCCAAACACTGCTTATACTGTGACTGTATCACCTAAACACTGCTTATACTGTGACTGTATCACCCAAACACTGCTTATACTGTGACGACTGTATCACCCAAACACTGCTTATACTGTGACTGTATCACCTAAACACTACTTATACTGTGACTGTATCACCTAAACGCTGCTTATACTGTGACTGTATCACCCAAACACTGCTTATACTGTGATGTGTCACCCAAACACTTCTTATACTGTGACTGTATCACCTAAACTACTTATACTGTGACTGTATCACCTAAACACTGCTTATACTGTGACTGTATCACCTAAACGCTGCTTATACTGTGACTGTATCACCCAAACACTGCTTATACTGTGATGTGTCACCCAAACACTTCTTATACTGTGACTGTATCACCTAAACTACTTATACTGTGACTGTATCACCTAAACACTGCTTATACTGTGACTGTATCACCCAAACACTGCTCATACTGTGACTGTATCACCCAAACACTGCTTATACTGTGACTGTATCACCTAAACACTGCTTATACTGTGACTGTATCACCTAAACACTGCTCATACTGTGACTGTATCAGCTAAACACGGCTTATACTGTGACTGTATCAACCAAACACTGCTTATACTGTGACTGTATCACCTACACACTGTTCATATGATGACTCTTGATAGAGCTATACAGAGCAAAGATTCTAAACACATGTCCGCCCCCTGATAGAGCTATACAGAACAAAGATTCTAAACAACATGTCCGCCCCCTGATAGAGCTATACAGAGCAAAGATTCTAAACAACATGTCCACCCCCTGATAGAGCTATACAGAACAAAGATTCTAAACAACATGTCCGCCCCCTGATAGAGCTATACAGAACAAAGATTCTAAATAACATGTCCGCCCCCTGATAGAGCTATACAGAACAAAGATTCTAAATAACATGTCCGCTCCCTGATAGAGCTATACAGAACAAAGATTCTCAACAACATGTCCTCCCCCTGATAGAGCTATACAGAGCAAAGATTCTAAACAACATGTCCGCTCTAGGGATCGACCGATATTGATTTTTTGGAGCCGATACCGATACCGATAACCTGTGAACTTTCAGGCCGATAGCCGATAACTTATACCGATATTTCGTGCATTTTAATTTTTTGGGAAAAAAAACAATTTCTACACAAATCTGCTGTTAAATGAACATGTTTATTGTTAACGTTTAGCTTTTTTTTGTAAATCTTTTTCATTGCTAAATAAAAATAAATAATGCAGCAAAACAATGGTGATATGGTCAAATACAACAAATTGGACCACTTTTTTTTTTTTTTTAAATAAATATCAGTCAAAAGGTAACAAGAACAACAATGTTCAATTGCACATAGTCCATACTTAGATTAAATCTTAGTAAAATGAGCAGCAATGACATAGGCAATTATATCAAAGGGACACTACAGTAAATATAAGCAAGGCATCAAAACAGCTTAATTAACCCCTTAGTGACAAGACATTTTCACCTTGACTTTCCCTTGGTGACAATGGCTGTTTTGACATTTCTAGGGTGTTTGTGTTTAGCTGTAATGTTTTGCTTTCTCACATACAGTACCCACACAAATTATATGTTGTTTTTATCGTCATAAGAAGGGCTTTCATTAGATACCATTATGTTCATCATATCTTATAATTTACTACAAAAAAAATCATAAAATATGATGAAAAATTTAAAAAAACCCACTTTTTCTAACTTTGACCTAAAATATAATTTACACAAATAAAATCATTAAAAAAGACCCCGGCTAAATAGTTTCTAAATGTTGTCCCGAGTTCAAAAATATGCATTTTTCCATATTTTTCGGTATTTTTTTGCGAGTTATGGGGCAAAAACCAAAAATAGTGTTTTTTGGTTTTTTCCTATATTGATCTTTTGACCCCAACCCGAACCCAAAATTTAACCCTAACACTAAATTTAACCCCAACTCTAATCCTTATTATATCCCTTAATATTTTTTAACTTTAATTTAATTTTAACCCTATCCCTTATGCTAAAAAAGATTTAATTTTAACCCTATAGGCTAATATAGCTAAATAACCTATTTTTATTTAATTAAATATGTATTTTAATTATTTTCCATTGCAATGCTACTAAACCACCACTAGGGGTAGTCAAGTAGCATATTCAGAGCGACGAAAGTGAAGTTACTTTCACTTCCGAAGCTCAGACCGGCAGAGGACTTAGCCATATTGACGGAGCAGCATGCTCCATCAATATGGCTCCCCACGATCGCTCCGTGGGGCGATCGTGGGGGTCCCAAAATAGAAATATCAGTGCTGGCTATTGCCTCGATGTCGAGGCAATAGACCAGCACTGTTAAAGCGGTTTTCGCGATCGTTGATCGCGAAAACTGCTTCATTCAAATATCGGCATTATCGGTAAAGTTAGATGCCGATACCGATAATTTAGGAAACTGTGAATATCGGCCGATAATATCGGTTAATCCGATAATCGGTCGATCCCTAGTCCGCTCCCTGATAGAGCTATACAGAACAAAGATTCTAAACAACATGTCCACCCCTGATAGAGCTATACAGAGCAAAGATTCTACACAACATGTCCACCCCCTGATAGAGCAAAGATATTCTTTCAATAAAGCATTTAAAACCTCTACATTTTATGCAATCTTTAAACTAGGTGTGTGCAGTATCCCTGTGCTGCTGGGACAGCGGGATGTGCCATAAAACATGCGCACTCCATCTATATTCCAGGATAATCATATCTGTAAAGCTGAACTATGGGTAGAAAGGTCCTTGGGCAAATGCTTTGCACAATTAATAGCTGCCCCCTCCCCTTCACCCCACACGGGAAGGATTTCTGATTATCTCGCTAAGTGCTTTTTAAACAATACACTGCGTCCTTAGCCTTCAGACCTCGCCTTCGTATTACTTCTTTACCAGTAAAAGGGGCAGTACAGGTGAAGCCACATTGTTCCCAGAGTAAAAGAGATAAAGGGATTGTAAAAGCTCCTATAGTAAGTGGACGCATTAAACTGTTAACACACCTCGCGACTGGTTCTCAAACATATCGAGCAAAACATCGCTACACGCTTTGTGTTTGGGCCCGCTACTAATTAAAGGCACACAGACGTTATTTTAATAATATGATAGTCTGCCGTTATCAAGATAACACCACTATTTATACATAACCCCTATTCTGACAGCTCTATACAGACCGTACAGACGCAAGAGTAAAAACCCGACTGAAGGAATCAGGGTAGTGCCCCTATTTATACATAACCCCCATTCTGACAGCTTTATACAGACCGTACAGACGCAAGAGTAAAAACCCGACTGAAGGAATCAGGATAGCGCCGCTATTTATACATAACCCCCATTCTGACAGCTTTATACAGACCGTACAGACGCAAGAGTAAAAACCCGACTGAAGGAATCAGGATAGCGCCGCTATTTATACATAACCCCCATTCTGACAACTTTATACAGACCGTACAGACGCAAGAATAAAAACCCGACTGAAGGAATCAGGATAGCGCCGCTATTTATACATAACCCCCATTCTGACAGCTTTATACAGACCGTACAGACGCAAGAGTAAAAACCGACTGAAGGAATCAGGATAGCACCGCTATTTATACATAACCCCCATTCTGACAGCTTTATACAGACCGTACAGATGCAAGAGTAATAACCCGACTGAAGGAATCAGGATAGCGCCGCTATTTATACATAACCCCCATTCTGACAGCTTTATACAGAACGTACAGACGCAAGAGTAAAAACCCGACTGAAGGAATCAGGATAGCGCCGCTATTTATACATAACCCCCATTCTGACAGCTTTATACAGACCGTACAGACGCAAGAGTAAAAACCCGACTGAAGGAATCAGGATAGTGCCGCTATTTATACATAACCCCCATCCTGACAGCTTTATACAGACCGTACAGACGCAAGAGTAAAACCCGACTGAAGGAATCAGGATAGCGCCGCTATTTATACATAACCCCCATTCTGACAGCTTTATACAGACCGTACAGACGCAAGAGTAAAAACCTGACTGACGGAATCAGGATAGCGCCGCTATTTATACATAACCCCCATTCTGACAGCTTTATACAGACCGTACAGACGCAAGAGTAAAAACCGACTGACGGAATCAGGATAGCGCTGCTTTTTATACATAACCCCCATTCTGACAGCTTTATACAGACCGTACAGACGCAAGAGTAAAAACCCGACTGAAGGAATCAGGATAGCGCCGCTATTTATACATAACCCCCATTCTGACAGCTTTATACAGACCGTACAGACGCAAGAGTAAAAACCCGACTGAAGGAATCAGGATAGTGCCGCTATTTATACATAACCCCCATTCTGACAACTTTATACAGACCGTACAGACGCAAGAGTAAAAACCGACTGAAGGAATCAGGATAGCACCGCTATTTATACATAACCCCCATTCTGACAGCTTTATACAGACCGTACAGATGCAAGAGTAATAACTCGACTGAAGGAATCAGGATAGCGCCGCTATTTATACATAACCCCCATTCTGACAGCTTTATACAGAACGTACAGACGCAAGAGTAAAAACCCGACTGAAGGAATCAGGATAGCGCCGCTATTTATACATAACCCCCATTCTGACAGCTTTATACAGACCGTACAGACGCAAGAGTAAAAACCCGACTGAAGGAATCAGGATAGCGCCGCTATTTATACATAACCCCCATTCTGACAGCTTTATACAGACCGTACAGACGCAAGAGTAAAAACCCGACTGAAGGAATCAGGATAGTGCCGCTATTTATACATAACCCCCATTCTGACAACTTTATACAGACCGTACAGACGCAAGAGTAAAAACCGACTGAAGGAATCAGGATAGCACCGCTATTTATACATAACCCCCATTCTGACAGCTTTATACAGACCGTACAGATGCAAGAGTAATAACCCGACTGAAGGAATCAGGATAGCGCCGCTATTTATACATAACCCCCATTCTGACAGCTTTATACAGAACGTACAGACGCAAGAGTAAAAACCCGACTGAAGGAATCAGGATAGCGCCGCTATTTATACATAACCCCCATTCTGACAGCTTTATACAGACCGTACAGACGCAAGAGTAAAAACCCGACTGAAGGAATCAGGATAGCGCCGCTATTTATACATAACCCCCATTCTGACAGCTTTATACAGACCGTACAGACGCAAGAGTAAAACCCGACTGAAGGAATCAGGATAGCGCCGCTATTTATACATAACCCCCATTCTGACAGCTTTATACAGACCGTACAGACGCAAGAGTAACAACCCGACTGAAGGAATCAGGATAGCGCCGCTATTTATACATAACCCCCATTCTGACAGCTTTATACAGACCGTACAAACGCAAGAGTAAAAACCCGAATGAAGGAATCAGGATAGCGCCGCTATTTATACATAACCCCCATTCTGACAGCTTTATACAGACCGTACAGACGCAAGAGTAAAAATCCGACTGAAGGAATCAGGATAGCGCCGCTTGGATGTAATATATACATAGCGCGGGGCAGTGTCTAATCCGACGTACTCTTGTAGCGTCTGCTTGTGTTATCTCAGACGCTCTGGCGCCAGTCGCGGTTACACAGAGCAGATGTCATGTTTCAGGGACCAGTGCCAGATGCTAAGAGCTACATAAGGGTAATTTGCTTAAGAATTGGCATCGTAGGGGGGGTGACAGTTATGTCACAGTGTAACGAGCATACATTTTGTAATTAGTGATGCTGGGTCACTGCCATTAACAAACTGTCACTCACCCTAATCAGTGTGCACTGCTTGCAAACAGGTAACATGTTGGCTCCCACTAAAGATTGCAGGAGAGGAGCCGGGGGGTCTATCAATGGGGGCTTCTACTAGAGATTGCAGGAGAGGAGCCGGGGGGTCTGTCAGCGGGGGCTTCCACTAGAGATTGCAGGAGAGGAGCCAGGGGGTCTATTAGCGGGTGCTTCCACTAGAGATTGCAGGAGAGGAGCCGGGGGGTCTATCAGCGGGGGCTTCCACTAGAGATTGCAGGAGAGGAGCCGGGGGGTCTGTCAGCGGGGGCTTCCACTAGAGATTGCAGGAGAGGAGCCGGGGGGGGGGGGGGTCTGTCAGCGGGGGCTTCCACTAGAGATTGCAGGAGAGGAGTAAGGGGGTCTATCGGCGGGGGCTTCCACTAGAGATTGCAGGAGAGGAGCCAGGGGGTCAATGAGCGGGGGCTTCCACTAGAGATTGCAGGAGAGGAGCCGGGGGGTCTGTCAATGGGGGCTTCCACTAGAGATTGCAGGAGAGGAGCCCGGGGGGTCTATCAGCGGGGGCTTCCACTAGAGATTGCAGGAGAGGAGCCAGGGGGTCTATGAGCGGGGGCTTCCACTAGAGATTACAGGAGAGGAGCCAGGGGGTCTATCAGCGGGGGCTTCCACTAGAGATTAAAGGAGAGGAGCCATAGGGTCTGTCAGCAGGGGCTTCCACTAGAGATTGCTGGAGAGGAGACGGGGGGTCTATAAGCGGGGGCTTCCACTAGAGATTGCAGGAGAGGAGCCCGGGGGGTCTATCAGCAGGGGCTTCCACCAGAGATTGCAGGAGAGGAGCCAGGTGGTCTATGAGCGGGGGCTTCCACTAGAGATTGCAGGAGAGGAGCCGGGGGGTCTGTCAATGGGGGCTTCCACTAGAGATTGCAGGAGAGGAGCCGGGGGGGGGGGGGTCTATCAGCGGGGGCTTCCACTAGAGATTGCAGGAGAGGAGCCGGGAGGTCTATCAGCGGGGGCTTCCACTAGAGATTGAAAGGAGCCAGGGGGTCTGTCATTGGGGTCTGCTCATAGAGAGGGGGTAAGGTTAGGATGTGATACAGGATGATAACTTGAAGTGTCTGTAATCTGCTCCTTACAGGGAGTCCGTGTATCGGGGGCAGGATGGCCGTGTCTGAATACCACTGCAGCTCATCAGATGATGAAGAAACTAAAAACAAACGCTCCTCGTCCTTTAAGGTAACACAGGAACTAATAACTAAACTGCAGAAACCAGGCATTGCTAGCTGATTTGCAGAAACCAGACATAACTAGCCAAAGTGCAGAATCCAGGCATTATTAGCCAAACTGCCGGAACTGGGTATTACTAGCCAAACTGCAGGATCCAGGCATAACTAGTCAAACTGCAGAATCTAGGCATTATTAGCCAAACTGCAGGATCTGGGTATTACTAGCCAAACGGCAGGATCCAGGCATTACTAGCTGAGCTGCAGGATCAAGGCATTACTAACCAAACTTCAGAATCTAGGCATTACTATCAAAGCTGGAGAAACCTTTGTGTCCCCATGTTCAGATGGATCCTCTGTCACCCCATGTTCTGGTGGATCCTCTGTCACCCCACGTTCTGGTGGATCCTCTGTCATCCCACGTTCTGGTGGATCCTCTGTCACCCCACGTTCTGGAGGATCCTCTGTCACCCCACGTTCTGGAGGATCCTCTGTCACCCCACGTTCTGGAGGATCCTCTGTCACCCCACGTTCTGGAGGATCCTCTGTCACCCCACGTTCTGGTGGATCCTCTGTCACCCCACGTTCTGGAGGATCCTCTGTCACCCCACGTTCTGGAGGATCCTCTGTCACCCCACGTTCTGGTGGATCCTCTGTCACCCCACGTTCTGGTGGATCCTCTGTCACCCCACGTTCTGGTGGATCCTCTGTCACCCCACGTTCTGGAGGATCCTCTGTCACCCCACGTTCTGGAGGATCATCTGTCACCCCACGTTCTGGAGGATCATCTGTCACCCCACGTTCTGGTGGATCCTCTGTCACCCCACGTTCTGGTGTATCCTCTGTCACCCCACGTTCTGGTGGATCCTCCGTCACCCCACGTTCTGGAGGATCCTCCGTGTCCTCACGTTCTGGAGGATCCTCCGTCACCCCACGTTCTGGTGGATCCTCCGTCACCCCACGTTCTGGTGGATCCTCCGTCACCCCACGTTCTGGTGGATCCTCCGTCACCCCACGTTCTGGAAGATCCTCCGTCACCCCACGTTCTGGAGGATCCTCCGTGTCCTCACGTTCTGGAGGATCCTCTGTCACCCCACGTTCTGGTGGATCCTCTGTGACCGCCTGAATGTTTGGGAATGAGTATATATTATGGGGAAATCACAGACATATATAAAATGTGCAGAATCCGCCCTGTAGCTCCTCCCACTGCGCTGGCTGCAGTCTAAGCAATGTCGCGGCTGTCCAGCTCTCCTGGGTCATGACATGTTATATTGAGCAGTGTCCATCCATGGGTGTAGCCAATCATATTCTCCATGCTCTCATTAACCCTGCGTCTACCTGCTATGCACTGCACACTCCTCTGGCACTCATAAGTTTACGCGCAAAGCGCCGGATGCGTATTGTATCCCGGCGCAGGAATGCAGAGTGCGTGAGTCCGTGTGCCGGGTTATAATGTTATAACCTTGACATGTTTTACAAGATGAACAGTGGCAGTGTGAATAGCACTGTGCCAAGGACGGGCTCCAAGGTGCTTAATACAGGGCTGAAGAGCATGCTACACGTGTTATCCCTCCAAGGATGACTTTAGAAAGACTCTGCTCTCATTACTCCTTCTGTACATCCTTTCACACTGACAAACACGCTTAACCTTCCCAAACTCCTCACGCCATTCAGACGTTTACACTCCTCCCAGTTTAGGACCCCCACAGAGCTTGCACAAATTCACCGTTTTATTCATGAAGGAGGGAATTAAGAAGGGAATTTCAAACTTTAGGCCAAAGTAGCTTATTTGGGAAAAGTGTCCAATAAGCTGAATAAGGGGATTTTTCCAACTCCTCTTAAAGTGACAGTAAATGATTAATTTCACTTGTGCATTCAGTGAAGCTCTGTGTCTACGCTTACAGAGAGAGATTGTGAGCCCCGATTGGCTGAGCACCTGCAGACAACGAACTCAGACTCTCTATAAAGATACACGTCGGGCTTACTTGATAGTGGGGGGGTGCTATTGCTTAAAAAAAAGTTTAGTCCTTTGAGTTTGAAATTCCCTTGTCAATTGCCTGCAATTGATGTATAAATCCTGTATGCTGATAATGACATAATGGGGAACAGCAAGCTGAAAGAAAGACAGTGTCCGAAATGGTATAAACGAATAAAACTGGAACAGCGACAGTGATTTGTATTTGGTGCTCGCAGAGCTTACACTCTAGAGGATCTTAACATGTTCAGCTTGGAGGAGAGAGAGGGGTTGATGCTTTAATCCACGAGAAGGGAAAGATTTCAAATAAGAGAACAAGAGGACAATTTGAACATAGAGTGGGAACTGGAGGAAATGATAGAATTTCACAGAAAGAGTAGTACATACCCGGAATGAACTGCCAGTACAGCCCTTACCCTGATTAATAATATGTGTCAGTAACGCCTTTCACACAATGGAGGGGTCTGGTCGTGGCCCTAAGATCTCCAAACCGGCATTTAAAGAGCAACAATGAAGGTTATTATTACAGTCTGATAAAGGGAGACTCTCTGCACGCTCAGCCGGCCAGATTCCCTGCTAGAAATACATTTATAGAGATCATTTCCGTGTCTTCTCTTATTTCTCCCCCCAGTCTACTCCCGGATCCAGATCTCGCAGGAGAATGGAGAGAGACGCCAGGCAGAGAGCCAAGCAAGCTGAACTAAAACGGCTTCACAAAGCCCAGGTAAATGTGAAGAGGGGTACCCGGACCCCCCACCCTGATCGCAGTGAGGGAGCTTGGGGTACAGACTATTACAGACGGCTTACACAAGCACTGAGGATGGATCAGGGCTGCCTGAAATCACTAGAGGCTTTATTCAGGGAATTTAAGGCCAAACTAGCAGAGTTTGCCCTATAGCTGATTGGGAGAATTTTTGCTGCTTTGGCCTTAAATTTGCAATTCACTTCCCTCTCTCATGAATAAGGGTCTAAATGCCAGGTCTGCCCTTTAGGGGGAGGGCTCAGCTGTTCATCTCTCAGAGCTGGATAAAATGAGTTCCATTCAATTGGCTGATAGGATCAGATGTGTATAATATCTTAGCTCTGCAGCTTGGAAATAATCATTATTATTATTAATAATTCTGGATTTTGGCTGTGTTTAACCCAGAGAGGCTCCCTCCCCTCTGGATGGCTGGAGACACAGCTTACAATCTATGTTCTTTATACAGACCATCCAGCGGCAGCTCCAGGAGATGGAGGAACAGCAGAGGGCGCTGGAGATCCAGGGGGTTAAACTAGAGAAAGCACTGCGAGGAGAAGCAGGTAACGATTGCCACCGGGGGAGTCATGACAACTGTGCGCTGTAATCATGCGATACATTCAGGGGCCTAGAGCTCACTCAGGAGCAGGAAGGATTCATTAATATGATTCATTACTTATCAGCTATAATGTTGAAGTGAAAAAATATGTGACGGTATCACCTAAACACTGCTTATACTGTGACTGTGTCACCCAAACACTGCTTATACTGTGACTGTGTCACCCAAACACTGCTTATACTGTGACTGTATCACCCAAACACTGCTTATACTGTGACTGTATCACCCAAACACTGCTTATACTGTGACTGTATCACCCAAACACTGCTTATACTGTGATTGTATCACCTAAACACTGCTTATACTGTGACTGTATCACCCAAACACTGCTTATACTGTGACTGTATCACCCAAACACTGCTTATACTGTGACTGTATCACCCAAACACTGCTTATACTGTGACTGTATCACCCAAACACTGCTTATACTGTGATTGTATCACCTAAACACTGCTTATACTGTGACTGTATCACCCAAACACTGCTTATACTGTGACTGTATCACCCAAACACTGCTTATACCGGGACTGTATCACCCAAACACTGCTTATACTGTGATTGTATCACCCAAACACTGCTTATATTGTGACTGTATCACCCAAACACTGCTTATACTGTGACTGTGTCACCCAAACACTGCTTATACTGTGACTGTGTCACCTAAACACTGCTTATACTGTGACTGTGTCACCCAAACACTGCTTATACCGGGACTGTATCACCTAAACACTGCTTATACTGTGACTGTGTCACCCAAACACTGCTTATACTGTGACTGTATCACCCAAACACTGCTTATACTGTGACTGTATCACCCAAACACTGCTTATACTGTGACTGTATCACCCAAACACTGCTTATACTGTGACTGTGTCACCTAAACACTGTTATACTGTGACTGTATCACCCAAACACTGCTTATACTGTGACTGTATCACCCAAACACTGCTTATACTGTGACTGTATCACCCAAACACTGCTTATACTGTGACTGTGTCACCCAAACACTGCTTATACTGTGACTGTATCACCCAAACACTGCTTATACTGTGACTGTATCACCCAAACACTGCTTATACTGTGACTGTGTCACCTAAACACTGTTATACTGTGACTGTATCACCCAAACACTGCTTATACTGTGACTGTATCACCTAAACACTGCTTATACTGTGACTGTATCACCCAAACACTGCTTATACTGTGACTGTATCACCCAAACACTGCTTATACTGTGACCGTGTCACCCAAACACTGCTTATACTGTGACTGTATCACCCAAACACTGCGTATACTGTGACTGTATCACCCAAACACTGCTTATACTGTGACTGTATCGCCTAAACACTGCTTATACTGTGACTGTATCACCCAAACACAGCTTATACTGTGACTGTATCACCCAAACACTGCTTATACTGTGACTGTATCACCCAAACACTGCTTATACTGTGACTGTATCACCCAAACACTGCTTATACTGTGACTGTATCGCCTAAACACTGCTTATACTGTGACTGTATCACCCAAACACTGCTTATACTGTGACTGTATCGCCTAAACACTGCTTATACTGTGACTGTATCACCCAAACACAGCTTATACTGTGACTGTATCACCCAAACACTGCTTATACTGTGACTGTATCACCTAAACACTGCTTATACTGTGACTGTATCACCCAAACACTGCTTATACTGTGACTGTATCACCCAAACACTGCTTATACTGTGACTATATCACCCAAACACTGCTTATACTGTGACTGTATCACCTAAACACTGCTTATACTGTGACTGTATCACCTAAACACTGCTTATACTGTGACTGTATCACCCAAACACTGCTTATACTGTGACTGTATCACCTAAACACTGCTTATACTGTGACTGTATCACCTAAACACTGCTTATACTGTGACTGTATCACCCAAACACTACTTATATTGTGACTGTATCACCTAAACACTGCTTATACTGTGACTGTATCACCCAAACACTGCTTATACTGTGACTGTATCACCCAAACACTGCTTATACTGTGACTGTATCACCCAAACACTGCTTATACTGTGACTGTATCACCCAATCACTGCTTATACTGTGACTGTCACCTAAACACTGCTTATACTGTGACTGTCACCTAAACACTGCTTATACTGTGACTGTCACCTAAACACTGCTCATACTGTGACTGTATCACCCAAACACTGCTTATACTGTGACTGTATCACCCAAACACTGCTTATACTGTGACTGTATCACCCAAACACTGCTTATACTGTGACTGTATCACCCAAACACTGCTTATACTGTGACTGTATCACCCAAACACTGCTCATACTGCGACTGTATCACCTAAACACTGCTCATACTGCGACTGTATCACCTAAACACTGCTTATACTGTGACTGTATCACCCAAACACTGCTTATACTGTGACTGTATCACCCAAACACTGCTTATACTGTGACTGTATCACCTAAACACTGCTTATACTGTGACTGTATCGCCTAAACACTGCTTATACTGTGACTGTATCGCCCAAACACTGCTTATACTGTGACTGTATCACCCAAACACTGCTTATACTGTGACTGTATCACCCAAACACTGCTTATACTGTGACTGTATCACCCAAACACTGCTTATACTGTGACTGTATCACTCAAACACTGCTTATACTGTGACTGTATCACCCAAACACTGCTTATACTGTGACTGTATCACCCAAACACTGCTTATACTGTGACTGTATCACCCAAACACTGCTTATACTGTGACTGTATCACCCAAACACTGCTCATACTGTGACTGTATCACCCAAACACTGCTCATACTGTGACTGTATCACCCAAACACTGCTTATACTGTTACTGTATCACCCAAACACTGCTTATACTGTGACTGTATCACCCAAACACTGCTTATACTGTGACTGTATCACCCAAACACTGCTTATACAGTGACTGTATCACCCAAACACTGCTTATACTGTGACTGTATCACCTAAACACTGCTTATACTGTGACTGTATCACCCAAACACTGCTTATACTGTGACTGTGTCACCCAAACACTGCTTATACTGTGACAGTATCACCCAAATACTGCCCATACTGTGACTGTATCACCCAAACACTGCTTATACTGTGACTGTGTCACCCAAACACTGCTTATACTGTGACTGTATCACCCAAACACTGCTTATACTGTGACTGTATCACCCAAATACTGCTTATATTGTGACTGTATCACCTAAACACTGCTTATACTGTGACTGTATCACCCAAACACTGCTTATACTGTGACTGTATCACCTAAACACTGCTTATACTGTGACTGTATCACCCAAACACTGCTTATATTGTGACTGTATCACCCAAACACTGCTTATACTGTGACTGTATCACCCAAACACTGCTTATACTGTGACTGTATCACCTAAACACTGCTTATACTGTGACTGTATCACCCAAACACTGCTTATACTGTGACTGTATCACCTAAACACTGCTTATACTGTGACTGTATCACCCAAACACTGCTTATACTGTGACTGTATCACCCAAACACTGCTTATACTGTGACTGTGTCACCCAAACACTGCTTATACTGTGACTGTATCACCCAAACATTGCTTATACTGTGACTGTATCACCCAAACACTGCTTATACTGTGACTGTATCACCTAAACACTGCTTATACTGTGACTGTATCACCCAAACACTGCTTATACTGTGACTGTGTCACCCAAACACTGCTTATACTGTGACTGTATCACCCAAACACTGCTTATACTGTGACTGTATCACCTAAACACTGCTTATACTGTGACTGTATCACCTAAACACTGCTTATACTGTGACTGTATCACCTAAACACTGCTTATACTGTGACTGTATCACCCAAACACTGCTTATACTGTGACTGTATCACCTAAACACTGCTTATACTGTGACTGTATCACCCAAACACTGCTCATACTGTGACTGTATCACCCAAACACTGCTTATACTGTGACTGTATCACCCAAACACTGCTTATACTGTGACTGTATCACCTAAACACTGCTTATACTGTGACTGTATCACCCAAACACTGCTTATACTGTGACTGTATCACCCAAACACTGCTTATACTGTGACTGTATCACCTAAACACTGCTTATACTGTGACTGTATCACCCAAACACTGCTTATACTGTGACTGTATCACCTAAACACTGCTTATACTGTGACTGTATCACCCAAACACTGCTTATACTGTGACTGTATCACCCAAACACTGCTTATACTGTGACTGTATCACCTAAACACTGCTTATACTGTGACTGTATCCCTTAAACACTGCTTATACTGTGACTGTATCACCTAAACACTGCTTATACTGTGACTGTATCACCCAAACACTGCTTATACTGTGACTGTATCACCCAAACACTGCTTATACTGTGACTGTATCACCCAAACACTGCTTATACTGTGACTGTATCACCCAAACACTGCTTATACTGTGACTGTATCACCTAAACACTGCTTATACTGTGACTGTATCACCTAAACACTGCTTATACTGTGACTGTATCACCCAAACACTGCTTATACTGTGACTGTACCACCCAAACACTGCTTATACTGTGACTGTATCACCCAAACACTGCTTATACTGTGACTGTATCACCCAAACACTGCTTATACTGTGACTGTACCACCCAAACACTGCTTATACTGTGACTGTATCACCTAAACACTGCTTATACTGTGACTGTATCACCCAAACACTGCTTATACTGTGACTGTATCACCTAAACACTGCTTATACTGTGCCTGTATCACCCAAACACTGCTTATACTGTGACTGTATCACCTAAACACTACTCATACTGTGACTGTCTCATCACCTTGTGGCTTGATATGCAAATTACACAATTCCCATTGAAAAGTAGTTCATTTGCATATCAAGCCACCGTGATGTCATAAACAGAAGACACCATTGACACATTTAAATGATAGGTTTTTCTTCTTTGATGCATTTGCTGCAGTTCTTCCAACACAATGTGTAGATCATTTTTCATTTTTCTGTATTCACAGGAGAATAACATTTATCATCCTTGTTTATCCTCTAGGTTTACATTATAACCAGTGTTTAGGTGACAGAGTCTCTTTAATCGCACGTTCTGACCCCAGTGACTTCAATTAAAGGCCCCTGGGTGGTGTGGATGTAAATGAGCTCCCTGAGCTGTTTAATTAAGAATAATCATCTAGTAATAGAATTAGGATCATTTGGTCCCTTCTGCTGTGTTATGTATTAAGCATTATTATGCTATCTGTATTCACAATGACTTTCTACCACCAAGCTCTGTGCACACACACAGTGAGACAGATATAGGGAGTGAGATTTAAGCTGGCCAGGAATTAATTCAGGGTATGGGGGAGTGGATGGGACGAGGCAGATATATCCTAAGTATCATTCTGTCCGATCACAGCAGAATATGGGCTGGACAATACGCTATGGGATTTTTGGGGCCAGGAAAGTTCAGTCTTCTAACTCCTACTGACAAATATTTTTGGGGCATTTTATTCTCTAATGAAGGATCTGCAATAAATTAAGATATAAAACATTTCTTTTTTGGGGTAACTTTTCCCCTGTTGTGCACAGTGGCAATGAATGTGTAGGGGCCGTGGTACAGGAAATCATAAATGTTTAGGAAGAACCTCTACCCTTTGTACCGACCCCTAAACCTGGTGGAATCATTTCACTGGTTTCATGTGAACCCCCCAGTTTTTGCCCCAGAGATCATTATAAATAACCCTTTCTCCCCCAGTTGTATAGAAACATAATTGCAAAACGTCAGTAAATAAACAATAATCTTCTAACAAAACCCAGCAGCCCCCAGATACTGTCTAAGCCCCCCTCCGCTGGCTCCTGTTATAAATGAGAGGTTTTCATCACATCATTCAGACAAAGGGTTAATTCTCCTTTTTGATGATGCTCAATCTATTAAGCAGCTAATGGGTCAGCTATTGTCCGATGCTTATTAGATCAGCCGGGTGCATCTCTTCCATTTCAAATTGCTGTGAAGGTAATGTTCAGATAATTAGACATAGAAACGAGCCTGTGAGTAAGGAAATGGGATCCTGTAATAATGATGGAGTGAGGAATGAAAGCTCTCTTTGTGCTGGAGATTATTCATTAGCCAGGGACGGGGGACACATGAGAGATGGGTGACGCTGCAGAGAGAGCAAAGCCGGCACAATATTCCCAAATATCCGAGGAGTTGCACACAACATGCGTCTGTACCCAGGGCTGATCCTGCCCTGCAAATCCTGCATGTCTCCTTATATACACCATGTTACAGCCGAAGCTTCACAGTGACCAACAGAGAGAGAGACTGTGTCACCGGCAAATAAGAACCATCCAGCCCAATATCTGAATACTTTCACCAGTCCCTGACCTTATCTTATATCAGGGATAGCCTTATACCTATCCCACGCATGCTTAAACCCCTTCACTGTATTAACCTCTACCACTTCTACTGGAAGACTATTCCATGCACCCACTACCCTCTCAGTAATGTAATACTTTCACCAGTCCCTGACCTTATCTTATATCAGGGATAGCCTTATACCTATCCCATGCATGCTTAAACTCCTTCACTGTATTAACCTCTTCCACTTCTACTGGAAGACTATTCCATACATCCACTACCCTCTCAGTAATGTAATCCTTTCATTAGTCCCTAGCCTTATCTTATATCTAGGATAGCCTTATACCTATCCCACGCATGCTTAAACTCCTTCACTGTATTAACCTCTACCACTTCTACTGGAAGACTATTCCATACATCCACTACCCTCTCAGTAAAGTAATACTTTCATTAGTCCCTGGCCTTATCTTATATCTAGGATAGCCTTATACCTATCCCACGCATGCTTAAACTCCTTCACTGTATTAACCTCTACCACTTCTACTGGAAGACTATTCCATGCATCCACTACCCTCTCAGTAAAGTAATACTTCCTGATATTACTTTTAAACCTTTACCCCTTGAGTTTAACTCTATGTCCTCTTGTTGTGTTAGTTTTGCTTCTTCTTTTATATAAGGTGAAGCCGTGTGTAATGCAGCTGTCAGTGTCACTAAATCAGCTCCTGAGACAGGATTTTCTGAACCTGATACGAGCCCGGAGATCAGACTCTGCTCGGATCCTTTATTTGTGCAGTGTATAAATCCATGCCTCATGTTAGATTGTTTTGGGCTGGTAGTGTGGATCTCACACAGTGCCATAATACTGGAGGAAAGCACCATAACATACATTACTGTGATTTATTCATGTAACAGACCCCGGCACACAGGATGAGGCTCAGCTTCTCCACCGATGGTTTCAGCTCGCCCTGCAGAAGGATAAATTGAATCGTTACGAATCGGAGCTCCTGTGCGTGTAAGTCAGCTTGCGCACTACATCAGTATGCAGAGTGAGGCTACGGGGGGGATACACGGCAGGCAGGGGGGAGAGGAACGGATTAATGTGGGGGATATGCACAGGTTTGCCGCTCCTGTTATTGTGTTAAATTGATGTTTTCCATCATGCATAACATCCACCTATTAGCACAGAGTGAGACAAAGCTTTACCCAACGCGGCCGGATTGTTTGATTTCGCTCCCCCTAGGGCTGTAATGAATTAGATAATATCAGCAGGACGCATGTCATTTGTGTAGTAATGGTCAGCATTGATGGCTAATGACAGACTCAGGCTCTTAGGAGCCAACAACGTTATTATATATATAGCATACTACCCTATACGCAGTGTGTGCCGCCGTCCCCCGCTCGTGAGGCCAGCTCTCTTACCCTGCACATTCCGCCATTCCCCGCATGTCCCACCGGACTCCGCGCGTGAGGCTGGCCCCCGTAACCTGCGCGTGAGGCTGGCCCCCGTACCCTGCGCGTGAGGCTGGCCCCCGTACCCTGCGCGTGAGGCTGGCCCCCGTACCCTGCGCGTGAGGCTGGCCCCCGTACCCTGCGCGTGAGGCTGGCCCCCGTACCCTGCGCGTGAGGCTGACCCCCGTACCCTGCGGGTGAGGCTGGCCCCCGTACCCTGCGCGTGAGGCTGACCCCCGTACCCTGCGCGTGAGGCTGACCCCCGTACCCTGCGCGTGAGGCTGACCCCCGTACCCTGCGGGTGAGGCTGACCCCCGTACCCTGCGGGTGAGGCTGACCCCCGTACCCTGCGCGTGAGGCTGACCCCCGTACCCTGCGCGTGAGGCTGACCCCCGTACCCTGCGCGTGAGGCTGACCCCCGTACCCTGCGCGTGAGGCTGACCCCCGTACCCTGCGCGTGAGGCTGACCCCCGTACCCTGCTCGTTCTACCATCCCCCGTGCCTGAAGCCGGCCCCCGTACCCTGCGCGTGAAGCACGCTCCCTACCTACCATGCATGAGGCTGGCCCGATACCCTGCTCGTTCCACCATCCCCCGCGCCTGCCCCCATACCCTGCGCGTGCAGCACTTTCTCTACCTACCATGCATGAGGCTGGCCCCCGTTCCCTATCCGCCATGTTTAAAAGTGGCCCCGATACGATGCACGCCCCTGTATGCCACCGATGTGTTTGTCACTGGTTATTGTCCTCCGTGCATTTGACTAGTTTAATCCTCACTGCGCATGAAGGGGCATCCTGAGTCCTACATCAGTTATACAAAGAAGCAGAGGGGATTCTCATTAATGTCTTTCATTTTATTTGAAATATAGGAACAGATTAGTCTTCAGATCCATGTTCACCCAGCCGCCCCAGTGTTTGCCACTGAATGGGCTCGCAATAAACCACCAACTCTAAGAACCCCTCTTGCCCCTCTCAGGATCTGGCAGGTTCTACCAGACATTGCCCCTATCTACCGCATCCCTGTTACTGCGCAATGGTGTTGTCCGATTGTATATATTGCATCCGTGGTATTTGCGTTGTCTGAATGTGTATATTGTGTCCGTGGTATCCGCGTGGTCTGAATGTGTATATTGCGTCCGTGGTATTTGCGGGGTTTGAATGTGTATATTGCGTTCGTGGTATTTGCTGGGTCTGATTGTGTATATTGCGTCCATGGTATTTGTGGGGTCTGATTGTGTATATTGCGTCCGTAGTATTTGCGGGGTCTGATTGTGTATATTGCGTCCATGGTATTTGTGGGGTCTGATTGTGTATATTGCGTCCATGGTATTTGCGGGGTCTGATTGTGTATATTGCGTCCATGGTATTTGCGGGGTCTGATTGTGCATATTGCGTCCATGGTATTTGCGGGGTCTGATTGTGTATATTGCGTCCATGGTATTTGCGGGGTCTGATTGTGTATATTGCATCCATGGTGTTTGCGGGGTCTGAATGTGTATATTGCGTCCGTGGTATTTGTGGGGTCTGATTGTGTATATAGCGTCCATGGTATTTGTGGGGTCTGATTGTGTATATTGCGTCCGTGGTATTTGTGGGGTCTGATTGTGCATATTGCGTCCGTGGTATTTTCGGGGTCTGATTGTGTATATTGCGTCCGTGGTATTTGCGGGGTCTGATTGTGTATATAGCGTCCGTGGTATTTGGGGGGTCTGATTGTGCATATTGCGTCCGTGGTATTTGCGGGGTCTGATTGTGTATATAGCGTCCGTGTTATTTGGGGGGTCTGATTGTGCATATTGCGTCCATGGTATTTGCGGGGTCTGATTGTGCATATTGCGTCCGTGGTATTTGTGGGGTCTGATTGTGTATATTGTGTCCGTGGTATTTGCGGGGTCTGATTGTGTATATTGCGTCCATGGTATTTGCGGGGTCTGATTGTGCATATTGCGTCCGTGGTATTTGTGGGGTCTGATTGTGTATATTGTGTCCGTGGTATTTGGGAGGTCTGATTGTGTATATTGCGTCCGTGGTATTTGGGGGGTCTGATTGTGCATATTGCGTCCATGGTATTTGCGGGGTCTGATTGTGTATATAGCGTCCGTGGTATTTGGGGGGTCTGATTGTGCATATTGCGTCCATGGTATTTGCGGGGTCTGATTGTGCATATTGCGTCCGTGGTATTTGTGGGGTCTGATTGTGCATATTGCGTCCGTGGTATTTGCGGGGTCTGATTGTTTATATTGTGTCCATGGTATTTGCGGGGTCTGATTGTGTATATTGTGTCCATGGTATTTGCGGGGTCTGATTGTGCATATTGCGTCCATGGTATTTGCAGGGTCTGATTGTGTATATTGTGTCCATGGTATTTGCGGGGTCTGATTGTGTATATTGCGTCCATGGTATTTGCGGGGTCTGATTGTGTATATAGCGTCCGTGGTATTTGCGGGGTCTGATTGTGTATATAGCGTCCGTGGTATTCGCTGTAATTGACGCACAGGGCGGGGATCGCAGGGTTTGTTTTTAATCTTATATAAAATGTTTTTCAGAGCCAAAGAACTGGATCTTGAGGACCAGCATTCACGCTTGGAACAGATCCTGAGGGAGAGGATGCTTATTGATCGTATGTATTGGTAACTTGCCCATGAGGCCTATGGAATGTGTAGGGCCCAGGTCCACACTCTGTGGGTTTTATTTGTGTAACCTGTACATTTCTTTACATCCTGCTAGGAATCTAACTCTCTCATCCTCAGCCTGCCGATTCCTGCTCCTTTCAATGTGTTTCTTCCCTTCCCGTTAGCGTCTGTGATGATGGGCAATGTTAGCGCTAATCCCCTGCTATATTCTGGGCCCTGGACATAGTGTCGGCTTGCTAAGTGTGATCTTTATTGTTACAGAGATGGACGGGGGAGGCTGTGACTCATTTGGGGTTTTTTCTGCTTTTCATGTCCAGCTTCATTGAAAGATGAGAAGGACGTGGCAGAGGAAGAGGAGATGTTTGCTGAAATGATGCGCATTGTAGAACAGCGAGATCAGCTTGTGACTCACATTGAGGAGCAGAGACTGCGAGAGAGCGCCGAAGACAAACTGAAGACCGACGACCCTCAGCCGAGCAAAGAACTCAAAACGAGTGTGAGGTTCACTTAAATACATCCTCGGGGTTAGCTTTCTACCCCTTCTGTCAGCCGATAAACTCTGCCGAACCTCATTTGGGGTAAACGCACTGGAGAGATTCTCAGCACTGAGTCAAATAAACAGATGTTTGGTTTGTGGGGTAATAACAGTAAGTCTCCAATTCATTTATTTATGAAATAGGGAATTTCAAACCTCGGACAAAGGAGCTAAACTGGAGGATTTACCCAAATCGGCTCCTTTTGCCTTCAGTTTGCAATTCCCTTTCATAAAGCCCTGGGACTTGGCACAGCCTTGGACGCTTTCCTTGTTCCTTTGAGGTGAGACGCCCTCCCTGTGTCTCAGACACATGATAATAATCTGATTTAATGGTATATCAAATGCTGGTAAAGCTGGTACCCACTCTGATCATAATGCTGCATTTCCCATCAGTCCCTGCTCCGGGGACGGATACTGTCCGGTCTTCTCTCCCACCCCTGCTTATTTAGCATCATTTAAATTAGTCTCTAAGGGTGAGAGACCCCCCTTGGACACTCCCTCCCAGCCTGCTGGATGGTAAGGGAAATAATGGGGGGATTTTGTGGCTGCTTTTATGGGGCTTGCAGGTCTCATTCCCTCCTCTGTGCTGTGCCTTGTCACTGTGCCTTCAGTGTTTGAAAAGATAGACATCTCCATGTGAGTCGCTGCTATAGATAAACTCACTGGGAGACATTGCCAGGTAGAGAAACCTGTACAGTATTGAGAACAGATTGAACACCCTGCGTTTGTTAATTCTCTTCAATTGTAATAATATGTTGGGAATTGAAAGAGATAAACATGTAAATATATACAGTATAATAACTTACAACACATCCCAATCTGCCAGTAATAAAAATAAGATAGCCTTATACCCAAGACAGTCTTTACTGCTTCCGCTGGGAGGTTATTCCAGGTATCTACTACTCTTTACAGTGTCAGCCTTTACTGCTTCCGCTGGGAGGTTATTCTAGGTATCTACTACTCTTTACAGTGTCAGCCTTTACTGCTTCCGCTGGGAGGTTATTCCAGGTATCTACTACTCTTTACAGTGTCAGCCTTTACTGCTTCCGCTGGAAGGTTATTCCAGGTATCTACTACTCCTTACAGTGTCAGCCTTTACTGCTTCCACTGGAAGGTTATTCCAGGTATCTACTACTCTTTACAGCGTCAGCCTTTACTGCTTCCACTGGGAGGTTATTCCAGGTATCTACTACTCTTTACAGTATCAACCTTTACTGCTTCCACTGGGAGGTTATTCCAGGTATCTACTACTCTTTACAGGATAAACATTTACTGCTTCCGCTGGAAGGTTATTCCAGGTATCTACTACTCTTTACGGCGTGAGCCTTTACTGCTTCTACTGGGAGGTTATTCCAGGTATCTACTACTCTTTACAGTGTCAGCCGTTACTGCTTCCGCTGGAAGGTTATTCCAGGTATCTGCTACTCTTTACAGTGTCGGCCTTTACTGCTTCCCCTGGAAAGTTATTCCAGGTATCTACTACTCTTTACAGTGTCAGCCTTTACTGCTTCCACTGGAAGGTTATTACAGGTATCTACTACTCTTTACAGTGTCAGCCTTTACTGCTTCCACTGGGAGGTTATTCCAGGTATCTACTACTCCTTACAGTGTCAGCCTTTACTGCTTCCACTGGAAGGTTATTCCAGGTATCTACTACTCTTTACAGTATCAGCCTTTACTGCTTCCACTGGAAGGTTATTCCAGGTATCTACTACTCTTTACAGTATCAGCCTTTACTGCTTCCACTGGGAGGTTATTCCAGGTATCTACTACTCCTTACAGTGTCAGCCTTTACTGCTTCCACTGGGAGGTTATTCCAGGTATCTACTACATCCTGGGGCAGTCACCATGGTAACCGATGGAATGTTCCTGCTGATTCCCAGAAGTCCCCTTTATGTATAAACATTCCAGTTAGTTAGTATAAGGTAGTGGGGTTGGGGAAGGAGTCTCTGTCACAGACTATATGGGATTTATATCATTTATTTTATTTCTTTGTGGTAAATTAATGTTGCTATTATTGACTTTTTCTGACAGTTTAAAACACTCCGCTCATTCCATAAAAATAATATATATCTCTGTGTTAGCAATAAATTGTATTTAATTTATAACGGATGTTTTGGGAAGGATTGCATTGTATTTATTGGTTTAGGAAAGTATCCGGAGGAATCGAAATCGACCCCCAGTAAAAGAACTGCAGGGAGTTTCTAACGTAAGGCCAAAGTAGCCGAGTTCCGCTGAATAGGAGAACCTTTCTACTTTGGCCTTAAAACTGAAATTCCCTCCTCATTTCTCTGCATTTCCCTCATTAATGAATAAAGCCCTCAATGTGAGATGAAGCAATCTAAGTGTATGCAATAAACCTGAATGATATATTGCGCCCTGTGTGATCATTTACTGACTTTAATCTGCTGATGATGGGTTATTGGAAGGGGCCAGAGTGACCACTCTGAATGAAGAGGGTCTCTGCAAATCAGGAGAGACATCTCAACTCTCCTTTTTGCCTGAGCAAAATAATGCAGGATAAGCTGCAGCAGCACCAGGTAAGAAACCCATAGTGTGGGTGTGACTGTGTAATGTCAGGCAATAAGGGTTAATTCTCTGAAACTGCTCATGTCTGGTAATAGAGGGGTTTATTCTCTGAAACTGCTCAAGGCTGGTAATAGAGGGGTTCATTCTCTGAAACTGCTCATGTCTGGTAATAGAGGGGTTCATTCTTACTGTATGTATATTATAAATAATTAATGTAATATAATATTTAATGTATCTGTATGTGAAGGTGTGTATATGTGAATAAATGTGTATGTGACAGATAATAACTGTAAATAAATGTGTGTGACAGATAATGACTGTGTGTGATAATTACTGTGTGTGTATGTGATGGATAATGACTGTGTGTGTGAAAGATAATGACTGGGTGTATATCTGATGGATAATGATTGTATGTGATATTTAATGACTGTGTATGTGATGGATAATGACTGTGTGTATGTATTTGATGGATAATGACTGTGTGTATGTATTTGATGGATAATGACTGTGTGTATGTATCTGATGGATAATGACTGTATGTATCTGATGTATAATGACTGTGTATGTGATGGTTAATGACTGTGTGTATGTATGTGATGCATAATGACTGTGTATGTGATGGATAATGACTGTGTGTATGTATGTGATGGATAATGACTGTGTGTATGTATGTGAAGGATAATGACTGTGTGAAAGATAATGACTGTGTATGTGATATTTAATGACTATGTGTGAAAGATAATGACTGTGTATGTGATGGATAATGACTGTGTGGGTGTGTATGTGATGGATAATGACTGTGGTTCTGTATGTGATGGATAATGACTGTGGTTCTGTATGTTATGGATAATGACTGTGTGTGTGTGTGTATGTGATGGATAATGACTGTGTGGGTGTATGTGATGGATAATGACTGTGTGGGTGTGTATGTGATGGATAATGACTGTGTGGGTGTGTATGTGATGGATAATGACTGTGTGGGTGTGTATGTGATGGATAATGACTGTGTGGGTGTGTATGTGATGGATAATGACTGTGTGGGTGTGTATGTGATGGATAATGACTGTGTGTGTGTGTATGTGATGGATAATGACTGTGTGGGTGTGTATGTGATGGATAATGACTGTGTGTGTGTGTGTATGTGATGGATAATGACTGTGTGGGTGTGTATGTGATGGATAATGACTGTGTGGGTGTGTATGTGATGGATAATGACTGTGTGGGTGTGTATGTGATGGATAATGACTGTGTGGGTGTGTATGTGATGGATAATGACTCTGTGGGTGTGTATGTGATGGATAATGACTGTGTGGGTGTGTATGTGATGGATAATGACTGTGTGTGTGTGTGTGTATGTGATGGATAATGACTGTGTGGGTGTGTATGTGATGGATAATGACTGTGTGGGTGTGTATGTGATGGATAATGACTGTGTGGGTGTGTATGTGATGGATAATGACTCTGTGGGTGTGTATGTGATGGATAATGACTGTGTGGGTGTGTATGTGATGGATAATGACTGTGTGGGTGTGTATGTGATGGATAATGACTGTGTGTGTGACCATGGATAGAATCAGCCAATGAGTGTTTGCGAGTTAATGATTACTTCACAGCGTATTTATTACTAATTAGCCAAATGAAACAGAAATCAATGTCTATTACAGGAATAACCAGGAGTCGCCAGAAATATCCCATACCCAAAATACTGTTTCTCTATTGCTTGTTTAAATAGAGGAACAAAATCTCATCACTTCTTAAATTATCTGCTAAGAAACCACAACATCCTCTATGTAAAACCTCATCACCACTTCCCCTTTCTCAGGTACCGCGGCTCACGCTTCATGTGTTTTACCCCAGCGCTGATTGTCAGACCGGTGGAGATAACATATTAATGCCTGGTTTGTACAGTTCCCTTGTGGTATGTGTGGAAGTTTGGGGTCAGGGGCAGCTGGCATGTGATGTTTCAGGTTATGGGCTAGCTGTGTGAATAATGCAGCAGCCAACCCTACAAACGCTCAACACAGCCACCAACCCTACAAACGCTCAACACATAGCCACCAACCCTACAAACGCTCAACACAGCCACCAACCCTACAAACGCTCAACACATAGCCACCAACCCTACAAACGCTCAACACAGCCACCAACCCTACAAACGCTCAACACATAGCCGCCAACCCTACAAACGCTCAACACACAGCCGCCAACCCTACAAACGCTCAACACACAGCCGCCAACCCTACAAACGCTCAACACAGCCACCAACCCTACAAACGCTCAACACATAGCCGCCAACCCTACAAACGCTCAACACACAGCCGCCGACCCTACAAACGCTCAGCCGCCGACCCTACAAACGCTCAACACACAGCCGCCAACCCTACAAACGCTCAACACACAGCCGCCAACCCTACAAACGCTCAACACACAGCCGCCAACCCTACAAACGCTCAACACACAGCCGCCAACCCTACAAACGCTCAACACACAGCCGCCAACCCTACAAACACTTGACACAGCCGCCAACCCTACAAACACACACCAGTCAACCATGCGAACACGGATATAGTGTGTATAGCGCTGCAGCTCTGTACATTGGATCCCATGCAGAGCTGGTCCAGCCACTCTGTAGACCAGGGTACACCGGCAGGTAGGGGAGTCCGAGGGGTGATGTCTGTGCTGGTGTTAATTTCCTCTGGGGCTTCCCCGGAATGTTTTCAGTGATTTTATGGCTAGTTGGTAACTATTTATGGAATGTGACATAAAATTTATATAAAAAAACATTTACTGCTGTATAAATTCGTTAGAAGGCAAGCAAAAAAAGATACCGTATAGACACCTAGCCCTGCCCCACTGACAAGCAGGCACCAGGGCCACAGAGGGTATCTTATGACATCATGTGTAGGGTTATGACATCATGTGCAGGGTTATGACATCATGGGCAGGGTTATGACATCATGGGTAGGGTTATGACATCATGTGCAGGGTTTGCCACTAGCTGTAAACTGAGCCCTGAGCAAAGATTTTGGAGGCTGTTGCATCATGGGAACATATCACAAAATGGCCCCAGGCAATAAACACACATTTATTTTCCATTTTACTGATAATATATTGAAACAAACACAACAAAACATCGTATTCTGGGCGTATTGACTTAAAATGAGCAGCTTATGGAAGTAGCAGTGTCCCTTTAATGATTGACAGACAGGGAGGGGCAGGATGGGGAGAAGAGGGATCAGGGGTGCTGGCTCTGTATATAGGGATGGGGTGTATATAGGGATGGGGGGTGCTGGCTCTGTATATAGGGATGGGGGGTGCTGGCTCTGTATATAGGGATGGGGGGTGCTGGCTCTGTATATAGGGATGGGGGGGTGCTGGCTCTGTATATAGGGATGGGGGGTGCTGGCTCTGTATATAGGGATGGGGGTGCTGGCTCTGTATATAGGGATGGGGGTGCTGGCTCTGTATATAGGGATGGGGGGGTGCTGGCTCTGTATTTAGGTGGTGGGGGGTGCGGGCTCTGTATATAGGGATGGGGGGTGCTGGCTCTGTATATAGGGATGGGGGGGTGCTGGCTCTGTATTTAGGTGGTGGGGGGTGCGGGCTCTGTATATAGGGATGGGGGGTGCTGGCTCTGTATATAGGGATGGGGGGGTGCTGGCTCTGTATATAGGGATGAGGGGGGTGCTGGCTCTGTATATAGGGATGAGGGGGGTGCTGTCTCTGTATATAGGGATGGGGGGTGCTGGCTCTGTATATAGGGATGGGGGGTGCTGGCTCTGTATATAGGGATGGGGGGTGCTGGCTCAGTATATAGGGATGGGGGGTGCTGGCTCAGTATATAGGGATGGGGGGTGCTGACTCTGTATATAGGGATTGGGGTTCTGTGCTGGCTCTGTGTTTAGAGGGGGTGCGGGCTCTGTATTTAGAGGGGGGGCTGGCTCTGTATTTAGGTGGTGGGGGGCTGGCTATGTATATAGGGATGGGGGGGTGCTGGCTCTGTATATAGGGATGGGGGGGTGCTGGCTCTGTATATAGGGATGGGGGTGCTGGCTCTGTATATAGGGATTGGGGTGCTGGCTCTGTATATAGGGATGGGGGGTGCTGGCTCTGTATATAGGGATGGGGGGTGCTGGCTCTGTATATAGGGATTGGGGTTCTGTGCTGGCTCTGTGTTTAGAGGGGGGGCTGGCTCTGTATTTAGGTGGTGGGGGGGGGCTGGCTCTGTATATAGGGATTGGGGTGCTGGCTCTGTATATAGGGATGGGGGTGCTGGCTCTGTATATAGGGATGGGGGGTGCTGGCTCTGTATATAGGGATGGGGGGTGCTGGCTCTGTATATAGGGATTGGGGTTCTGTGCTGGCTCTGTGTTTAGAGGGGGGGCTGGCTCTGTATTTAGGTGGTGGGGGGTGCGGGCTCTGTATTTAGAGGGGGGCTGGCTCTGTATATAGGGATGGGGGTGCTGGCTCTGTATATAGGGATTGGGGTTCTGTGCTGGCTCTGTGTTTAGAGGGGGGGCTGGCTCTGTATTTAGGTGGTGGGGGGGCTGGCTCTGTATTTAGAGGGGGGGCTGGCTCTGTATTTAGGTGGTGGGGGGGGGGGGGCTGGCTCTGTATTTAGCGATATGGGGGGCATTGCTCTGTGTCTAGGGGTTGATGATTGCCAGGCAGGATGGGGGGAGGAGCTGGAGCTGGAGCTCCGTGGATGATTCTGTTTCCGCCCCAGGAGCCTCCTCTTCTTCCCCCCAGGCATCTCCCGGACCCCGGCTATCCTGATACCCCCGCTGCCATGGCAACCTCTCCCCAAAAATCCCCCTCCACCCCAAAATCCCCGACCCCCAAGTCCCCCCCGTCCCGGAAGAAGGAGGACTCGTTTCTGGGAAAGATCGGGGGCACCCTGGCCCGGAGGAAGAAAGCCAAGGAAGGTGAGAGGGGAGTGTGGCCCCCAGGGGCCCGTGGATTAATAACTGCGCCCCCCCGGGCAACACCCTGCTTTACACCCGCCCTACTTTACCCTCACACTCACTCACCCCGCCCTCACCCGCCCTACTTTACCCCCGCCCTGCTTCACACTCACTCACCCTGCTTTACACTCACCCGCCCTGCTTTACCCTCACCCTGCTTTACCCTCAACCTGCTTTACCCCCACCCTGCTTTACCCTCACCCTGCTTTACCCTCACCCTGCTTTACCCTCACCCTGCTTTACCCTCACACTCACTCACCCTGCTTCACACTCACCCTCACTCACCCCACCCTGCTTTACCCTCACCCTGCTTTACCCTCAACCTGCTTTACCCCCACCCTGCTTTACCCTCACCCTGCTTTACCCCCACCCTGCTTTACCCTCACCCTGCTTTACCCCCACCCTGCTTTACCCTCACCCTGCTTCACACTCACCCTCACTCACCCCACCCTACTTTACCCCCACCCTGCTTTACCCTCACCCTGCTTTACCCCCACCCTGCTTTACCCTCACACTCACTTACCTTGCTTCACACTCACCCCACCCTGCTTTACCCTCACCCTGCTTTACCCCCACCCTGCTTTACCCCCACCCTGCTTTACACTCACCCGCCCTGCTTTACCCTCACCTGCCCTGCTTCACCCTCACCCTGCTTTACCCCCACCCTGCTTCACACTCACCCTGCTTCACCCCCACCCTGCTTTACCCCCACCCTGCTTCACCCCCACCCTGCTTTACCCCCACCCTGCTTTACCCCCACCCTGCTTCACCCCCACCCTGCTTCACCCCCACCCTGCTTCACCCCCACCCTGCTTTACCCTCACCCCCACCCTGCTTTACCCTCACCCTGCTTCACCCCCACCCTGCTTCACCCCCACCCTGCTTCACCCCCACCCTGCTTCACCCCCACCCTGCTTCACCCCCACCCTGCTTCACCCCCACCCTGCTTTACCCTCACCCGCCCTGCTTTACCCCCACCCTGCTTTACCCCCACCCTGCTTCACCCCCACCCTGCTTCACCCCCACCCTGCTTTACTCTCACCCTGCTTTACCCTCACCCTGCTTTACACTCCCAACCGCCCTGCTTTACACCCACCTTCTTTACTCTGCTTTACACTCCCTCTGCTCACACCCACCCTCACCCTGCTTTACACTCCCTCTGCTCACACCCACCCTCACCCTGCTTTACACTCCCTCTGCTCACACCCACCCTCACCCTGCTTTACACTCCCTCTGCTCACACCCACCCTCACCCTGCTTTACACTCCCTCTGCTCACACCCACCCTCACCCTGCTTTACACTCCCTCTGCTCACACCCACCCTCACCCTGCTTTACACTCCCTCTGCTCACACCCACCCTCACCCTGCTTTACACTCCCTCTGCTCACACCCACCCTCACCCTGCTTTACACTCCCTCTGCTCACACCCACCCTCACCCTGCTTTACACCCACCCTGCTCACACCCACCCTCACCCTGCTTTACACTCCCTCTGCTCACACCCACCCTCACCCTGCTTTACACTCCCTCTGCTCACACCCACCCTCACCCTGCTTTACACTCCCTCTGCTCACACCCACCCTCACCCTGCTTTACACTCACACCCACCCTGCTCACACCCACCCTCACCCTGCTTTACACTCCCTCTGCTCACACCCACCCTCACCCTGCTTTACACTCCCTCTGCTCACACCCACCCTCACCCTGCTTTACACTCCCTCTGCTCACACCCACCCTCACCCTGCTTTACACTCCCTCTGCTCACACCCACCATCACCCTGCTTTACACTCCCTCTGCTCACACCCACCCTCACCCTGCTTTACACTCCCTCTGCTCACACCCACCCTCACCCTGCTTTACACTCCCTCTGCTCACACCCACCCTCACCCTGCTTTACACTCCCTCTGCTCACACCCACCCTCACCCTGCTTTACACTCCTCTACCCAGCATGTGAAGCTCCTGAGGAAATACATGTTGCTACCCACTGCACATGTGAGTGATGTCACCAGTGACATCACACAAGTATCCTGCCCCACCCGTCACTGTTGTCAAATGAAATGGGAGGAAGGAGCCAGTTACTGAATAAACCTGTTGCACCTGCTCAGTTCATCCGCACAATATACAGGTTAAACACCACCAAATGCATCAGTTAATATGATTCCGACAGTGTCCCTTTACGTTGGTGTATACTGTTCAACTTTATAATCTCAATTACTACAAATAATGAAAGTATATTCAGTTATGGGGTTAGATTTATAAATCCATCAGCTGTTCTTGTCTTTAAAACCTGTGGAAGATTAAGGGTGATGAGAGTTGTGCTCCAGGAAATCATCTCTGGTGCAGTCCATATTTCTGGTTTAAAATATAACTGAAAACAGCACCAGCATTTTACTGCTTATCAGATGAGATAGAGTGTTAGCTGTGTGTCCAGAAGCAGAATCCAGTGTACTGTATAATAATATACATAATATATAACCTATAACAGATAACACACACCAAGCAAAATAAAAAAGCACATTCTGTAAGTCTACTACTCTTTACAGTGTCAGCCTTTACTGCTTCCGCTGGGAGGTTATTCCAGGTATCTACTACTCTTTACAGCGTCGGCATTTACTGCTTCCACTGGGAGGTTATTCCAGGTATCTACTACTCTTTACAGTGTCGGCCTTTACTGCTTCCACTGGGAGGTTATTCCAGGTATCTACTACTCTTTACAGCGTCGGCCTTTACTGCTTCCGCTGGAAGGTTATTCCAGGTATCTACTACTCCTTACAGTGTCAGCCTTTACTGCTTCCGCTGGAAGGTTATTCCAGGTATCTACTACTCTTTACAGCGTCGGCCTTTACTGCTTCCACTGGGAGGTTATTCCAGGTATCTACTACTCTTTACCGTGTCGGCCTTTACTGCTTCCACTGGGAGGTTATTCCAAGTATCTACTACTCTTTACAGCGTCGGCCTTTACTGCTTCTGCTGGAATGTTATTCCAGGTATCTACTACTCTTTACAGTGTCGGCCTTTACTGCTTCCACTGGGAGGTTATTCCAGGTATCTACTACTCCTTACAGCGTCGGCCTTTACTGCTTCCGCTGGAAGGTTATTCCAGGTATCTACTACTCTTTACAGCGTCGGCATTTACTGCTTCCACTGGGAGGTTATTCCAGGTATCTACTACTCTTTACAGTGTCAGCCCTTACTGCTTCCACTGGAAGGTTATTCCAGGTATCTACTACTCTTTACAGTGTCAGCTATTACCCCTTCCGCTGGAAGGTTATTCCAGGTATCTACTACTCCTTACAGTGTCAGCCTTTACTGCTTCCGCTGGAAGGTTATTCCAGGTATCTACTACTCCTTACAGTGTCGGCCTTTAATGCTTCTGCTGGGAGGTTATTCCAGGTATCTACTACTCTTTACAGTGTCAGCCCTTACTGCTTCCACTGGGAGGTTATTCCAGGTATCTACTACTCTTTACAGTGTCAGCCCTTACTGCTTCCACTGGAAGGTTATTCCAGGTATCTACTTCTCTTTACAGTGTCAGCCCTTACTGCTTCCACTGGGAGGTTATTCTAGGTATCTACTACTCCTTACAGTGTCAGCCCTTACTGCTTCCGATGGGAGGTTATTCCAGGTATCTACTACTCCTTACAGTGTCAGCCTTTACTGCTTCCGATGGGAGGTTATTCCAGGTATCTACTACTCCTTACAGTTTCAGCCTTTACTGCTTCCGATGGGAGGTTATTCCAGGTATCTACTACTCCTTACAGTGTCAGCCTTTACTGCTTCCGATGGGAGGTTATTCCAGGTATGTACTACTCTTTCTGTACAGTATTATTGTGGAGACAGACAGGGTGACATTCAGTGCATTGTCTAATCTGCTTCTCCCAGACCTTGGCACCTCTGACCCCTGGGCATGGATAATGCTCGGTGTTTCATTCCATAGGGGGTGATAGGGTAAATATTTTTAAAGCCATATTGTGTGGAGCTTGTTTGGGGGTAGATGGGGGGGTTTGGTTGGCTATGCTCTCGTTGACATACCGGGAAGGCGACAGATCACCGCGGTTTCCTCGCTTGATATTGACGGATCGTTGGTCCCTGATAGGATATTATTCTAGTAACACAGAGACCCAGCCACCTTCAAATGATGGATTCTGCACCCCTGTGCTGCTGTGTCCGGCATTGGGGGGGTTACGTTCTGTATCACATTTCACTATTTGTGTAACGTTTATCCCCCAACTTGATGTATTAATGAGCAAATTCCAAACGTAAGACTTGTTGAATGGAAGATTTTTTCCAACTTTGCTACTTTGGTCTTAAGTTTGAAATTCCCAGCGATTGCTTTTTGTGTTTATACTTCTAATTACTTGTCAGTAACGTGTTTTATCATATTAAAGTGTTTCCACAGCTGAGGTTAGATAAATCTAAAGCTTTATACATAAAATAATGAGTAAAACTAAACCCAGACTGTTTAATGTGACATTACAAGTGGGTAAATGTGAGAAGATATTGGATAACGAGTAGTAGATACATGGAACAGCCTTCCAGTCAAAAATAAATTGCAGCATGTACATTACATCCTGCGCATGTCTTGGTGGCGCTGTTTGTCATTTGTGAATGTCCTGGGTGCAGTTCACATTACATCCTGCGCATGTCTTGGTGGCGCTGTTTGTCATTTGTGGACGTCCTGGGTGCAGTTCACATTACATCCTGCACATGTCTTGGTGGCGCAGTTTGTCATTTGTGGACGTCCTGGGTGCAGTTCACATTACATCCTGCGCATGTCTTGGTGGCGCAGTTTGTCATTTGTGGACGTCCTGGGTGCAGTTCACATTACATCCTGCGCATGTCTTGGTGGCGCTGTTTGTCATTTGTGGACGTCCTGGGTGCAGTTCACATTACATCCTGCGCATGTCTTGGTGGCGCTGTTTGTCATTTGTGGACGTCCTGGGTGCAGTTCACATTACATCCTGCGCATGTCTTGGTGGCGCTGTTTGTCATTTGTGGACGTCCTGGGTGCAGTTCACATTACATCCTGCGCATGTCTTGGTGGCACAGTTTGTCATTTGTGGATGTCCTGGGTGCAGTTCACATTACATCCTGCGCATGTCTTGGTGGTGCTGTTTGTCATTTGTCGATGTCCTGGGTGCAGTTCACATTACATCCTGCGCATGTCTTGGTGGCGCAGTTTGTCATTTGTGGACGTCCTGGGTGCAGTTCACATTACATCCTGCGCATGTCTTGGTGGCGCTGTTTGCCGGGTTATTGGACCTGCCTCTGAATGGGTTAAATGCGTTGGCTCTGCGTCTGCCAGACTCATTGTTTGGATTAATCCCTCTCCGCTTTGCCTTTTATGGATAAAGTGCATGAATTGGCTCCAGATGTCCGTGACTAGGAATTGCTGCACATGCAGATCTCACAGGCCATGTCTGGAACACGCGTGATCCTGACATCAGGGCATAAACAGTGAAAGCAGCGTGTATAACCCTTTTGTGTCTCGCCCGCCTGCACTGTGGGGGTTAAAGGAAGCGTTGTCCCCCCTTCTCCGGTTATTTTGGGCAGTTGGTCTGCACTGCCGTTATACCGTTATACTGATTACCATACAAGCAAACGGACTGCTTAGGCCAGGGCTCGACAAACCCCGGGCGCCAGGTCGCCATGGCGACCTGGAAATGGAGCCTGGCGCCAGGGTGCCGTTCCCCTTGCCGCTGCCATCCGTCTTTTGCAGCGCGAGGGGACAGACAGCAAGCTCCGCCCCCTCGCGCTACACGTGTGTATGAGTGTTCAGCCGAAAGAGCCTTGAGGATCGGCTGCGGCACGAATGTAACCCCTCCCCAGCAATGAGGTAAGGCAGCAGGGAGGGGAAACATTCGTGCCGCAGCCGATCTTCATGGCTCTTTCGGCTAAGTGCTGGGTTGTCAAGAGACGACACCCAGTACTCAGAAGTTATGAAGAGAAAAAAAAACGTATATGTTTGAGTTGTATATGTGAAGTGGGGGGGAGGTGTATATGTGAAGGGGGGTATATATGTGAAGTGTGGGGGGGAGGTGTATATGTGAAGGGGGGTATATATGTGAAGTGTGGGGGGGAGGTGTATATGTGAAGGGGGGTATATATGTGAAGTGTGGGGGGGCTGTATATGTGAAGGGGGGTATATATGTGTGAAGTGTGGGGGGGCTGTATATGTGAAGGGGGGGGTATATATGTGTGAAGTGTGGGGGGGCTGTATATGTGAAGGGGGGGTATATATGTGTGAAGTGTGGGGGGAGGTGTATATGTGAAGGGGGGGTATATATGTGTGAAGTGTGGGGGGAGGTGTATATGTGAAGGGGGGAGGGATGTATATGTGAAGGGGGGGTATATATGTGTGGGGGGAGGTGTATATGTGAAGGGGGGTATATATGTGAGGTGTGGGGGGGAGGTGTATATGTGAAGGGAGGTATATATGTGTATATGTGAAGTGGGTTGGTGTGTGGGGTGTATATGTGAAGTGGGTTGGTGTGTGGGGTGTATATGTGACGTGGGTTGGTGTATGGGGTGTATATGTGACGTGGGTTGGTGTGTGTGGGGTGTATATGTGACGTAGGTTGGTGTGTGTGTGTTTATAAATTGCGTGTATGTTTGCGTGATTGTCTGGCTCCTAAAAATTTTTGCTGGCTCCTAGAATAAAATTAAATTTGTCAAGCCCTGGCTTAGGCCCCTCCCACAGCGCATGTTATGGAGAGCTGGTATTTCCTCCATCAATACAGATCTTCCCATTCAGTAAACTGCGCGTGTGCGAGATCTCTGACATCACTGATCAGACATTATGCCTCCCGCCTCCAACGCTATCTATCGATGGGACTAGGGGGGTTAGGGTTAACTCCTGTAGATTACAGCTAACCCTTGTGTGTATGTATGGGTGTAATGTATGGACCCCAGTATAATATACAGATTAGAGTTAATCCTAATCATTACCCTCCCTCTAACCCCTCTGTGTAATGTATGGACCCCAGTATAATATACAGATTAGAGTTAATCCTAATCATTACCTTCCCTCTAACCCCCCCTGGTGTAATGTATGGACCCCGGTATAATATACAGATTAGAGTTAATCCTAATCATTACCCTCCCTCTAACCCCTCTGTGTAATGTATGGACCCCGGTATAATATACAGATTAGAGTTAATCCTAATCATTACCTTCCCTCTAACCCCCCCTGGTGTAATGTATGGACCCCGGTATAATATACAGATTAGAGTTAATCCTAATCATTACCCTCCCTCTAACCCCCCTGTGTAATGTATGGACCCCGGTATAATATATAGATTAGAGTTAATCCTAATCATTACCCTCCCTCTAACCCCCCTGGTGTAATGTATGGACCCCGGTATAATATACAGATTAGAGTTAATCCTAATCATTACCCTCCCTCTAACCCCCCCTGGTGTAATGTATGGACCCCGGTATAATATACAGATTAGAGTTAATCCTAATCATTACCCTCCCTCTAACCCCCCTGTGTAATGTATGGACCCCGGTATAATATACAGATTAGAGTTAATCCTAATCATTACCCTCCCTCTAACCCCCCTGGTGTAATGTATGGACCCCAGTATAATATACAGATTAGAGTTAATCCTAATCATTACCCTCCCTCTAACCCCCCTGGTGTAATGTATGGACCCCGGTATAATATACAGATTAGAGTTAATCCTAATCATTACCCTCCCTCTAACCCCCCTGGTGTAATGTATGGACCCCAGTTTAATATACAGATTAGAGTTAATCCTAATCATTACCCTCCCTCTAACCCCCCTGGTGTAATGTATGGACCCCGGTATAATATACAGATTAGAGTTAATCCTAATCATTACCCTCCCTCTAACCCCCCTGTGTAATGTATGGACCCCAGTATAATATACAGATTAGAGTTAATCCTAATCATTACCCTCCCTCTAACCCCCCTGGTGTAATGTATGGACCCCAGTATAATATACAGATTAGAGTTAATCCTAATCATTACCCTCCCTCTAACCCCCCTGGTGTAATGTATGGACCCGAGTATAAAATACACATTCAAATTAATCCTAATCATTACCCTCCCTCTAACCCCCCTGGTGTAATGTATGGACCCGAGTATAAAATACACATTCAAATTAATTCTAATCATTACCCTCCCCCTCGGTCTATCTGTTGATAAATCCCGGGGGTCCTCTGTATATACATATAGGTGATCTGGGCTGGTTGAGCCGGTCTATATGTTGATATATCCCTGGGGTCCTCTGTATATACATATAGGTGATCTGGGCCAGGTTGAGCCTGTCTATATGTTGATATATCCCTGGGTTCCTCTGTATATACATATAAGTGATCTGGGCTGGTTGAGCCTGTCTATATGTTGATATATTCCGGGGGTCCTCTGTATATACATATAGGTGATCTGGGCAGGTTGAGCCTGTCTATATGTTGATATATCCCTGGGTTCCTCTGTATATACATATAGGTGATCTGGGCTGGTTGAGCCGGTCTATATGTTGATATATCCCGGGGGTCCTCTGTATATACATATAGGTGATCTGGGCGGGTTGAGCCGGTCTATATGTTGATATATCCCTGGGGTCCTCTGTATATACATATAGGTGATCTGGGCGGGTTGAGCCGGTCTATATGTTGATATATCCCTGGGGTCCTCTGTATATACATATAGGTGATCTGGGCGGGTTGAGCCGGTCTATATGTTGATATATCCCTGGCGTCCTCTGTATATACATATAGGTGATCTGGGCGGGTTGAGCCGGTCTATATTTTGATATATCCCGGGGTCCTCTGTATATACATATAGGTGATCTGGGCGGGTTGAGCCGGTCTATATGTTGATATATCCCTGGGGTCCTCTGTATATACATATAGGTGATCTGGGCGGGTTGAGCCGGTCTATATGTTGATATATCCCAGGGTCCTCTGTATATACATATAGGTGATCTGGGCGGGTTGAGCCGGTCTATATGTTGATATATCCCTGGGGTCCTCTGTATATACATATAGGTGATCTGGGCGGGTTGAGCCGGTCTATATGTTGATATATCCCTCGGTTCCTCTGTATATACATATAGGTGATCTGGGCTGGTTGAGCCTGTCTATATGTTGATATATCCCGGGGGTCCTCTGTATATACATATAGGTGATCTGGGCGGGTTGAGCCGGTCTATATGTTGATATATTCCGGGGGTCATCTGTATATACATATAGGTGATCTGGGCGGGTTGAGCCGGTCTATATGTTGATATATCCCTCGGTTCCTCTGTATATACATATAGGTGATCTGGGCTGGTTGAGCCTGTCTATATGTTGATATATCCCAGGGTTCCTCTGTATATACATATAGGTGATCTGGGCTGGTTGAGCCTGTCTATATGTTGATATATCCCGTGGGTCCTCTGTATATACATATAGGTGATCTGGGCTGGTTGAGCCTGTCTATATGTTGATATATCCCGGGGGTCCTATGTATATACATATAGGTGATCTGGGCGGGTTGAGCCGGTCTATATTTTGATATATCCCGGGGGTCCTCTGTATATACATATAGGTGATCTGGGCGGGTTGAGCCGGTCTATATGTTGATATATCCCGGGGGTCCTCTGTATATACATAAAGGTGATCTGGGCCGGTTGAGCCCGTCTATATATCCCGCGGTCCTCTGTATAGGTGATCTGGGCCGGGGGTCCTCTGATCCACAGCTCTGCAGATGTTTCTTCAATCAGACGTGCCGCCAGTGGTTTTTTCTCGAGGTTACAAAGGAAGTCCTGAGCTGATACAGCAAAGATATATTTAGATTTCCCAAACCAATAAAAGTCGTCTCATGATCTCACCAGGAGGGCTGGGGCTCGTTAGCAGAGGGGCCGGTATAACCCAGAATGCACAAAATGGCACGTTATATCTGTAGCCTGGAGGAAGGACATGGAATCCATGGTGGGGCTCTGAATTCTGCCTGGAAATGATGGGGGGTGCGTTATATATGTAAATATCCTCGTTATTTGGGTTTGAGCTGGAAATGTAGACGGATTCAGAGGGAATTTTCGGGGTGTGGCGATGGCTCAGTTTCTAGCAGGATCTTTTCCAGTCAGTCACTTGGCAGTGAGGGGGGCTTTGTCCGGTTTCACCAAGATCTTTGTTATTTTTCTGTTTTGCACCATGATCTCACTCGCTGTGTAAATAAACTCTAAGGCAAAATCCCAAGATCGCCCAAAGGGGCTTTGTCTTTTCTCATCTCTCTCTCCTGGCTGTCTGTGTGTCTCTCTCCTGGCTGTCTGTGTCTCGCTCTCTCTCCTGGCTGTCTGTGTGTGTCTCTCTCTCTCTCTCCTGGCTGTCTGTGTGTCTCTCTCCTGGCTGTCTGTGTCTCGCTCTCTCTCCTGGCTGTCTGTGTGTGTCTCTCTCTCTCTCCTGGCTGTCTGTGTGTCTCTCTCCTGGCTGTCTGTGTGTCTCTCTCCTGGCTGTCTGTGTGTCTCTCTCTCTCTCCTGTCT